>CM062812.1:502733730-503303162 GCA_031772625.1 Pinus tabuliformis
TTTCAATTCTCCGTTTCCTTTTACTTTCGCTAACAGTTTTGCTCCTGGTGAGCAGACGGTGGTCTTATGGCTCTATGGTCATGGTTTATGCTCTATTGGGTCTCGGTATTTGCTGGCCCTCTGGCCATTGTTTGCACTCTGTTGTGTCTCAGCTTTCCTTGGCTCTAGTCCCATTGGCTATGCTCTGTTGATCTCAGTTTTGTGGCTCGGCTATGGAGCTCGGCCTTCTCTTCAGGTATCCACTATGGGTATTCATCCTACCCTCTCTCTGTTATTTATCATGGGTTTATGGTTATGCTACCTCACTAATTCTCTGTTTGTTTGTGCAGGTACTCGGCCCTCGTCATGGTGATTGCAAGGGTTTGGTCTTTGGGGAAAATGTTGGGATCTTCGTCCTTTTGGTCCAGCTTTACACAAACTGGGTAGGGTCCTTCCTGTTTATGCTATGCAGTCATATATATTTTGTTGGTAGCAGTTAGGTTATGCCTATGTCTGTTCTCGGTCTTAGTTGGTCTGCCGATAGGTGGCCTCTTGTGCATTGTGTCCTCTGCTGTAACTTTTGTTTATGAATTTGGGAAAATGTTTATGTATCCCATCTCTGGCTGTTGGTAATGCTTCAGTCTCTGCTCAGTTTGGTTTGTTCTGGGTTGTGTGGAACCCTCCTTGGCCTGTGTCGTTTGTATGAGCACTGTTATGGATGGTTTTTGAAGGCTTTGTGCCTCAGACCTACGTGGGGTTACAGAATGGTATCTTTTTGTGCTACCGTGGACTTTGAAAAATGTTTACACACACACACACACACACATATATAGCTTCAATTTACTTTTTTTAAATATATTTCAGAGCTACGCTCTTTGGTCTCTTTTCTTCTGGATGGTAGCAACCCCACCTTTGTCTTTGGGTTGCCTATTTAAGTTGTTGGTAGCCTCATTCTATTGAGGAACTACCTTCAGTTACAATGTAGTTACATTCCAGTTTTTGGCAGTTTGTTTCCTAACTTATTTAAAACTAATTTCTAATCTAACTGTTGTTCAAATTAAAGGAAAACATTGCCCGTGACAGCCTTCTTTTAAACATAAAATAAAATTAAACTAAAAGTGAATTTAATTTTAACAGCTTGTCCAGTTGTCGCCTCCCTAATTTGATGCTCCTGCATCAAGCTCTAGGGGTGAATGAATCTCATGGCTCCTGTCCATGAGCTCTTCAATCGAATACTCGACGCTTTGAATCTGTCCGGCATCCAACCAGGAACTGTCCTCAATTGGACAATTCTTCCATTTAACCAGGTACTGTAAGTACTCCTTTCGTCGTGTCTGCCTAGCTACCTGAGTATCCAATATTTGTTTGATCTCTAGAGGCTTGGCTAGGGGCATCTGTCTAACCCACGTCTCTGTCTCTCCTTCTCCCTGGGTGTCCCATGTGTATTCTGTTGAACTATCCTCCACATTAGCAGTAATGTAAGGGTACAGGTCTGCCACATTGAAAATGGGAGAGATCCCGATACCCGGGGGTAGTTGCAGTTCATATGCGTTGGCAGAGAACTTTTGCAATATCCGACAAGGCCCTATTTTTTTCAATTTGAGCTTGTTATATTCCCCTTTATGAAACCTCTCTTTCTGTAGATGTGTCAATACCAAGTCTCTGACATTGAATTGCACTTCCCGTCGTTTTAAGTCTGCCTTCTGTTTATATCTTTGGTTGTTGTCCTGCAATTCAGTTTTCACATGTTCATGAAGTTCGTTGATCACCTTTGCGAAATCTTCACCATCAACACTCCTTCGTTCCAACCGACCCAAATCCCATAACTCGTGCACACCACGGGGGTGAATTCTGTATAGGATCTGGAAAGGACTTCTACCCGTACTCCTGTTGGGTGAATCATTATAAGAGAACTCTGCTTGTGTGAGTACGTGATCCCACTGTTGTGAATTTTCACCAACCAGACTACGTAACAGATTCCCCAGACTTCGGTTCACTACCTCAGTATGCCCATCGGTCTGTGGATGATAAGCTAAGCTAAAATTTAATTTAGTATCTAACTTCTTCCATAAAGTCTGCCAAAAATGACCTGTGTACTTCACATCCCTATCTGAAATAATAGACTTTGGCAAGCAATGTAGTCTAACAATTTATGTGAAGAACAAGTGGGCTACATGTATGGCATCGTTGGTCCTTTTACAGGGAATAAAATGCGTCATCTTAGTAAAGTGATCCACTACTACCATGATTGAATCATACCCCTTCTGTGTCCTTGGCAAGCCTAAGACAAAGTCTAAACTAACTGAGTGCCATGGTCTGTCTGGAATAGGTAGGGGCGTATACAATCCCGTATTTTGACTGTGTCCCTTTGCAAGTTGACACATCTTACAGCTAGCCACATATCTCTATATGTCTCGCAACACCTTTGGCCAATAATAGAAGTGACTTGGTCCAAAGTCTTGTCTATGCCAAAATGTCCAGCTAGACCCCCACTATGTTTCTCCTTAATTAAGTTTTCCCTCATTGAACATTCTGGGATACACAAATGTCCTCCTATGAACAACAATCCTTCCTATATATTATATTCTAGCCACACACTGTTGTCCCTCAACAGGAGATTCTGGCAAGCTTCGTATGCTTCCTTAAAGTCTGCATCTATTTCATACAGATCCTTGAGATGCTCAAAGCCTAACACCTGCATTCTGCTTTCCTGTAAAATCAAACTCCTCCTGCTTAACACATTTGCCACTTTGTTGGCTTGTCCATTGATGTATTTCAGCACAAACATAAAACTCTGGAGGTATTCCACCCACTTCGCATGTTTATGGTTCAGATTATGCTGTTGCATGACATATTGCAAAGCGGAATTGTCCGAAAACAGAACAAATTCATTTCCCATTAAGTAATGTCTCCAATGTTTCAGCACTTGTACCACTGCATAAAACTCCTTGTCGTAGGATGTATATTTCTATCTACTCTCATTCAACTTCTCGCTGAAATAGGCCACTGGTTTGTCCTCTTGGCTGAGTACTGATCCAATGGTTGTCCCACTGGCATTGCAATGAACTTGAAAAATTTTGTTGAAATCTGGTAACCTCAAAATGGGTCTTTCAGTGATCTTCTTTTTCAACAGTTGAAAACTCTTTTTAGCTGACTCCGTCCAATGAAAAGGTTGATTTGATTTGTTAACGATATCCACCATGGGTGCTCAAATCCCACTGAAATCTTTTATAAATTTCCGATAAAAACTCGCCAACCCATGAAAACTCCGTACTTCAAACAAACTCTTGGGGGATGGCCAGCTAACTATGGCTGCAACCTTTTCCAAATCCATCTTTAATTCGTTTTCTGAAATCATGAACCCAAAATAAATTAACTCCTTCTTAAAAAACATACATTTTTTCAAATTTAACAGCAACTTATTCTGCTGCAACTTTTCCAATACACACCTGACGTGTCGGAAATTTTCTTCCCTTGTCTCACTGAAGATAAGGATATCATCTAAATACACAATCACAAACTTTCCAATGTATTCCTTCAGCATCTCATTCATCAAGTGCATGAATGTGTTGGGTGCGTTGCTTAATCCAAATGGCATGAACAACCATTCATACATGCCTTCATTGGTCTTGAAAGCGGTCTTCCACTCTCTCCTTCTCGAATCCAAATCTGATGATATCCTCTTTTTAAATCAATCTCGAAAAATACGCCGCTCCACTCAAACAGTCCATCATATCATCCATCCATGGTAAGGGAAACATGTACCTGATGGTAATCTTATTTATTTCTCGAGAATCAGTACACATTAGCTACTCTCCTCCTTTCTTGGGAGCTAAGACTATTAGAACCGCACAAGGACTTAAACTCTCTCGAATCAACCCTTTGTCCAAAAACTCCTGTACTTGCTTCTTGATCTCCTCATTGTCCTTTAGACTCATTTAGTAAGCAGCTTTGTTTGGTAAACTAGCTCCTGGAATGAAATCAATATGGTGACTGATACTCCTTCTTGGTGGTAATTTATCTGGTAAATCATCCACTACAATGTCGCTAAACTCTTGTAGCATATCTTGTATCTCCTCAGGAAAATCAGTAATCTCAGTGTGGATTAACACTGCTCTTGGCCTTCGCACAATTGCAAACTTTATTTCATCATCTCCAATCTACTGTAGGAACTCTTTTCCTCCTAACAATAACGCTTTTGTTCCATTGTTTTCTGTTGTATCCTCCTCTTTCATGGGTACCAGCATATGCTTGATCCCATCTTTCGCAAACTTATAATAGTTTGTCTTCCCATCGTGGACTACTTTCCTGTCATACTGCCATGGTCTACCCAGCAGTATATGGCACACATCCATCAGCATAATATCACAAGCTACCTTATCCTTATACCTACCAATATGAAACTCCACTTCTCATTGCTCATCAACCAACAGTTGATGTCCTTTTTGTAACCAAGACACTCGTTATGGGGTTGGGTGCTTCAATCTTTTTAAACCCAGTTTCTCTACCATTTCAGTGGCTACCAGGTTGTCAGTGCTTCCGCTATCAATAATCAATTTACAGCATTTCCCATGTGATTTACACACAATTCGGAATAGTGCTTTCCGTTGTGTCTGGTCAGCTAATTCTTTAGCTAGTTTCAACAATACCTTGTTCAACACCAAGGCCTCTCCTGTCTCAGGCATGTTCTCCACTTCTTGAGGTGGTGCCTCAGCTTCCTCCGGTTGAGCAACATATGCTCCTCTTTGTCCTGCTTGATCACTTTCAGGACATTCAAAAAATCGGTGTCCTCACTTGTGACACTTGTAACACTGATAGGCATTTCCTCTGTCTCTGTCATTACCTCTTCCTCACTGGTAAGGCCTTCCTCCTCTAGTGTTACCTTCTTTATCAGTTGGTCCTGCAGTTTTTGAACTGCTGCCTTCTTCATTGTTGTTGGCAGTTCTGCCTCTGCCAAAAGACTGTCCTCTTCCTCGGCCAGATCCACATCCTCTTCTAGCATTCTACTTCCTAGTGATCTTCTCTTCTGCTTTTAAAGCACTTTGATAGGATTCCTCTATGGACTTGGGGGAGAGAATACTAATCTCATTCAGTATCTCCATTCATAATCCGTTCACAAACATCGTTGTCTTTTCTGGGGTATCTTCGACATAACCCGCTCACAAATTCGATTTGTAGAATTCTTCTGTAGATTCCTTCATAGTCATTGCCCTTTGTTTCGGTTTTTGTACCTGTCTATATAGAGCAATCTAATAGTATTTGGGTAAAAACTTACTTTTCATCTTGGCGATCACCCTGTTCCATTTTTTAATTGGTGGCTTATTTGACCTTCTCCTTTTTGCCTGCACACTGTCCCACCATAGTGCTGCATGTCCCTTTAGTTTGGTGGCTGCAAACCTGACCTTCTTATCCTCACTAATTTCTTCACATTCGAAGTATTTATCCAACTCGCTAATCCAGTCCAACAATACTTCTGTAGATAAACTGCCATCATAGTTCGAAAGCTCTGGCTTCGGTTTGCTACTTGCTAACAAAATAGACCTCAATAATTTTATCTCTGTCCCTTCCTCATCAGATCCATCCATCGTCGCTACAACTTCTTCTTCACTTTCGTCACCACCTTTTGGATCCCTACGCCTCCCTGCTTCTACTGCTGCCAATCTGGCACTTAGGATCCTGATTTCTTCGTGCAATCCTTCGTCGGCTACTCTCTGAATAGCTCTACCTCGACCTCTTCTTCCTACTTCCATATTTTTTCTTCCTTAAGGAAAGAACTTGCTCTGATACCAAAATTTGGTGACAATCCCCAAGACGCCGAGGTGGCAAGCCTATGTGGCGGTTGGCCTGCGTTCAACTTTTCCCGTGCTCGTATTTGCTTGGCGTTTTAGGTAAGGTTTTAATGGGCAATTAATTCTCCTTCATCCCAAGGTGGTATCGGTTTGTGTGACACTGCTCTATGGCGTGGTCTGTTGTGGTTGAGTTGGTTATGTTTCTGCCGTTTTGGTTCTGCTCCCCTGCGTTCTTACTTGGTTCATTCCGCAAGGAAAGGATGGTGCTCTGCCTCTCGCTGTCTTCTTGGTCCTTCTTCGGTTTTGGTCCTCTGTCATTTGTTAACTGTGTGATGGTGTTTCGTTGGATCTGGTGGTTGCTTCTTGCATGGTTTTTCAAGCAGGTTTTAGGCTCTGTGGTCATCCTGGGTATGCCTTAGCTTCTCTGTATTTGTTCATGGATATTTTATTTTACCAGGTTGACGGCACTGTTTTTAACTGTTTCAGTGGTTGCATTGTTTTACCAGGCCCTCTGCCCAACTCTCCCGGCAATGACTTGACGGCTTCTACTCGAGGTAATTCCTCTGCTCTAGTTTCAATTCTCTGTTTCCTTTTACTTTCGCTGACAGCTTTGCTCCTTGTGAGAAGACGGTGGTCTTGTGGCTCTGTGGTCGTGGTTTATGCTCTGTTGGGTCTCGGTATTTGCTAGCCCTCTGGCTGTTAGTTGCGCTCTGTTGTGTCTCGGCTTTCCTTGGCTCTGGCGCTGTTGGCTATGCTTTGTTAGTCTCAGTTTTGTGGCTCGTCTATGGAGCCCGGCCTCCTCTTCAGGTATCCGCTATGGGTATTCATCCTACCCTCTCTCTATCTTTATCATGGCTTTATGGTTATGAGGCCTCACTGATTCTCTGTTTGTCTGTGCAGGTACTCGGCCCTTGTCACAGTGGTTGCAAGGGTTTGGTCTTTGGGGAAAATGCTGGGATCTTTGTCCTTCTGGTCTAGCTTTATGCAAACCAGATAGGGTCCTTCCTGTTTTCGCTATGTGGTCATATATATTTTGTTGGTAGCAGTTAGGTTATGCCTTTGTCTGTTCTCGATCTTAGTTGGTCTATCGATAGGTGGCCTCCTATGCACCGTGTCCTCTGTTGTAACTTTTGTTTATGAATTTGGGAAAAAGTTTATGTATCACGTCTCTGGTTGTTGGTAATGCTTTGGTCTCTGCTCAGTTTGGTTTGTTCTGGGTTGTGTGGAACCCTTCTTGGCTTGTGTCGATTGTATGAGGACTGTTATGGATGGTTTTTGAAAGCCTTGTGCCTCGGACCTGCATGGGGTTACAGAATGCTATCTTTTTGTGCTACTGTGGACTTTGACAAATGTTTATACACACACACACACACACATATATATATTGTAAATTTTCACTGTTAAATCAATAGCATGCTTTTGTGAAATACCTGGATGGTTTCTTCTGTTGTGTTTGGCTCCTTCAGTTTGATGCTCAATTTGATTAACAGTCATTCAATTCTTTCATTAATTTCTATGCACAGTACATAATTCTTGTCATTTATGGAAAACAATAATAGATACCTGTAAGCTTCAATTTACTTTTTAAAAATATATTTTAGAGCTATGCTCTCTGATCTCTTTTTTTCTGGATGGCAGCAACCCCACCTTTGTCTTTGGGTTGCCTATTTAAGTTATTGGTAGCCTCTGTTGAGGAACTACCTTCAGTTACAATGTAGTTACATTCCAGTTTCTGGCAGTTTGTTTCCTAACTTATTTAAAACTAATTTCTAATCTAGCTACTATTCAAATTAAAGGAAAACATTGGCCGTGAAAGCCTTCTTTTAAACATAAACTAAAAGTGAATTTAATTTTAACAGCTTGTCCAGCTATCGCCTTCCTAATTGGATGCTCCTGCATGAGTACTTATCATTACCAACAGTCACATAATGGTTAGTCAAATAATGGTTGAAACAATGTTCAAAAGTTTGCAAAACAATTCATTTCTATTACCAACATTCACATAATGGTCGGAAAAACATTTTTCTTCGAGCAACGATGCCTTGCCATGCCTTTTCTTGTTTACAATATGGTGCAATGGAGAGCCCAATAATTGGTTTATAAAATGCATTGTATGGAGAGCCAAACAATTTTTTTTTTATATGGGTTTTTAATATAGAGAGCCCAACGATTGTATGGAGATGTAGCTTATGAATAGAGTATTGTATCAGTATCATTATGAATCATTCATTCAGTGACTGGAGTGACTGGAGCAGTGTTATATTACATTATTGGAGTAGCTTTATATTATTATATTGGAGCAGTTTTATTATATTATTGGAGAGAACCTTGCAGAGAGTGTTATTTCTCATCCTTAATACTACATTTATTTATATTAAATATATGGAGTCGCAATGTTAATTTTCCAGCATATATTCATTATAATTGCAACATACCTTTTCCAACATACATTCATTATAATTGCAACATTTGAATGGACTTTCTTGTGAGGCAGCGTTATTCTTTTTAATGAATGAAGTAGCGAAAGCATATTTAATGTGTGAAGCAGTGATAGAATATCTAATGTTTGAGGCAGTGTTCACATATTTAAGGAGGAAACATTAGCATAATGGTTGGCGCACATTTAATGTTATCTTCTTTCAACAACGTTATCTTTGCGTACATGGTTATATTCCTTCTGGAGAAGCGTTAAAATTCCTTTGGAAGCAGTGGTGACAAATGATTTATGTAGTGTTGATTGATGAAGAACAACTATTTAATTGAATTTCCTAAAAGTTCATCATGGCTTTGCCTATTATTTTATTGGAGCAGCCCATTATTTTTTATTGGAGCAGTGTATTATTTTATTGGAGCAACATATTATTTTTTATTGGAGCAACCTTCCTTATCGCGTACAACAACATTATGCTTTGGTTATACTTGGAGCAACATATTATTTGAGAGCGTTGCCATGTTATTTGAGAGCTACAATTTTTTGGAGAGTGTTACATGTTGTTCAGAGAGCGTTAATTCTTATATAGAGCTTTCAATAATATTGTTTGCAGCTTTCAAAACAATATGGAGAGCATTCAATAATATTGTTTGCAACGGTCAAAACAATATGGAAAGCAATTATTATAGGGAGTACTCAATAATATTGTTTGAAACGTTCAATTATTATGGAGAGCATTCAATAATATTGTATGCAGTGTATGACATCACTCAAGACAAATATTGTCGGTGAAACATATGCAGTGTTGACAATGTTGTGATGTTAATGCCATTAATACATAGTATATATTCAAGCAATTAATATATATGTGCTCTCAATTCCAACTTTAAAGAGATAATATATTTCCAATATTCAAATTGTGTCCAACTTTAAAGAGCTAATACTTTGCCAGCGTTAAAGAGCAAATATATGTGCTCTCAACTCCAACATTAAAGAGCTAATATATTTCCAACATTAGATTCATTGCGAGTGTTAAAGAGCTATTACATTGCTCTCAATTCCAGTGTTAAGGAGCTAATACATTGCCAGCGTTTAAGAACTAATACATTGTTCTCAATTCCAGCATTAAAGAGCTAACATTATTTATTATGGTGGACAGCATTCATTGCATTCATAGGATTATTGTGTTGGAAAGTAGCATTGGAGAGTGTTTATTATTCTTTATTGTGTTGCAGAGCAGCCTTGGAAATTGTTCATATGAGAGTGTTTAATATGAGAGCAGCCTTGGGGAACTTGACCATGGTAAATGGAAAATGCATTAAACAATTCAATGAATCAAATTTCTTCGAGCTTCTGCCATTCGATATTAGAAAGATAAAATATTTAAGTTTCATGCATGACAATTCCAAGGAGAATGTGATTTTCAGTTCATACAAGATCCCTTCAAAATTGAAAGTGTTCAAAATTTGTAAAGGGAATGGATGCAAGGTGGAGAAACTTACATTACTACCGAAAGAATTAGGGAGTTTTAAAACAATAAAGAAGATAATTTTTTTTTATATGACATTACATGCCTTCTTGAGATTTTAGGTAAGTTGTATGCTTTAGAGAGATTAAGCCTACAATGTTGTGGAGACCTAAAGGAGTTGCAACCCCTTGACATTGATGTCAAAGGGGGAGGTAAGCATAAGGATGGAGACTAATTTATCAATTCTCAAGGCAAAAGGGGGAGGATCAACTTGTTTTTCCATTAATGCAAAAGGGGGAGATTGATTACATTATTATTATTGATGGTAAAGGAGTAGCGCAAGGGCGGGGAAAACAAAGAAGCAACAAAGGAATAGGAGCATTAAGGTATGGTGCAGGGATATTTGACAACAAAAGATGAAGGTGACAACAAAGGAGAAGCAACAAGCATGTATGGTTATGATCAAGACAAAGCACCAACTTATGCTTGATGACACCAGAACAAATGAGCAACAAATACCTAGATGGCTTGGCAAAACATTGATGCTCGCATGTGTTGTGTATAAGGCAGATTTGAAGACTAGTTTGTTGGAGAAAATTGTTGTGATGTAAAGGAAAGACTCCATGACATCAAAGGCAAGGAAAAACTCCATGACAACAAAGGTAGGACTCCATGAGAGACAAGGAAAGGCAAAGATGTGATGCTTTAAAGGAAAATGTTGTTATTGATCATGAGGAATGAATGTCCAATTATATAATCATATGGTATTCCTATAACTTTACTTGATGTTGTCATTATGTTGAAGCATTTAATAATTACATGAGGATGAAAAATTATATTCTTATGGTGCATTTATTTTTGTTTTCTAATATACAAAATATGAATAGTTTGGAAACAAATGAGTGAAAGACAAAGAGTCAAGCCTATTCACTTCATATTATTATGTGGGATACAAACAACCAGAAAATTATCTTTATAAAATATGTGATTTTGGAAAACAAGAGGAGGTTAGAGGTTTGGAGAATGTGTGAGAGTTGATTGAGGTGTTATGCATTAGTTACTTGGCACATATGAAGTTTATGTGAAGCAAATTTGAAGGGAAGAAGAGGCAGAAATGAAGATGGAGATATGAAAAATTTATGACCAAGTAAACCAGCACATTGTTGTTTCTTGTTTGTATTAGGGGATTGTAGTCTCCTTTCAAATTGTGGCTTGATAAATAACCATTTGGAGCTAGTTGAGGTAGGAGCCTCTTGTGGGTTGTAGCCTGTAGAAAATATATGGGAGTTGGAGCTTCCTTGCATGTTATAGTTTGCATAAAAATTGAGGTAGCATCCTCTTGTAGGTTGGGGCCTACAAAAAATTGGATGTAATGAATAGGAGCTTGCATTTGTATCACACAAATAATAAAATCGTGGTTTTCTCCCTTTATGGGTTTCCACTTATATCTGGTGTCAATATGTGTTGTTATTATGTGTTAATGTGATGTTGGTTTGCTAATTACTTGTTGTTCACATATTCAATATGTTGGTCATTATTTGTTAAGTTGCTCATGTAATGTTGAGTTAATGAGATTAATAAAAAAAATTAAACGTCCATGAATGAACTAAATTGATTCACCCCTCTTTAAAATTTAGATATGTTAAACTCATTTAACTATTAACCACATAAAAAAAAATCTTTTAATAACTTTTTATTTAACTCCCTATCATAATCATCCCATCCTTTCTTAATTATATTATTAATAAATAAATTAATAAATTGTGTATATATTGATATAGATATTATTTTTTACAACAAATTAACATTATCTTCAAAATTTAGATTTGTTAAACACTCTTAACCATTAACCACATAAAAATTACTAATTAAAAAAATTCTTATTATTTGTGTGTAAGTTAAATTAAATATATTATTCAACTTTTACCGATTATCCTTAGACTTAATCTATCTCTCTAACCTTGATATTATAATAAATAAATATTCTATTTATATTCATATAAATTGAAAATCAATATAAAAATCCAATTTTAGATCATTACATCTTTAACCTTATTAAGTCTTTATTTTTCCTTTACTTTAATACAAAAAATTATTCCTTATCTTTTATTCATTCACAATTTATTTTATTATTTTTTCATCTTTGTGACCGCTATTCTTATCTTTGTTCTCTTATTACTTATAGTGCCAATTAGCTCTCATGCTTACCATACATGACTTTTTTGGTCCCTAATGGCGTGTCTACCCAAAACATCGGACAAGAAAACTACTACACGATAATAATTATTATTATCATTTTTGACCATTGAGATTCATCCTCACTTTAGCATGGAGATTGTTAATCTATCAATAAGCTTTGCTATAATACGATGGGCTAATACCGTGTCTTATATGACATTTTTTTTTAATTAATGAATTTCATTAAAAGGGAAAAAAAGACTATCTAATTTGGAAATAAATATCAAGATTTAATTGTCCTCAATGAGCAACTCAATCGAGTCAATACTAGCAAGACCAAAATAATTATTTTCTCTAATAAAAGGAAGCAAAGCCAACATACTTTCTTCTTTGAAGGCAACGTTCTTGAAGAAATAAATTAGTACAAGTACCTCTAGATTGATTTCAACAACACACTTAATTGAGAGGACTACAGAAAGAAGAGAATTTTAGGAGGGTTGAGAGCATTATATGCTCTTCAAAACAGATGTAGAGAGATAGAGTTATGGGATTGAAAAACAATTGAAGTGCTTTTTGGACTCCTAGTTTGTCCAATGATGCTATATGGGTGTGAATTGTGGGCTAGCGGCACCCCCGTCTCAAAATGGAAACAAATTAAGAAAATCCAAAAAATGCTTGATCATGAGCAAGTCCAAAATAAAAATTTTGGTACCATATGAGATAATGTTGAGTGAAATAGGAATAACTCCCATCAAAGCAATTGCTATGGTGCGGCTCATAAGATATCTAAAATGGAAGATCATTTGATGAGCCGCACCATAGCAATTGCTTTGATGGGAGTTGCTCCTGTTTCACTGAATCACATCATATTTCTATGGTGCGACTCATCATATTTAACGCAATTGCATGGACACTAAGATGGAAGATTTGAAGATAGATTTGAATAAGTTGCTACAAGAAATTATTACTAATGGTGAAAGGGTAGTAGAGTAACCTCGTGATGAGAACAAAATAAATGTTAATCATGATTTCATATACTTTAATGTTGGATTGAAGACCCACACATGTTCCAAAGATTGATATGAGGAAGTTTGACGGCAAGGATCCCGTAACATGGATACTACAGATAGAGCAATATTTCGATATCCATAATGTGCAAAACACACAAAAGGTACGCAACAACTTTATATTTGGAACCAAATCAGTTTGTATGGTATCGATGGATTTTCTCTTGTAAACAAATTGTCACTTGGACAATTTTTACAAAATAAATAATAGCACATTATGAGGATACAAAAAGAAACACTTTTTGTAGCCAATTGATAAACCTCAAACAGAAGGTTTCAATGATAGAGCATATTTACGACTTCAAAAAATTGAATATAAGGATAAAAGATAATCCATAGGAGCATAGGATTGATGTGTTCATAGGGACTTTAAAGAATAACATCCAACATGAGGTTCACCTTTGGGAACCTGACTCATTGGAGAAAGAATTCTGGTTGGCAAGAAAAATGGAAAGCAAAATTATGGAAACAAGGAAGCCTACCCCTCACAACTATAAGGATGGCAGTGTTGTTTTCCCTAGCCTTCCACAACCTACAAGGTTGACACCCCAAAAATTGGAAGAAAAAATAGCAAAAGGGCTTTGTTACATTTGTGACAGAAAATACACTAAATGTCATATGTGTGCTAAGAATGAATTATTTTAAATAAATTGTGAAGAGGAGGAAGAAGATGATCAAGAAACATCAAAAGAAGAGGATATACACCAGGAACCAACCCAAAAGAAACAAGAAATGAATCCGATCATATCTTGTAAAGCACTAGCAAAAATTACCACTTCCCAAACTCTCAATATAGAGGGACATATCAAGAAGAAAAAGGTTCAAGAAGTTAAAGATCACATCGAGCATCAAGAAATGAATCTGGCCATTTCTTGTAATGCATTGGCAGGAATTACCACTCCTCAAACTCTCAAGATAGAAAGACATATCAAGAAGAAAAAGGTTCAAGCAATGAAATATCACATCGAGCATCAACAACAAGTTCTCAAACTCCTAAAGGATAACCTCACTTTGGCGTAGAATAGAATTAAACAACATGTAGATCAACTTTGCAGCGAAAGAAGTTTTGATGTAGGTGACTAGATATTTCTACGACTATAACCATACAAACAAATGTCCCTCAAGTAAGCTAAGGAGGATAATAAATTAGCGGCAAAGTATTATGGTCCATACAAGGTGTTACAAAAGATGGGTACTATGGCATACAAATTGGAGCTTCTTGCATCTTCCCGAGTGCACCCAGTTTTCCATGTTTCATGCTTAAAGAAGGTTATAGGTGAGAAGCTCATAGTTCAAACAATATTGTCGGAACTTGATGAGGAAGGAAAAATCATATTGGAACCTGAAACAATCACAGAAACAAGAACCTGATAGCTACGGCATCGATCAATTTCAGAGTATCTCATCAAGTGGAAGAATTTACCCGCTGAAGATTCCACATGGGAGGATGATAATTTTATACAGAAGCATCCAGAACTACTCACGCATTGAGGACAACACTTTTTGAAGGAGAGGGGCATGTTAGGTCCCTATACTACTAGTGTAACCCCTTATTATTATTAGTGCAACCCCATTATTATATTGTTGTGCCTATGTAGTCCCCATATTGTTATTATTGTGCCCCATAGAAGCTCACTATTGTTATTGTTGTGCCCTTACATTATTATTGTTATGTCGGCTCTGATTATATTATGACCCCTTAGACTCCTATATATACATATATATATATATAAAGGAGGTCTTGTCATTTGTATCATCCAAGAATTGTTCATTTGTGTAATGTAAAGGAGGTTGACCCCTCAAAGAGACTGATTTTTAAGTTGTTGATCTATCTTTTCTATATTTTTGTGAGTTGGTTTCATAACAATGGGAGTACGTAGATGGCCTAATGTTACTTCAATGAAGACATGAGTGAAAAAAAGAAAACATGGATGAAAGAAAACTACACATGGGTGCAAAAATAAAATATCTACCTCAAGGCATGTCCCACAAGTAGCAAGGAGCTAAATAATTTTGTTATGGAGAAGTTTCATAAAAGGGTATGGAGAAAAGAATTGGGTAGAAAGAAGAAGTACTACATTGAGGAATTCAACCCTATGTGTGATCTACAACAAAAAGAGTTCATTGGAGCTAGCATTTCGTGGAGGGCAAAGGTTCTTATTGCTCAATTAATGACCAACTCGCATCAACTTCAGTGTGAAACAAGATGGTGGAAAAGGCCGAAAGAAGCTTGGGAAGAATGGGTGTGTACATTTTGCACGTCTAGTGCAGTGGAATCGAAAAATCATTTCATTTTCGAATGTGACACATTCAAAGACATCAAAGAAAGTTATGGGAATATGTTAGCATCAGGTTGGTCCAGCTCGTCATCAATTTGAATAAGAAAATGATTGAATTGCAAAAGGTGGAAAA
Source organism: Pinus tabuliformis (assembly GCA_031772625.1). Taxonomy (NCBI): domain Eukaryota; kingdom Viridiplantae; phylum Streptophyta; class Pinopsida; order Pinales; family Pinaceae; genus Pinus; species Pinus tabuliformis. Next base: position 502,749,055 of record CM062812.1, read on the forward strand.
TAGGGAACTAATGGTCTGATAGTCTATTTTTAGTCTCATGAACCTTAAAATATCATTTCATTGGTGATTGAAGTATTGTGAAATCTATGAAAATTCAAAGATCAAAGGTTCAATTACTCTTGATTATGACTTGGTTTGACACCTAGAGATTTATTATATTAGTAATAATATTTTATAGTATTCTATGGAAGTTAATCCCTATAGTCCAACTAATAATTATGGATAATTAAATTAAAAATCTGAAAAATAAAGTTATAATTTAGTTATTTTTCATAATTTGTTTTTTAATTTCAACATTGACAATAATATTTATTTTTCAATACTATTGAAAAAAATATATTTTTCAAATATTTGATTGAACCATATCTTGAACCTTTCTAAAATACAATGACATGTGGATAATTGCCTCAATTTTTTTTTCATAATGTTTGGATGCAGTTGCAATATTTATGCCATGATTTTTAAATATTTGTGCAATGATTTTTCATTTTTAATTTTCATAGAAAACATATTTACCATTAGTTACTACCCACCATAATTTAAACAATTATTTGCATACAAAATGGATAGGAACAAGATGTAAATAAATATAAAGTTATTGTCCACTACTATTTATGTGTTCGTGAATATCAGTGGGCCACCTACTCCACTAGCTCAAAGTATAATGCTCCATCTTGGTATTTTTTCTTCTACTCCACTAGCTCAAAGTATAATGCTTCATCTTGGCATTTTTTCTACAAATTTTCAGGTACTAAACTTCAGGGGTGATTTTGAGGCCCTAAATGATGTTTTTTTTGTGGCTAGTTTATTCGAAAAATTTCAAGCACAAGCCTTTTGGCATTTCATCTCCTAGGCTTGGATTTTTAGATGTTTAGGATTTCCTCATTACTTATGTTAAAAAAACCCTTTATGCCTCATTGTAACTGAGTTTGGCTAAAGCATGTAGCCATCACATATCTTTTTAAAGATAAAGCTACCACCTAGTTTGTTTCACTCTGAGTTTTTACAAATTTTCCCTTTTTGTTAAGTTCATAGATCTAGATCACTTCAACACTTTAATAAGTAAGAATAAAAATCTAAATGTATAAACTTACTAGTGGTTAGTGCCCATCAAAATTAATGCAATTTCTTACTCTTTAATAAGCAATTAATTTTTCATATATCAATTTGCACTTTTTCTAAAATCATAATTTGTAACTTGAATTGCATGGATTAACTTTTCTTACAACACTTATTAATTAAACTAAAACTCTAAAAACTCTACTGCAAAATAAACACACTTATCAACCTCATAATAATTCAAAAATTTTAAATCACCCAAATCCAAAAAAAAAGAAAGGAAGCAATCAATCAATAAAACAAAATTGTACCCTAAACAATTGTCCACATCCGTCACCAGCCATCCATGCACAGACGATCGAGTTCGTGGTGTTCAAAACGTACAGTTAAAAGAGTGAGATTCATTCCCCTTGGACGCAATTACGGCTGCCCGCCATCCGAAACAAACACAGCATTTCCAAGCCCTCTTCACCTGGTGACTGCTGTTTCTTCTCAGTCCATTCATCGAGAATCTATGTCAACAAACTGCCTCCCTCCATTAATGTGTCGTAGTCGAACAGCACCGTGGTTTCCAGCCTCATCCGCCCAAAGATCAGTTACGCCATGAACGTCAACAGAAAGCGAGTTGCTACTGAGGAGGTCAAGTTTGAGAGAAACTGCTCGAGGGCACTCATAGATGTCCAACACAATCAAGATGAAGCTCGGACTTTCCAGAAAGCGATGCCATCTTTTGGAGGAAAGCTTAGAGCCCAACCTGTAAGTCCATTCATGCGATTTATTCAATAATTTCTAAAACCCTTTGCTAAAGAGTTAGATCTCCTTCTTCAACCCTCTTGATTTGTTTTTGTAATGTCTCGGAAAACATTCTGCACTGTGCAATGGCCTATTAATACAATGTACAGTTCACTTTGAATTGTTTAAGATTTGAAAATATATATATCCCAATTTTTCTTTTAGTGCTACACTACTTTGTGATTACCATCCTTACACTGTTGTTCCGTAGAGATTCTCTTGCAGGAAATAGAGGGTAGGGTAAGTCACTGGCAATAAGGCATGAAACGTCATTTTGGGAAATCAGTAATATCGCCCACCTTCCCCTTCGATAAGCCAAACCCAACGAATTTAGGCCAGTCTTTAACCCGGAAGAAATGGGCCGGACTAAGAAAACCAACATGCAAATCCCTTAGGAATGTGATTATGCTACTTCCTTTTTTTCAGCAGAAAAAAAACAGAGCTTCTTCATATTAAAAAAAAAAAAGTTACATATGAGAATAAAGAGACCAAACAAAAAAACACCTCTGCGAACAAAGTCAAAAGATGCCAAAAGTCTTTACAGAGCAAATACAAAGTGGCTACACTGCATATAACATTCGAAAATTCAGCCTACTGAAAGCCAAAATCATGAGAAAAACCAGAGGAACAGACATCTAGTAATCAGAACTCAAAAGAGCCCTCTTGTGAGATGGATCCATCAATCAGAAGTACGAAAAACATTCTGCCAAAAAAAAAGGGAAACCCCTCTTTTAGACAGAACATCCGCTTCCATATTCTGCTCCCGATAGATATGGAGAAAAGAAATGTCGCAGAAAGAAGAACGAAGCATGAAAATACGATCCATCCAATGGAATAACAAAGGAACCTAGAGGGCATTCTGCCCCTACATCCATGCATCCACTCAATGATAGACAACAAATCACCAACCACCTTCAAGGAGTCAATAGCCAGCCAGACAGTGCTTTGGAGTAACCCCCACAATGCCACTACCTCTGCCTGACAACTTGAACCAACTCCACCATTCCAAAAGAAATGGTAAGTCCTGTTGGGGAAAATTTTAATGATTTCCCCACAACCACAGTCCCCAGCAATAGAGGCCCCATCAAAATAGCCTATTGGGAAAAAAGATCCCAAGTCCTGGAGCTGGACTGAGCACTAAGAAGGTTTAGGGAACCAAGGGCCGATCTCAAGGAAATAACCGACAACCTTGACACTGACGGAATGATAATCTGGAACCCGATCCTCAAAGATGAATGCATTTCAGGATCTCCATATCCCCCAAAATACATATAAGGGAAGAGCATGAAAGGGCCTATGACAGGAAGGCCAATACATTAAGCAGTCGAAAATGGAGGACCAATCCCCGACAAACCAGATATTTAACAAATTTGCCACGTGAACCCAAATGGCCTTCGCAAAAGAGCATTCAATAAAAAGGTGGAAAGCATCTTTTGGAGTAGAGTGAGAGAGATGACACCAGCCTCGACCTCACAATCCCCTTTTCATAAGATTCTCCCAAGTCAAAATCTTGATGTGAAGGGTACTTAATCTTTAAAGGCGCATCCCATTTCCACATGGGAATAGTCAACAAATCGAAGGGTCCAAGGGTGGGATTATGCTACTTCCTACCTAAATGGGAAACCAGAAAGAAAATTAGGAATTAGAATGGAGGAAGGGTGATAAAGGAAAAATCATGGATTTTCATCCCAAACAGGCTAAGGGCAAAGTAACATAAATGAAATAAACAAAACTTACAATTACAGTCCTATGGTGAAACTTCCTACTCTGAATAAGCAAACTAGGAGGTTGGGCCAGCATAAGGGTGATTGTCTTGAAACACATTGGATTAGGACTCCTCTTCTAAGGAGGAAGACACTCATATTTCCATCCCTCCCAACTGCAAGCACATTGCAGGGAAGAAAAGCCCATTCAAATCAGTTGTCACATCCAAAACTCCTTTGATGGCTTTGGATGTCACTGCATAGAGCAATTTGATAGGCTCCAAAGTGATACATTGGAACTGCTGAAAGGATCAAACATAAGTAAAGATGACTACTCGACTCTAGACCAACTCATGAAAGGGAGAAGGGAGCAACACAAAGCATTTGGGTGTGATCATTTAAATTGAATAGTTATTCCATACTTACAAGAACGTTATAGCCAGTATTGAAACTTGACATTGGCCTCACCCTTGAGAGGGAAAATCAACACCATAGCTAGCTTTGAAAATTGACATTGGCGTACCCAAGAGTAACATTTATCAAAATTGAAAAGTCCTTCCATGCTAGAATAATATTATAATCAATATTGAAGTTTAATATTTATTTTATTGTGAAGAAAAATTATTTTAATAGTTAAGAGCATGTGTTTTTTTTCAAAAGAAAATCTACAAAAGTAGAATATGTATGCTTTCATAGACTTTAGCAGTCAAGTTCTTTTGCAGATGTGGATCCCTTATTCCACCAAAAGAAAATCTTATACACCAATTTGATGTCTAAAACCTTAAAATTATATATATATATTATAAAAACACATTATATTGAAAGACATGCCTATTTTGAAATAGAGCTTCCATAATTTTAATTTAATTATCTATAATTGTTAAGTGGATGGTAGAGATTTAATCTCCATAGAATATTCTTAGTACTATACACAAATGAAAGGCTTAGATTTTTTCCAAAGTAGTTATGTCCTTTTTTGCCATGTTAATTAAATTCATTAATTCAAAAAATGTGTGTCATATGAAATAAGTTATGAGTTTTTGGGCTGGTGGTATTGATAAATCATCTTATTGGCCCATAGTATTGTAACAAAGTATATCTATAGATTAATAATGTTCATGATAAAGTAGGGATGAATCTCCATGATCAATAATCTTGTTACATATTTTTTTAAATGCATATATATTTTAATTTATATGTTAATTATTTTTATGATTAATAACAAGTATTGTTGTTTTAAATAAAGTGATGATTTAGTTAATTACCTGTATAGGTTCATCTTAATCCTTTAACACTCACCTAGAGGGATCAAATCTTTTGAGGTGCAAATCACTTTTACAATACAAAACTTGAAAACATGTTAAGTATTGGGATACTTGAAAATATTCCTTTGGGCACTTGAATTGTGTAATCTACAAAACTTAATCTTGTAATTCCAACAAATATTAACTAGATTTTAGACAAAATTAACCTAAAAAAATACTTGAAAATGAACTAAAATATAAAATAATAAAATTGAAATATTTTAATCATAATAATCTCTTTTCCAATTATTTTATATGATATATTTATAGATTTTTTAACTAAATATAATAAGTTGAAATTAAAATCTTTTATTTAACCTTTAACCAAAAAATATTAACTAGATTTTAAATAGAATTAACCCAAAAAAATACTTGAAAAAAAGATAAAAATATAAAATAATAAAATTAAAATGTTTTAGTCATAATTAACTTTTTCAATTGTTTTATAGGGTATATTCATGGATTTTTTTAATGATATATAGTCATCGCAACAACAATCTGGTCTTGTCTTTTGCAAAATAAATATATATATATAGTTTGCAACATTCACATTTTTGGCCAATGCGAAATCTGGTCTTGTCTTTTGCAATATATATTGCAACATTCACATTTTTAGCCAATGCGAAATTATAGGTACATGAGTACATTGCACTGAAAACTTTATGAAAACCATAGAGGCCAGTTGTGGTGAGACTAACCTGACAAAGAGATCATTAATGGAGTGCTCCTATAATCGGCATCATTAATGGAGTGCTCCCATACTTGGGTTGATTCTGCCTTCACCTATATTATAGTTGATTGAAAACCATAGCTTAGCCACAGATTGATGGGAAGAAGAAGACTGTGCCATATTGAATTGGGGTGGAATCATTAATGGTGTAGATAAAGGTGTCAATGTCTTTGGCACTAGGGTAGGGTACACGTTCTTTTCTAATCAAATTAATTTTTGGAAAAAATATATATATATTTTGGAATTTTATGTTTTTAAATAAGTTACATTACAAAAAGAATGCTATAAAAAAAACTATGGATTGTGAAAATCTCAATTAGTAATTTGATTGATTCAAAATATTTTACATAACATTATAACATCTTTTCTAGAATAAGTTCGAGCAGACTTCTCAACCTAACAAGTTAATAATATCCATGGTAAAGTGGGGTGAAAATCCATAATTAAGGATCTTGTTATATCGTAAGTTTCTTCTAAGTATAGGTTTTTATGTGCTTATTAATTAAATTTAAATATGGTTGCATAATCATTATTTTAATTTATATGATATAATGAATCTTAATTTATAGCTAGCTAGTATTTATATGTTATATATTTGAATGTGATATATATTTTATGATTCTTTTTATTTAAAAAATTGTTTATAATTTTATTAATAAAACAAAATTACAATGTAATAAATTGAATTTTATTATTTGTATTACTTTTAACTTATATTTTTAACTTTTTATTATTACTTTGAAACAACATTTAAATGTTTAAACTTATTTTCTTAAACTATAGCATCTTTCTTTTATCGGAAGCTATATCATTTTTTTGGTAAGCTTGATGTTCATTATTCATGTCCCCGCTATGGGGAGGGTAGCATAGGATTCGAACCTAAGATCTCCGGTTAGGTGAGACTTCATTCCACAGATCTCCGGTTAAGTGAGACTTCATTCCACAGCCATCGCCACTTGAGCTACCCCAAACGGACTAATTTTTTTTAAATTACTCATATAATAATAAATAAATAAAACAAAAACATAGCCGATATTAAAATATAGAATAACAATTTTGATTATATTATATTTTTTTCATAAATATGAAAAAAATCGTTATAAATTAGTAAAACAAAAAGAAATATTAACAAACTAAGTGATTTGAAAAAAGAAAGAGAATGATTTTTATTTTTCATTTCTACAATTAGATACCTAATTTCTATAGGTATCCTTTCGTAGATACCTATCCAAATGTCTTTGCTAGATACCTATTTAAACATGGTCACTGCGATTAGTTAGAAATTCCATAAGTTATCTTTGTAATATATATCTCCATCCAAAACTAGTAAAGCTCTCACTATGATTGGTTAGAAATTCCATAAGTAATCTTTGTAATATATAGTTTCATTTAAAATTAGTGAAGCCCATATGAATCGATATTGTTTTCACTAAATTATTGAGCTTGATAGAGATGATTGTGTGACTTTAATATCAATCACAGTGCTCAATGCTTTAAAATTGAATGTGTATTTTAGAAATATGGAGTATGCATCATCTTGAACGTCTTGATGGTTTACATTTTTTTCCTTAGTTTAATTCCATAAACATAATTTAGGTCTTCATTACATCCCTTATCTATAGAAAGATTGAATAGTGATTTGTGGTAATACTCTTAGTTGTTGGTTTGCAACAAAGGACATTTTGTGAAATGAAGAATGCACTAAACAAGTGTAAACAACGACCTTGCAAATTGAAATAATGGGTGTTAAACGTAATATTAGCACATGTATTTCACATGTTAGTGATTTAAATGAGATCTGTTTAAGTTGGTAGATAAAGTTAGTGATTTTACATGTAATAAATTTATCAATTTTCTAACCATTATGTTTACATAAAATTAGATAATATTCTTAGAACATTAAAAACTTCATTATCACAAATATAAGTGCTATATTTATAGTGTGATTTAGTAGATTATATGATTAACATTCCACAGACACCAAAGTATGTCAAAATTAATTGAATACTAACACAAAAAAAATTACAAATAACGAATGTACAACATTGCCATTGATTTACAAATACTAAACTATTATTATGCAGCTCCAGAAAATTGTAATCCATTATATTCCATGAGATTACTTATTTGACTCTCTTAGGCATTGTTGCACTTTTTATACACATCAATAGAATTAAAAGGAAAAAGAATGGAACAAAAAATTTACAAATAACAAATGTACAATCAATACTTAAACTATTATTGATATAACTTTAGAAAATTGTAATCTATTATATTTCATGAGATTACATATTTGGTTTTCTTTAGGGATTGTTGTATTTTTTATACACATCATTAGAATTAAGAGGAGAGAGAATGTAATGTTTTAGAAATGTTTTTATAAAATATTATAGTAAATTAATAGTAACTTATTAATTTGAATTCTTAGTAATGATTTTAGAAATTTATAATAGGTGGATTGTTTACCCAAAATATTGGATAGATTATAAATTTGATTCATAGTTCTTTCTAGAAATCTTCTCACAATGAATAATTGTGGATATTTTCACTCTCTCAACTCATAGGGAAGTTTCTTCATTGCTCTAATAGGGTTCTTAGTGCATGAATTAGTGTTAATGCCTAAGTTGTTTCTACCTCTTCTATGTTAAGTTCTATATAAGCTCCATGTTAACCTAAAACCCCTTATTAATCCTTAAATTTGTGTAATTACATTTCTTTTAATGTATAGTTATGTAGCATATAACTTTTCATGGTCTCATTTTATTATAATTGTACCATTTCTCTCTCTCTCTCTCTCTCTCTCTCTCTCTCACTCTCTCTCTCTCACACACACACACACACACACATATATACACACACACATGTGCACACATACACACACACACACACACACACACAGAAGACCTAGTCTTAACATCATAGGATCTTGTCTTGTACATTTTATTCATTGTAAATGAAGGTTTCCCCCTCAAAGTGGATTGTAATTATTAGTTTCTTATCATTTCTAATGTGAAAGGTTCATAGCATTTGCTATCAGAACATATAATCCTAGGGTTTTGCTACTTCCAATGATTCCTCATTGCATTTTTGCTATCACTTTCTTTCATGTGATGCTTCAAATGGTGAAATTTTGAGCATATTGAGGAGAGATATCAGGAAACATCTTGTTAAATTTTCATAATGTGTTTTTTTATACTTTCAGAGATATACGTTATGGAAGTTAGGGTTTATGATCATTCCTAAAATCCATTTTAGATGAGGTATTTCAGCATTTTCATTATAATCATTTTTCTATGATGTTTCCAACTATGAAATTTGGAGCATATTGAGAAAATTTCACAAGGTACATTTGGTAAAATTTTAGATTCTACTTCACTATAATTTCTAAAATACCTTCTGGAAGTTGCGGTTTATGAGTGGTCTTGAAATCAATTTCAAACAAGTGATCTTAGCACTTTTACTATAATTTGGAATTGTGGGTACACTCCAAACTATGAAAATTTCAAAGATATGAGGAAACTTAATGATATACTTCAGGTGAAATTTCATAGCCATATTTGAAGAATTGGAAAAGTGGCATCTCATACAAGTTTTCTCTTGGGAAGAGGCCAAAACTCAACAAGTTTTGGGAAAGTTCCATAACTTTTACCTGAAACATCAAATTTGCGTCACATTTATGGAAATGTAGAAAAGACACATAAAAGGATTATAGACAAAAATTTCAAAAAAAGAAGGGCTCAAAACTCAAAGATATATCAAAAAAAGGGTTTTCTATGTAGATATTCTCCAAATTAAGGTTTTAAAGGTATGTAATTTACAAGTGAGATGAATTTTGATGGGAAAAATCCATTTTTTTCTGTGACTGAAAATTGTAATGAGGAGTGGTACAATTATTATGTTCCAAGATTCCTCCAAAAAAAGTTGCTACACTAATTATACCTCCTAAAGGCTCATTCAAGACCCATGAAGAAAGTGAATACTTACAATTTAGGTTCTCCCAATTAGAGAAGAATGTTTATGAAATGCATGGTTGTATGTGGAAATCTCTCAAGAAAACCTTAAAATAGAAATGAAGGATGAAATGAAAAAGAAAAAGGAGGAAAATATGGAAGAAATTAAAAAAAAAACCTATCAAGACAAAAATACATAAATTTGTCAAGGAATAAATAAAAAAAATCCATGAATTTCATGGAAAAGCTTCCCTTGGAGAGGCTTCCTAAAAGGCATATTGGGATCCAAGTAAAATCAAGACAATAACAAGAAAAATTGTATTGGAATTCAATAACATATGGGAATTGTTTTATCACAATTGGAGAGCACATATATTGAAGCATAGAACCATGACTATGATTTTTTCCTCCAAGTTCCTCATCATCAGGGCTTCAAGTTGGCACCAACAAACTACTACATTCCAAAGATAAATATGAGGAAGTTTAATGATAATTATCCTATGACATGGATATTCGAAATGGAGCAATAGTTTGATCTACACCAAGTGGTAGCCTTAGAAAAGGTAAATATGGAGCCATGTTTTTAAAACAAGATCAATAGGTATGGTATCAATGGATTTTTGAAATGAAAAATGATTGTGTTATATCTTGGTCCATTTTTACATAGGAATCGTTAGCAAATTATAGGGATATCAAGAGAAATATGTTTTTTAGTCAATTAGTAAATATTTGAAAAAAAGTCTAGTTATAGAGAACATTCAATAATTCCAAAAGTTGAGTCTCGGGGTAAATAACATTTTAGAGGATAATTTTCTAGACCCATTTATGGGAACTTCAAATGAAAGAATCTAACATGAGGTGCATCTCTTTGAACCTAAATATCTAGAGCATGCCTTCAATCTGGCATGGAAGTTGAAGTAAAAATATGGCCACTAGAAAATCAATCACTAATACTTATAGAGAAAATCATGCTCCCTTTTTTAAACGAACAAGGCTAACACCTTAGTAAATGGATCAAAGAAGAGAAAATGGATTATGTTTCAACTATGATAGAAAATATAGTAAGGGACATAAATGTGGTGAAGAGAACTTATTCTACATAGACTATGAATATTGAGAAGATAAATAATTGGAACTATCACAATATTAAGAGCTAGAAGAGACTGATCCAACAATATCTTGTCATGCATTGGTTGATATCAGTACTCCACAAACCCTCGAGATAAAAGGATACATAAAAAATAAAAAATTAACAATGTTGAATTGATTCAGGTAGTACCCATTACTTCATCAATTACAAATTGTAAAAACTTCTTAACTTGTTTATATATACAATGTTATAATTTCAAGCATTGATTGCAAATGGAGGTACCATAAATTGTAGGGAAGTTCCATAGTATTAAGCTGAATATGGGGGAGTATTTATTGGATGGCACCGTGATTGGAATCCAAATGAGTGGTGTTTATGGTGTATTAGGGTCTAATGGTTACAATCTTTAGCAATAGCAACATTAAATTTTCAATATCTTTTCATAATATTTTCCTCAGAAGGAAAGGAAATTGAACTTAGATATACGCATGGGGAACCTTGTAAAGTGATAAGCTCTAATAGAATTACAAAATTACTAAAAATAATGTTATGTTGTAATCACACAATTGTTTTCATTATATGTTGAGACATCTATATCCTTTGCTCCAGTGGATCTCTGAAAAATTATAAACCATCGTTCCTAGGAATTTACAGATATGTCTAAGGGTCTTCCACTTACTTGAGATCATGACCATGCTATGCATTTACAACCTAGAAGTAGAAAACCTAACATTAGGCCTTATAGGAATCCATATGCATGAAAGAGTGAGATTGATCATGTAGTTCGATAAATTTTAGAGGTTGGCTTCATTCCAACTAGCCAAAGTGCTTTCTTTTCACTATCAGTGATGGTTATAACAGAGGATGTTTCATGGCATGTGTGTCCATATTATATACAACTCAAAAAAATGACAATAAAAGTAAAGTCTTCTATTTATACAAAATGCATGAAGCAATTTTCTTTACTAAGTTGAATCTCCATTGTTTCTATCATCAAATTAGAATGAGCCAAGAAGAAATTCCTAAAGTAGCATTTAGAACATGTGAAGTTCATTATAATTTTTTTATTATGTCATTTGGACTTACAAATGCACCTTCAATATTTCAAAGCTTGATTAATTCTATTTTCAAAACCACCATTAAAAAATGTGTTATTATATTTTGATGACATATTGATCTACAAAAAATCTTGGGAAGACCATGTACAACATGTTGACAAGGTCTTAACACTATTGGAAGAGAAAAAAAACTATATGAAAATCCTTCCAAGTTAAAAAATAAATAAAATAAAATAAAATAATTAACTAATTAATTAATTAATGAAATAAAAGATAATAGTAAATAAAGTGTGTCAAAGTGGATAATAACAAAATCAAAGCTATGAGGGAATGGTTAATCCCTAATACCTTGGAAAAAAACTGAAAGGATTCTTAGGATTGACAAGATATTACCACAATTGTTCCAAGATTTATGGACAAATATTAGCACCTCTAACAAAATTATTGAAGATGGATTCATTTTCTTGGACTAAAGAAGCAACCAAATATTTTGAGAAAATTAAAGATGCTATGTGTACAACTCTCATCGTAGCGAGACATGACTTCGAAAAAACCTTCATTGTGGAGTGTGGTACCTCAAGATGTGGCATTGGTTTAACTTTGATGCAAGAAGGAAGGCCCCTTGACTTTTAATGTAGAAAACTTAAAAGAAAGAACTTACTCAAACTCATAATGAGAACAAATGTTGGCCATATTACATGCATTTAAGAAATGGCGTTCGAAGTAACTTCAAAATTAAAATAGATCATGATAGTTTGAGGTAATTCTTGGGAGAAATAATATATTTAGAAGAGAAATAAGAATGGGTTACATATATGTTGGGTTATGACTTTGAAATTATCTGTAAAATGTAGAAACAAAATATTGTGGTAGATGTACTCTCAAGGAAAGAGGAAGACACAAACAATTTACTATTAGCTATTTATATTCCATGATTTGACTAGGCAGAAGAAGCAAGGATAGATTTGAAGCAATATTATAAGGTACACAAGATAATTCGAAAACTACAGGAGGATCTCGATACAATAGAAAAACTCACGTGGAAAAAATATTTGTTGTGGTATAAATATTGCTTATACTTATCTAAGAATTTTCAACTCAAAAAAAAGGTCCTTTTGGAATTACACATTTCTCGTGTAGGAGAACATTTAAGGTTCTTGAAGACATACCATAAGACCAAGAAATATTTTTTGGGGAGGGTCTTAAAGCATGTGTGCAAATGTTTTTTGGCTAAATGTGTAGTATTCCAACAAAACAAGGGAGATACAATGAAGACCGAAAGATCCTACAACCATTAGCTATACGAAGTCAAGATTGGGAAGAAGATTTAATGGATTTTATTATAGGTTTACCCAAATATGAAGGGAAGAGTGTCACTATGGTAGTGGTAGATCGAATGACAAGGTATGTCCATTTCAGTCTCTTTATGATGATTTTAAAGCAACTACAATGGTATAAATATTCATGGAAATAGTCCAAAAGCTATATCGAATACCATATATTATCGTAAGTGATAGAGATTCAATTTTCATTGGAAATTTTAGAATAAATTATCTTCTTTTTTGGGTACACAATTTTCTTATAGATCATCTAGATGTCCTCAATTTGATGGGAAAATTGAGATTGTGAATAAATGTTTAAAAGGGTATCTACATTGTTTTGCAACTATTAAACACACATAACGGGTCAAATGGTTTGTCTTAACAGAATGGTAGTAGAACACATCCTTCCATACTACATAAAAAATGTCACCATTTATGGAACTTTATGGATATCATCTTCAATCCATCACATCGGCCTTGGAAGGTACTATAAAGTCTCAAATAGTAGACAACCACATATTGCACCAAAAATAAGTTCTCAAACTATTGAAGAACAATTTGCTTATAACAAAAAATAGGATTAAACAACAACCAAGTTAGTATTACAGTGAAAGAGAATTTGAAGTTGGGCATTAAGTATTTGTGAGACTACAACCATATAAGCATATGCACTTTAAGAAACAAAAGGAGGACAATAAATTATCATCGAGGTATTATCTACCCTATAAGGTTTCTCTTAGCATCAAGGTATTATGTCCCCTATAAGGTGTTAGATAGGATTGGTTGTATGGATTACAAATTGGAATTTCCTCCATATTCACATGTTCATCTACTATTCCATGTTTCTTTCTTAAAGAAGTTAATATGTGACAATATCCCAATCCAAACCATTTTACAAGAGATTAACGAAGAATGTAAACTAATACTAGAACTAGAAACAATCCTATAAACAAGGATTGACTAGTTGAGAATTGAGCAATTAGTGCATACCTCATCAAATGGAAGAGGTGACATGGAAAGATTCGTTTTTCATGGAGGAACGCTTATAGATAATCAAAGGTTGAGGAAACAACTTGTTTAAAGGAAAGGAACATGTTAAGCCCTATATAATCACAATTTTAACCCTAAAACCCATTAGTAAGTCCTAGATATTGAGTTATTACATTTATATTGTTATGTTTTCATGTGGGATAAAACCTTTCATGGTCACATTTTATTATAATTGTACCCTTTGTCTCATATGTGTGTGTGTACACACACACGCACGTACATACATACACACATTAATGATACCTAGTCTTAGCATCATAAAATCTTGTCTAGTACATTGCATTCATTGTAAAATGAGGTTTCCACTCAAAGTGGACTGTAATTATTGCTTGCTTATCATCTCTAAGGAGCAAGGTTCATAACATTCTATGTCCCCTTCAATTATTTTGACTAATTCAACCTTTGGAGGCACCTAGGAATTGTTGGAAATATAATTAGTTTCAGTCTTCATAATTGCTGGTGTACTCGTTTCAATATATATATATATATATATATATATATATATATATATATATATATATATATATATATATATATATATATATATATATATATATTATTGTAAAGTGTGGATTTCATTCTCTTTATTGATGGTCTTCTAGGTAAAATCATGTTATTCATGCTTCTAGGGTTTGTTAGGTCATAGGATTTATTGTTACGAGTCAAGACAGTCCACATCATGTTTATAAGACCCTTTCAGGAAAAATATATCTTGTAAAAGAATTTATTTTGAGTCTAGAAGTCCTGGAAACCTTCAAAGTACAAGCCGGCCCTAGAAGCTTCAAGTCATCCTAAAGGAGGGAATTCTACCCCTTAGAAAGGCTATATGAAGGAGTAGTTTGACTTCATTTCAGATTCACTCATCATCAAGTTTGATCTCAAGATAAAAATTTTGATCTAAGGCTAGAAGAGACAAGGAAGGTGTAGCGAAGGTCTAGAAAGAAGAAAACTTGTTTTCAGGCTCTATCTCTCTCACATGTACAAAATTCTAGGGTTTCTGCAACTACAAAGAGCGTTGAAACTATAAGTCTGAATTGTAGTAGATTGAAGTGCAGGATCTAGTTGTTGGAAGAAGGAATACTCTTCCTTGATTTCGTTGACCTTAGGAGGAGTTTTCTTGCTCTAAAAAGGATCTCTTAAAGAAGTTGAATTAGAGTTTTTGCAACAACTATAGGGCCAAAGTTGTAGGTCGAATTTGCTTGATGAAATTGCAGGTTGAAGTTGTATGGTCGAAGTTGCCGCTGGAAGTTGATTGATGTAGGATTGAGTTGTGATATTAGAAGGGATGACTTGGTACATGGAAGTGGCCTTAGTCTAGGTTTTTGGTCTTTATCTCTCATTTGAAGCAGATTTGATAAGAAGAGAGGATTTTTTCTTATTTTTCTCCTTGGAGGGGTTTTTCTCTGGCTTGGAGCCGTGTCCACTGTCTTTATTATTGTTTCTCTTGACATTTGTTTGATGAAGAATATATAATAAATAAACACAAGAATAATAATAAAGTTCACAAACAAGTATTAAGGTTGAGGAAAATTGGATTTAATAGCTACCAGTTTGCATTTTCCAACATGGTAACAGAGCTAAGGTGAAAAACAAGGGAGTTGGAAGGATCATCTTGTGGACACAAGGAGGGTTTTCTAAGGGGAAAAGGAAGACCTATTGATCTAGAAGAAGGGTCTCATCAGAAGAAAAGCTTGAAGAAAACTACAATAATATTGTTGTTCTCTCTTAAGCAAAGGATCTAGTTGAAGACTCATTGAAAGACCACCATGAAGGAAGCATCGAAGGATTTTGGGATCATTACTTTTGGAAGCCATTGAAGTCTCTTTGAAGATCTTGAAAGCCTCAAGATAGTTGAGACATCATTAAAAAGGGAAGACTCTTAATCATCAAGTAAGTATCATATTATTACTCTATGTTTGAATCTAAAGGTCATATGGGTTCTTTTTGCAAGGAAAGAAATAAGCTCATTGGCTCATCAAATTTCCTAGTATGGAAGAAAATGATTGACCTGGCACTTACCAAATATGAAGTAATAGAATATGCTACTAGTGAAATTACTTAACCAAGCAAAGTCGAAACTCAAGAAATAAGTACAAGAAATGGGAATTAAGGGCACAAAGGATCATTGTTGTATCCATTAAGGATCTGCTTGTTCCATTTGTCGCAATTTTGAAAACTTCTAAGGCTATGTATGACAAGCTAGTGAATTTGTACTTTATAAGTACATTAGGATAGAAGATGTATTTTAGGAACAAGATATATAGAATTAAGAAATCAAAGGATGAGGCTATGGATTCCTTTCTAATGAAGATATCTCAAATAAGAGATCACTTGTAGGGGCTTGGGGAGACAATTTCTGATTCAAATATGACCATCTCTATACTAAATGCATTGCTACTGAAATGGAGCAGCTTTGCAACAAGCATATACTCTAAGAAAGGCTCAACTCTTCTTGATGAGTTGTGGGCTCTGTTACCCACCATCTTTTGGTGATATCCATATGGGGGAATTGTTATCCTAGATGGTCCTCAATCGATAGCCAAAAACCCATTGCAACCACCAAATAGCTCGATGTGCCACTATCTCTACCATTTGAGCCAACCATATGCTCCCTCGCTCATCTATTATGATCGTATGTTTGAAGGTGGGCCTTCCAACCCCGAAGGTATGGGTTTTCATTATGTAGTAGGATATTTTTGTTTACTTATCATGGATACTTTGGGCATAGATTAGTGGGGGGATTCGAAATAAAGAATGAGCTTGGTTTGTACTCTTGTCTCCTTTATCCAATTTGGTGGTTAACCTTGTATCCTAGTTTTGTGGGATCTCCTTTATTGGCTATTAGCTTTAGGGATTGCACTACATGGGAAATCTCAATTTTGGTTGTGTGGTCCTACTTCCCGACACCACATACATCACTTCTCTCTTCTCATTACAACCCTTTTCACACATTTCCCATCCAAGTCCACATTCATCCATTGGGTCCATAAGGAGTTAGCCTCCCCCTCCCCTTGTCCACACTTTGGTTCGGCCCTACAACAATGCTCCAAAGGTTGATGCAACTAAAAATAAAGTAAAAAAGCATAATTTGGCCACTCTCAACAAGAAATGTACCATAAAATTCAAAAGATGGTAAAGACATACAAATTTAGCATGTGGGAAAAATCCAACATGAGCTCTACGCCCATCATTATTGCCATCACCCTAGTTCCTAGGGCCTCCTATATTGGCCCCCTTACATCATTAACGAACCCATGATTGTCCCAACCCCTGGTGGGTGATGAAATACCCCACCTAAGGGGTATTCACTACTATATCTTACACATTATGCTCTCATCCCCTAGAGCCCCAAGCAGTTATAAAAGAAAAATCAATAAAATGAAAAAGGCATATGAAGAAGGGTGGAAAAAAAGGGTCGAGGTTACTCATGTACCACGATTTCTCCCTCCTACATTCATACACCAAAGTGTGGGATTCCCCTATCATATCTACCCTTGTACTGTGGCATGTGGCTTGGAACCTTCCCGTAATGTCCCACTATATTTCTTCATTATATCACATGCCACCTACCATTTGATGGATGTACCATGGACATGTCACTCCCTTAGAGGTTGAACCCACCTAATAGGGTCCTTAGGTTAACCTTATTCTTGAAATTGGAGACACTGGAACATTGTAAATCACATAGTAGTTGTTGGGTGCAACCCAACTTGTCCCAAGTTTTGGTGAATCTCCACATTTTATGGAGCGGAGTGCGCCGTACCACGAAGCTATGTACCGCGCGATGTTTTAAGGGCTGTAGGGTGGGTTGAAGTCCCTTATTTTTGTAATTTGTTTGGGAAATATTTGATTCTTTTTAGGAGGACCATGGTATTTGGATGTACCCGTTGATGTAATTAGTATATATAGGAGAAATGATGTAAGTCGAAGTCATGAATAAGATAGTAATGATACAAGCATAAGGAAATATCTCTGTAATATGTTTTGGGTATTGAAGGAAAGGCTCCGCAACTAAGTGCGTGGAGATTTAAAGTCTACATTTGAGTGCACATACACCTATAGCTGGTTGCGCAGGTCGAGGAATTGTACGTTGTTTCAAGGAATTAATATAAGAATTGCAGTTTTGATGGATATAACTTATGTATGATTATTATATCTTTTTCTTTCTATTCAGTATCTTGGATATTTTACTTATGCACGGTATTGTTTATGGTTTTTAATGGCATGACCCAGGTTCAAATTTTACTGTGCAACAACAAAACCCTCAATTACTGACCCTCTCACCAATGATCTGCAAGCAGATTGCAGTCTCACCCAAAGTGATTATGGGAGGATGCAGAACTAGGTTTCTGAAACCTTGATGGATGATGTGGTGTGGTATTTATATGTTCTTTTATCCTTAACATACATAGATTACTTCGTATGGTCAGATTATCTACTTAACCATGCCATTAACAACCATAAACAATACTACGTAGAAGTAAAATATAACCAAAATATTGAACAGAAAGCAAAAGATACATTATAATCATACAAAAGTTATGTCCATAAAAACTGCACTTCTTATATTAATTCCTTTAAACAACGTGCAATTCCTCGATTTGTGCACCCAGTTGCAGGTGTCTGCGCACTCAACTACAGACTTTAGGTCTCCGCGTACTCAGCTGTAGAGCCTTTCCTTCACGACCCAAACACGGATTATAGAGATATTTCATTATGCTCATATCATTACTACCTTATTCATGACTTTGACTTACATCTTTTCTCCTATATATACTAATTACATCAACAGGTACAAGTTATGAAAACCCAAGTTGTCGCAACACTGCAACAACACAAGTTGTGTTCCAATTTGGAGAAATGAACTTTTGGTATGACCCAAGTTCAATATCTGTGACACATCATTGATGAGCAGGGTGTGCATGTGGACCTAGCCAAGATACAAGTCATTCAAGATTGGCCAGCCCCAACCACTCTAATAGAGCTCCACAACTTTTTGGGTCTTGCCAACTTGTATTGCAGGTTCGTGATGGGATTCTCTCATATCACTTGGCCTTTGAGTCAACTCACCAAGGGAGGAGCGAAAGAAAAGTTCTTTTGGTTTGAATCCCAACAGAAGGAATTTTTCTAGTTGAAGCATCACCTCTGCTTTGCACTATTGCTCACATTACCAGACCTGTAGCAACCATTTGAGATTGAGACAGATGCCTCTGACTATGCTATTGGTGCAGTTCTTACTCAATAGGGGCATCCCTGGAATATCACAATGAGACACTTTCGGGCACAATCTGAAAGTATCCCACCTATGACAAAGAGATGTATTCCATTGTGCATTCGTGTTGACAATGGAAGCATTCATTCTAGGAAAGGAAACGGTCATCCATATAGACCACCAACCCCTATAGTTCATATAGACACAGGGGAAGTTGCAGAACGATCGCCATTAGAAATAGTCTACATACATGCAACAATTCCATTTGAACATTAAGTAGAAGAAGGGAAGCACCGACAATGTTGCAGATTGCCTCAGCCGAATGTCGGTCATGGCACTGACCAATGTGCTTGACTCTTATGGGCACAAGATTGTGGGGTGGCCACATCTTTACAAGAGAAATCTAGAATTTGGCAACACATACCAAACACTCTTGGAGGTCAACATTCCACCGTTCCTTGGTCTACACTCAGTTTTCAATGTAGACCACCTTTGGCCATAATTTCCACCATTGTTGGACACATTCGACATTGCAGAACAACTCACACCAACATAGTTAAACCCAAACTGCATCAAATAGGCCGCAACTGATTAGATCATGGACATGCAAATCAACAATGCTCACCAGTAGAAGATCCAACTTTATCAGGATGTCAAAGCTGGCCAACTCCTGTACCAAGGCAAGCGGCTCACCAGGGATCAAGTTCAGCAGAAGTTTCCCCATCTCATGGAGGCACTCAACACAATGGGGACCGTTGCTTCCTAAGGGGGGAGGACAGATCCAAGTGGATATTAGTGGCCACCCATCTATTCCACTTGGACCCCTATAGAAATTCCCACTGTAGATCAACAGATTATGCAATATACTAAAACACAATACAAGATCTACTTCTACAACACTTTGCGGAAGCTTAATCGAATTGAGAAAGATCAAGAGAACACATATAACTGAGAATGAGAAATCAATCACACATAACACAGAAGAAATAACCAGGGGAAAGCCTCACCCTAAAACCCCAATCTTTGTATTATCATACAAGTGGAAATCGTGTTCAAGTTACAAAAAGAATCAGCTCTCAAGCTATCATGCTCTCTCTGTAATCAAACAATACAGCTCACAGACTAAATATACATTGTATATGTCCTCCTCAAGCCCTCCAAGCCTCCTATTTCCTTGCACAATTTTTCTTGGGGTCTAATGATGTCACATGTGTGAATTGGCCTCATCACACTCACTAAACCTGAAAAAGTAACTGCGCAATCCTCAAGGAAAGAATTCCTTCTACATGCAACGAATATTCACAATGGAATATTCTAGCAACTGATAGTACACTGCCCCTCCGTCTGATCTCAATTGGGTCTCTATCTAAACTGACATGCATGAGTTATTTATGAGAGAATACTTAGTTATCTGAAGTGCAGTAGTTACATGCATGAAAGCATTAACTAACTAAACTTACATTAATTCAACAAATTGTTTGAATTAATCTAACTGGACTTCACTCAGTTAACTAAGTCAACTATTTACAACTCATCCTTATCTCTTTAACTGATGGATAAATTTCTCAATTAATGGAGAAACTATTGCATGTCCCCACATAGACTTCAAGTTTGATTTTCCTTAACTAATTAACTCAAGATGAATTAATTAATTATTTTACAAACTGTTGCTAAGATCAAATTCGAATTTTACTTCACTATTTTAGTTTAGGGACTGACTAAAATAGGAAGGTGTCCTGAAATGCTATTTATAGAATGCTATTTTTAGCACTTCCATTTTTCCATCCATTGTTGCTAAGATCAACACTAACTAAATTGCTATTTATAGAAGTGTTATTTTTAACATTTATTTTTGCTATTTTCAACACTCCCTCTCAACAAAAAAGGGATTATCAGTAACCCCAATCCTGTCTCTGTGGAAGTCAAATTTGCATCCTGACAATGCCTTAGTCAAAATATCTGCATCCTGTTCCTCAGTCAAAACATACAGAAGCAACATGATACTCTTGACCACACAGTCTTGAAGATGGTGATATCGGATATCTATGTGCTTGGACCTATCATGAAAAACTAGATTCTCTGAGATTTTGATACAACTCTGGATATCGCAGTATATCACTGTAGGATCCATCATCTGACCAAACAATCCCACTAGAATCTTCCGCATCCAAATGGCCTCACATGCAACCTGACTAGCAGCCATGTATTCAACCTCTGCTGAGCTAAGTGCAACTAATCTCTGTTTCCTATTGTACCAGGAAACTGCAGCTAAACCAAGGTTGAAGATTCCTCCAGAAGTGCACTTCTGGTTTGATGGACTCCCTGCCCAATCTTCATCTCTGAAGCCCTGAAGCTTTACTCCCTTTGTTCATATGTACTACAATCTGAACTGAGATGTGCCTCTGAGGTATCTCAGCACATGCTTCACTGCCTTCCAAAACAGCTTGGTAGGCTGAACCATAGCTTGACTCAGCTAGTTCACTGCAAAGCATAAGTCGAGTCGTGTGTTCACCAGATACATAAGTGAACCCACCAGCTACCGATAAACAATAGCAACTACTACCTCACCTGAAGTAGCATCCTCCTCCCTCCAGTTCCTAGCTAGAGGAGTCTGCGTGGGCTTGCACTTCTCCATGTGAAAGTGCTTGAGTATCTCATTGACATACTTGCCTTGAGACACAAATACTTCCCCATCTTTCTGCCACACCTCCATGCCTAGAAAGTAGTGCATAAGGCCCATGTCCTTCATCTTGAACTCTCTTGCAAGGTCCTCCTTGTAAGACTATTTCAGCTGATCATCACCCATCAAAATCATATCATCGAAATAAAGAAAAATGATCAATGCTTTACCTTCTACCATGATGTGGTAAAGTTTCGCATCTGCTTCACTCTTGGTGAAGCCCAAACTAGTGAAATAGCTGTCAATCCTGGTGCACCAAGCACAGGGTGCTTGTTTCAACCCATACAGAGCCCACTTGAGTTTGCACACATGTGTCTCACAATCGAAGGTCTCGAAACCTTCTGGCTACTCAATGTACACCTCCTCCTCAATCTTCCCATTGAGGAATGTTGTCTTCACATCCATCTGGTGGATCTTCCACCCCATCTGAGCTGATAGTGCCAATATCGATCTAATCAAAGTACCTTGCTACAGGAGCAAAATTCTCATCATAGTCAATCCCCTTGACCTGTGAGGAACCCTGGGAAACAAGCCTTGCCTTATGTTTCTCAACATTTCCATCACTTGTCTGCTTTACCTTGTAAAGCCATTTGGAACTCACCAATGACTTACCCTGAGGCCTTGGGACAACATTCCACACACTGTTCTGAATGATAGAGTTGTACTCCTCTACCATTGCATCAACCCAAACTAGTTGTTGCACTGCCTCCTCGAATGAAGAAGGTTCGGTATCTACACACTCCCCAACCAGGGCCATGTACCTAGTGTACCACTCGGGTGACCTCCTCTGTCTGTGCTGAGAAGATGGTTGTCCCACATTCTCCCACGCATCCAGCATCAACCTGTCATCTTCCCTTGAGCGTTTCCACCCATCTCTGGAAGTATCAGCATGAGTGGATGTCTCCACTCCTGAATCCTCTGCATGCGGCTGCTCCGCATCAATCTAAGGCTCCTCATCCTTAGGAACTGAAATTTCCTCATCTTCATGCAACTTGAGCTCCCTCTCAAGTGATAAGTGCATGGCTTTCTGCTCGTCGAACTTCAGATCCCTACGTACCACAGTCCTCTAAGAGGAAGGCAGGTACACCCGATAGTTGTGAGGTGTATCCGTGTACCCCACAAGTATTCCCAACTCAACTGTTAGGTCTAGCTTCTTCCTAGCATCTTTGGTCACATGACAATAAACTGATGATCCAAAGATTCAGAAGTGACTTACATGAGGTTGCTTCCCAGAATAGGCCTCCATAGGTGTCTTCATCCCCAATATATGGTGCAGCTTCTGTTCTGCAAGTATACTATTGTTTCGCATGCCTCAGCCCACAAATGCAGTGGTAGGCTTTGATCATGCAACATCACTCGAGCTACTCCCACAATCGATCTATTCTTCCTTTCGGCCACCCCATTCTACTGTGGGTTATGGGGTGCCATCAATTCTCATTTAATACCTTCTATAGCACAGAAGTCTTTAAACTGTTGGGAGACATACTCCCCACCATTGTCGCTACGCAAGGCTTTTATTTTCTTCCCATATTCTTTCTCTGCCAAGGCTTTAAACTCACGAAACCTCAAGAAGGTCTGATCCTTCTTTTGCATAAAGTATATCCAACATCTACAAGAAAAATCATCAATAAAAATAACATAGTATCTTTGTTTAGCGGTGGAGGCTGTAAAGAAAGGTCCACAAACATCTGAGTAAACTCGCTCCAAGATTGCTCCAACTCTACTATCTCGATCTAGAAAGGAAGATTTCACATACTTACCCAAGGTACAACCTTTGCATGTAGTCATTTTCTCAAGTTTTCCCTTGGGTAATCTGATAGAAATCTGCTGCATGATCTTTAGGGCTCCATGGTGTAAGTGGCCCAATCTTCTAAGCCATAGCTCACCAACATCTTGGCTCTGCACCATCTCAGCCTTGGAACTCAAAGCAGCATATTCGTCTACCTCCATCTTGTAGATATTCTTGACTTGAATCCCTATTCGCTTTGTCTATCCAATACCGATATGCCTTAGGAATACCTTTCCTTTGCTAAAGACTACATCATAGCCTTTATCTTCTAGCATAGCGACAGACACAAGATTCTTCTTCAGGCTTGGTACATACTTTACATCAGTCAGGGTGAGGGGAGCTCCATTATCCCTCTAAAACACAACCGTACCTTCACTTGAAACACAGTACTTTCCATCATCTCCCATCTCGATCCACATCTGGAGATCCTTCTCCTCCAAGGTACTAAAAAGATACTTGTCACCTGACATGTGGAATGAAGCTCCACTATCCAGGTATCACACACATCCCACCATGGATGAAACCATGCCTGCTATAAGCAAGAAATCCAGCTCAAACTGTGAGGCGAGTGCCTCACCATCAGATCCCTTCGAGCAACCCTTCTTGGATTTCTTTTGTGGCCAATTCGTAGCATAATGGCCCACTCCATGACAATGAAAGCATCGCACTTTCGATTTGTCAATCTTCTTCCCACCATGGGAAGAACCGGATTTGGAATGGGATGCTTTCCCTTTCCCTTTCCTCGCCTTACTCTCTAAGGCTAGATTTTCCTCATCATCTTGCTTCGATGAGGATCCATCTCTGGTGCTTCTTCTTATTTCTTCCTACATCAGATCCGACCAAAGTTGTTCTCAATCTGGCAGTTTTTCTCTTCCATTAAACGAGTCCTAGTAGCTATGCTAGCTCTTAGGAAGACCGAGGAGTGCAAGACTCACCATGTCATCATCAGCGATAGTGATCCCTACACTTCCAAGCTCATCCCGGCAAGTGGTGAGCTTGTTCAGATATGTAAAGATCGTGTCACCCTTTTCACACTTGATCTTATGAAGCTTGTCTTTTAACGCTAGCTTCCTCTGATCTTTGTTGTTCTGATATAAATCTTTCAATGTTTTCCACATTGAAAACAATGTCTCCTTCCCATGGAGGCTCGAGACAATGTGGTCTCGAACTCCCTCTAGGAGGATTCTCCTTGCTCTAGCCACACATTTCTTCCATTCTGCCAATTCATTAGCATCGGTCGGCTTGGTGACTTCTTGATCAATGAAGTCCTTTAGACCGTTATCCCCTAATATTGCCTCCATTCGATTCTTCCAGGCTATATAATTCGAGTTGCCATCAAGGGCGTACTCGAGTCTTAAACCATTGAATGCCATCGGTGAAATTGAGATGTGATAAGAACTCAATTTTTATATTCAGGAACCACAAACTTCGAACTTCTCTTTCTTGTATATTGTTCTTTGCCTTGATCACCTTTGCTCCGATACCATGTAGAAATTCCCACCGTAGATCAAAAGATTATACAATATACTAAAACACAATACAAGATCTACTTCTACAACACTTTGCGGAAGCTTAATCGAATTGAGCAAGATCAAGAGAACACATATAACTGAGAATGAGAAATCAATCACACGTAACATAGAAGAAATAACCCTGGGAAAGCCTCAGACTAAAACCCCAATCTTTGTATTATCATACAAATGGAAATCTTGTTCAAGTTACAAAAAGAATTAGCTCTGAAGCTATCCTGCTCTCTCTACAATCAAACAATACAGCTCACAGACTGAATAGACATTGTATATGTCCTCCGCAAGCCCTCTAAGCCTCCTATTTCCTTTTGCAATTTTTCTTGGGGTCCAATGATGTCACATGTGTGAATTGGCCTCATCACACTCACTAAACCTGAAGAAGTAACTGCGCAATCCTCAAGGAAAGAGTTCCTTCTGCATGCAAGGAATATTCACAATGGAATATTCTAGCAACTAATAGTGCACTGCCCCTCCATCTGATCTCAATCGGGTCTCTGTCTGAACTGACATTCATGAGTTATTTATGAGAGAATACTCAGTTATCTGAAGTGTAGTAGTTACATGCATGCAAGCATTAACTAACTGAACTTACATTAATTCAACAAACTGTTTGAATTAATCTAACTGGACTTCACTCAGTTAACTAAGTCAACTAATTACAACTCAATATTACAACTCATCCTTATCTCTTTAACTAATGGATAATTCCTCAATTAACGGAGAAACTGTTGCATGTCCCCACATAGACTTCAAGTTTGATTTTCCCTAACTAATTAACTCGAGATGAATTAATTAATTATTTTACAAACTACTGCTAAGATCAAATTCAAATTTTACTTCACTATTTTAGTTTAGGGACTGACTAAAATAGGAAGGTATCTCGAAATGATATTTATAGAATGCTTTTTTTAGCACTTCCATTTTTCCATCCATTGTTGCTAAGATCACTACTGGCTGAACTGCTATTTATAACAATGTTATTTTTAGCAATTCTATTTTTAGCATTTCTTGTTGCTATTCTATTGGTGGCCACCCGTCTATTCCACTTGGACCCCCACTGTTATTTCCTTTTAGTTTCCTTAATTGTAGCACAACTTACTATTTTTGGCATTTTTTTGGGTCCTAAACTTCCGGAGCCATTATGAGGGACTAAAAGACATTTTTAGGGAAATAGAGAAACCAGAAAAGACCCAAATAGGTTCACCAACTTGTTTTCGGCCTCCTCTTCGAGATATTCGAAATGAGGTATTACGATAACCAAATTGAGATTGTATGCCAAAGTTACGACCCCAGGAAGTTGATCTACCAATTTACCCAAATAGGGCCCGCAATTTTGGCACTTCATCTCTTAGGGTTTGGTTTTTGGATATTTAGGGTTTTCCATTGTTATAGACATTTTTGTGCCTTACAGCATTGAGCATGAAATGTCCATAATCTAAGGGATCCAAAGTCCCTAAACATGTTGTTCCTACCCCTAGAGGAACAAGGCTAACAAACCACATCAATTCACAGAAGTTCTCCACCAAAAACTGCTCAAAACAAGTCAATTCAGGATCATTTCAATGGCTACACTAGCTGTTTGCGCTGAATGTCAAAGCCAACACTAGCTACCTGCGTTGAATGTCAAATGGAACACTAGCTACCTGCGCTGAACGAGAGTGGACATGTGGCAGGCTCATTTCTCAAGGTGTCAAAACCCAGGAAGCTTCCAAAATGACACTTGCCTCAGGGAATTCGACTGGTGATGAGTAAGAGGTTCCAAATCTCCAAGTGGAAGCAAGAACCTCCAAGTGGACTCAAGAACTGACAGAGGGAGAGGACACTAGTTAGATCTCAAGCTGACTCATCCTCTCTCCAAACATCTATATATGGATCTCTCCTCCATGAGATCTAGAGGCTGGAATTTTGTTATTGCAAAGAATTGTTGTTGGTTTGAGATTGGAATCATTGGGTGCTTAATGCTTTGAAGGGGGTGAAGATAGGAATTCCATTTGTTGGGAAGGAGATGCTGGATTGGAGCCCTCTGGGTTGTATCTCTTCCTGAACCTTGTTATTCATCAATAAAGCTATCTTGGTTTCTCCTATATGCTGATATATTTCTGATGTGTGAATGCATTAGTATGTTTAGTTTATTTCTAATCCTAAACTAGTTATGAATGTGAATATCTGTCTTTGTGTAGAGTTCTTCTCTTGTCGCAAGTAGCTGTTCTCTTGTCGCAAGTAGCTGTTCTCTTGTGATCTTGCAGGAAGTTGAAGCTGGATAAGCAAGAAGGCAAGTAGCTGTGAACTCCCAAAGAGAAGAGAGACCGGATCGAGGGACAAATGGAAGACACCGGTAAGTCTATTGATCTCTCTTCTTTCACATTTCATAAAGGAAGAAACCAGAATAGCTGTACTCGTTTGTTGCTAAGGCACTGTCACACCTTAGGTGGATAGGATCGTCCTGCATAGGCATTTTTCCCCACAACAAATTGGCGACTCCACTGGGGAGATTTGTTTAGTCATTTTATTTGTGTTTCTATCATTTTTTATTTCATAGACTTGACAGCAACAATCGAACTGCATCTGCTTTTCCCGGATGCAAAGTAGACAGTTGCTGCCTTGATCCAATCACTGGACTTTTCTATGATCTGAACAATGGACTCACAAATGATTTGATGATCCTTTGTGATAGATCTTAGTACCCCTCAAAGCATCCCTTTGATTACACCTTGCTTGTTGCTTTTATTTGGCCTGAAACAGTGAATTAAATAGCAATCTGTGACCCAGAACCTGTTGGAAACGAGAGTTTTTCCTTCAGCGCAAACCCAGTGAAGGGATTCTGCATTTCAACTCAGGTCCCGTGAAGGCTACCTGCGCTGAATTTCAAAACCCCTGTGTTGAGGTTGCGCTGAACCAGTTTGGCCTTATGCAGCTGGGGTTCTCTGTTCTGTTTTTCCTTTTTTTGATCTCTGATTTTTGCAGCCTGTAACCAGCATAGGTACCAGTCTGATAACTCCTTTTCTCTGCTTAGATTCCGCCTCCTTTTGTACAAAAAGACTGTGAGTGTTTTTATGTGTTTGTGGCGTCATTTACAGTTTTCCTTTGCATGAGTGAAATAGTCATCCTGTAGCCCTTGATTCAGATCTGTTGATTGTGATCTTAGAAGAGAGTTCATTGGCTATTTGCAGATTGATTATACATTTACTCTTGCTTATTGGTTTGAGTTTGTCTCTTTTAAGTGTCGAAACAAGTATTCATTTCGAAAATCGTTAAGTGTTGTAATCTCTTCTATCTTCTCTGATTTCGAAAAAGTAAACTTGTTTGTATTGATCATTTAAAAGCAAATTCAAAGTTGTACAAAAAGCTTTCTTTGTAGGCATCAATACTAAGAAAGCGGAAAACAAACACCTGCATTGTGCATTTGCATTTGATAGTTTGCATGTTGGATTTAGGAAAAGTGCATTAGAGTGTGCTGATTGCTCTTTGAGAAAAGATGGTGTCTTTCTTTTCCCTTAGTAGCTAGGATTTTCAAAGTTGAAAATATATAAAGCTTGCTTATCATCTTTAGACTGCATTTAGGAATTTGTATCATACATCTCGTGGTGAACCTTGAAAGGCAAACTTTAAAAAGATCAACCTAAAATAAATTGAATGAACTTAACAACGCTTTGCAACATAACGCACAACATAGAGGTCTAGGCTAGAGACGTGTTCCGGCGTCGTTAAGCCTGGTGACTGTCGATCTCGTGGAAGGTGGGCGATTCCTCCTGAGGGACGATAGCGCCAGTACGGATTGTGCTCCCACGTACCGTCGCGCATATATTGGGAGACCCCTATAGGCATAAAACCTTTATCCTTAGGAAGCTGTGTCGGCCGCCCTACTGATCGCAATGCACTGAACACAGCATTCAGGAAGATTGACCGCCCGTACCCTAAAAAGTATTCTGTGGTTTTGCGAAAAGTTTGGCACACCCTCTGCCTAGAACTCAAGAGCAGTTCCTTTTGGCCTTTTTCAGACTCTATAACGGAAAAAGTCCATCCGAGCATTTGTCACTTCGGGCTCGTTAAAACATCGAAGGAGACTAGAGTCATCTTTAGCTTTTTCTCGACTCTTTAAAACTGAAAAAGAAAGTTGTGTCTAAGCGTCGTTAAAAATTTATTTTAAACGGAACAATCACCCTTTATTCCTGCGTTGATCTTTAGGTTGAAAAAATGGAGCACACCAACCAAGGAATTCCCCTTGGTGGAAATCCTAGTCCCTTCTCCTCTTGGGGAGATGTTGGTGCACCCCATATGGCCACATTGTCGCTTCCAGGACTGACAATTGGCCTCCCAGTCTGGCTCTTTTCAACCAATGTCGTTCAGAACTCCACCATTCCTGAACAGTCGAGTCAACAGTTAGACCAGACCAGAGTTGCCAACCAGCATTCTACTTCATCTAACTCTTCCTCTCCTCCTTCCTCTTCGCTTGACGGAACTGGTAAAACAAAAAACCAAGTTCCTA
The DNA here is from genome assembly GCA_031772625.1 of Pinus tabuliformis. Classification (NCBI taxonomy): domain Eukaryota; kingdom Viridiplantae; phylum Streptophyta; class Pinopsida; order Pinales; family Pinaceae; genus Pinus; species Pinus tabuliformis. The sequence goes on from CM062812.1 coordinate 502,778,809, forward strand.
AGGAGAAGAAGGAAAAGAAGAAGAGAGAGAAGAAGAAGAAGGAGCCAAAGGCGACTGGGGGAAAACAAGTGTCGTCTGACAAAAATCCACACACAGCACTGACCATGCCTAAATCGCCATGTGTCATATGCAAGAGAGACCATTTCCATAGAGATTGTCCCTGCATCCCTCGGATACTAAAGGACTGATCTCCCCATTTGCACAATTCAGTAGCATCAACCTCTGATAGCCATGTTGACTGCTCACCGTCAACTAGTGAAAGTGAAGCCACAGGACAGAGAGGGAAAGCTAGATTTCCCTGCAAACTGTGTGAAGTCGACCACGCCATTCACCGTTGTCCCTTCTTAGACAAGGCTAAAATAGTTCTGGAAGATCGCCCGATTTTACGAGCGCAACTTCCTCCTGGATATCAAAAACTCTTGCGAAGTCCTTCACTAGTTGAAAACCCGGCTGACCCGCCCAGGTGGTCTGCCGAAGCACCTATCATTGAAGATGAACCGTCTGGATCCATGCCTTACGAAAGTCAAAAGGTTGAGACGGCAGTTGACCCGGTTTTGCCTTCAAAGGCTCTATCTTCGAATGATACCATCACAGAGGAGAATAAAGACGACACCGTCCAAATTCTCTTCATCAACACTGACTCTAATGAACAAGGGGGCAATGCCCCCATTCCTTTATCGCGGGAAGGAAGTTTGTCAGAGCGATATTCGGCCGTTTATTCGGTCCCACCACCAAGCAACCTGGTTGTGTCCTTCGACTGGAACCAACTAGGCAGACCCCGGTTGCCAGCAAGCATACCATTCAGAATTATCGTTCAAATATACATAATGGTAATGGCTGGCACTATCGTTGATGAGGGGGCATCTGTGAGTATCCTTTCCTCTATTGCTTGGAAAGCGCTTGGTTCGCCGGCGCTTTTGCCTGAAATGAGAAATCTATCGGGCTTTGATAAAGGAACCAGTCGACCTTTAGGGATCCTCCCCAATGTGCCTATAACATTGAAAGGGAAGACCGTTCAAATGAACGTGATGGTCGTTCAAGGACCCTTGGATTATAACCTACTCCTTGGACGAGACTATATATATTGCATGGGAGCTATAGTCTCCTCACTCTTTAGAGTAATGTGTTTTCCGCATGAAGGAAGAGTGGTCAAGCTCGTGGACCAACTTTCATTTCCCGGATCACGCATCGCAAATAGTCATGTACCATCCCTAAATGGTCTATTCACGCAAGAAGTGTCTCAACCCACGGTCTGTCCTCCTGATGAGCGCGAGTAATCCGGGAGGATATGACTGGAACCCAGGGGGCATGCATCCTGGTCTGCTTCGGCAGGGAAACTTTGGGTATAGAGTAGGTTTCCGCGGGAGAATATGACTAGTCCGTACCCCGTCCGTGGTTGGAAGAGGGGTTGTTCTAGAATAAGATTCTTTTGTCAAAGTTATGTGAGAGGGCGGGTCTCGTCACTCACCTTTGTTTATTTCGGTAGACATTGCCGAGGAAGTGTTTTGTTTGAAAGATTAACGAGACAATCTTTGGGTAACCTGAAAGAGGTAAGCCTCTCTCTTTAAAACAATTGTTTTGGAGGAAGAGAAGTAGAGGTAACCTTGAAATCGTACTTTATACCTGGGGGCATGCAAACCTTTTGGAATGCAAGCAAAGAGCGGTTATTTATCTGTTTTTTGGGTTAGCCGTTTCCTAACTTGCATAAAGAAAGGATGCGGGGCAAAGCTTTGTGAGATCAAGCTCCATAAAAAATAGAATCTCAATGAGACACTCTTATCATATGACTAGGTAATCGAGCAGTTTTAGCACAAATTTCATGCTCGTTAAAAAATAAACGCAAGATCCGAGCAGTTTTAGCACATAGTTCATGCTCGTTAAAAAATAAACATAAGATCGAGCAAATGTTTCCACCCGCGTTTAAGCTCGTTAAAAAATGAACTATCCCAGTAAATAACCATTGCGAATGTAATATCATCAGCCATTAAAGCCTTGGTCGTGTTTGCACCGTCACCTCCACTTTTCCATTGGCCGATCGATCACCTCCATATGATTGTTTACCCATTTTGAGGAACAGCTGCGAAGAGTGATTTCACCTAGCCATCCTTGTGACACTGCCGTGATTGGAAAATTCCAACATGTACCTGGAATCAGCTGCTAACCCTGTTTATCACTCGTTCCTCAAAAGATGAGTCTTCTTTAAGCTCTTTTCATCTGACTCGTAAAATATGAAAAGATTGCCGAGTTTTGGCCTTCCAGCTCGTTAAAGCGACCGGAAGAGCTATCCCTCCTCTAGATTTTAATCTTTTTGGACCTGAGGGATTATTGCACAAAAAGATCGAGCGCTTGTTTTATTCGGCTCGTTAAAACTATCGAAAACTCATCCCTTCTGTATTGTTTTATACTTTTTCGGACTTAAGGGATTAGATGACGAAAAAGGACTTTTGGAGTTAACTTTATGTACATTTTCAGACTCTATAAAAATGAAAAGGACCGAGTTATCTTTGTCATTAGACTCGTTAAAATCATTAAATAGCGACAAAATTGTCTTTAGACAAGAACGAGTTTCACTATCGCTAGGCTCGTTAAAACATAGCAATGGGCTTGCCCGAAGGGCAGGTTATAGAACAAGCATATGTTATCCTCCTCAAGCTTGACAAAAATAAAGAGGTACTGGTCAGCAATGACTGGGGAAAAATTGGGAGAAACTAAAGAAAACTTTGATGGTAGCAAGTCGCTCTTGAACATGACACTTTTCCTCCGTACCACAATCGGGTTGGGTTGTTTCATTCACCGGTCACATCACCATGGTCTCGCCATACCATCCATATTTGGGGTAATGCTACTGATCCATCGTATCAGTGTCGCCATATGTTCAAGAGAAGTCGTTCAGAAGATTCAACCGTGTCCCATCCACTGCCATACATTATCCTTCATCCTTTCATGACCGCCACCCTGAATCATATGTCACAGATCGTTTTCACCTCCATAAAAATCATTAGCTCCGTTCCGTGTCACTGATGTGGGATTCATTAAGGCCCTCCTTTGACGGATCGCTTCTTGTCGACATCAGCTCATTATCCAAGAAGTTGATCTAGGAACAACCCCTTCAGTACTTTGAATCTTGCATGCCACAATGGCAAGTTTCTCACTTCCGGCGACAGGTATACATCAATGACCTTCGACCGAAAGATTTTGCGTGGTGTTCGACGCCAAGTCCTTTATTCACACCACGTGAATTGTACTGTAGTACCTTGAGGGTCATTATCATTATCGGTGATTCCTCTCGCGCTTGTTAACGGTTTACATCATTGACCGGTAATCAAGCGATGTCTTTCCGTGTTCGACTTCAGAACATTTCTCACATGGATCGACTTGTACTTAGAGTGAAGATCGAACGAGTTTGAAGACCCCGGATCTAGTTTCATCCATCCGCGCTGCGATATATATTCAGGAAAGATAAAGACATTGACATGTACATCATTGCAGCAGATAATCATCCTACTCAAAGGATGATAATTTCATCAAAATTATCAGTCTACCATCAGACGATTGTCTGTTCTATGTACAGAAAAATGAATTTATAAAGCTGAGCATGGGAATTCCCGCCTCAGCTAGATCATGAAGGCGGTATGAAAAATAATGTATTGTATTATATCTTATTACAGGTCTCCTCTCATCATTGGATGAACTTCGGATCCCCCTGATAAAGCATTTCGCCTGATAAACAGCCTCATACTTTAGGGGGCAACTGTTATAGACATTTTTGTGTCTTACAGCATTGAGCATGAAATGTCCATAATCTAAGGGATCCAAAGTCCCTAAACATGTTGTTCCTACCCCTAGAGGAACAAGGCTAACAAACCACAGCAATTCACAGAAGTTCTCCACCAGAAACTGCTCAAAACAAGTCAATTCAGGATCATTTCAGTGGCTACACTAGTTGTTTGCGATGAATGTCAAAGCCAACACTGACTACCTACGTTGAATGTCAAATGGAACACTGGCTACCTGCGCTGAACGAGAGTGGACATGTGGCAGGCTCATTTCTCAAGGTGTCAAAACCCAGGAAGCTTCCAAAATGACACTTGCCTCAGGGAATTCGACTGGTGATGAGTAAGAGGTTCCAAATCTCCAAGTGGAAGCAAGAACCTCCAAGTGGACTCAAGAACTGACAGAGGGAGAGGACACTAGTCAGATCTCAAGCTGACTCATCCTCTCTCCAAACATCTATATATGGATCTCTCCTCCATGAGATCTAGAGGCTGGAATTTTGTTATTGCAAAGAATTGTTGTTGGTTTGAGATTGTAATCATTGGGTGCTTAATGCTTTGAAGGGGGTGAAGATAGGAATTCCATTTGCTGGGAAGGATATGCTGGATTGGAGCCCTCTAGGTTGTATCTCTTCCTGAACCTTGTTATTCATCAATAAAGCTATCTTGGTTTCTCCTATATGCTGATATATTTCTGATGTGTGAATGCATTAGTATGTTTAGTTTATTTCTAATCCTAAACTAGTTATGAATGTGAATATCTGTCTTTGTGTAGAGTTCTTCTCTTGTCGCAAGTAGCTGTTCTCTTGTGATCTTGCAGGAAGTTGAAGCTGGATAAGCAAGAAGGCAAGTAGCTGTGAACTCCCAAAGAGAAGAGAGACCGGATTGAGGGACAAATGGAAGACACCGGTAAGTCTATTGATCTCTCTTCTTTCACATTTCATAAAGGAAGAAACCAGAATAGCTGTACTCGTTTGTTGCTAAGGCACTGTCACACCTTAGGTGGATAGGATCGTCCTGCATAGGCATTTTTCCCCACAACATCCATTATTCTGAATAATAAATAGGCCTTTCAGCCTCATTATAACACAATCTAGAGGCATGTAGCTGCCACATCTCTTCTTAGAGATAAGCTACCATGGCCCAAACTAGTTTATTTCCATTTCCGTATGTAAGCATATTTCAATTCTTTGATATTAATGAAATGAAGTTTTATTTCTATTGCATCTTTGTGTTTATGTGTATATCTATATTTTTTTGCATTCCTTCATAAGTATGGATCAATAACTCCATAAATCTCAGGGATGACCACATTCCTATGAACTTCCCCACTAAATCCCTTTCTTTAAAAAGGCCAAGCTAGTTCCTTGAAACCCTGATGGAAGGGCCACTGATGGGATGATATTTGCCTTCTTCATGATTTTTTTCTATTCTTCGTTATATCTAGGTTTTTTGGAAAGTGAAGCTACAAGGGCCTGGAAGGCCCCAACTTCATTTTGTAGAGAGGAGACAACCCTATCATGAGAAACCATCTCAAGAACAGATCTAGGGTTTCATCCCCACGGTGACAATGACCTTAATCCCATCTTTCCCTAAACCCAAATCAACCGTGAATAGGTCAGTGATCCGCAGGTAGAGAGGATATATTCAATTGTAATGAAAAATTCTGCAATCATGGATCCTAGATAAATTTTTCAAATGTGAACCTCCATGAGATCCAATCAATGACAACTTCTATTGTTATAGATCCTAGTTGACTACAAAAACCTCACCTAACTCCTACAACAAAATTACCTCAGCGACAACTCTCTACGATGATAGATTCCACAATGGCTAGGTAAACCCTAGCTACCCGAGGCAGTACACAACAGAGTGATTCTCCATTTACCAATGATGAACGATTACTGAAGCATGAAGGACCAGTTGAATATTATAAATCCAATAATTAGTAAGTTTTTGAGTTCATAATATATGCCTTTCAAAGTACAAAATGAACTAAGAACGATGCATAGGGAATCCCATAATAGATGGAAATATATATAGACATTGGGGAAAGACATAGGAAAAGTCATGAAATATCTCCAAGTCTGGAAATTGGAGTAGCAATAGGTTGAGTTATAGTTCAACTAAGTTGAAAATTAGAAAGTTACACATGAAGAAATTCATGTAGAAGTTATTACTATCACCACATATTCCTAGTAAGAAATGGAGTTTGAACTAAAATGATACTCAAAAAATGGCGATAAAATTACCCTTTTTATGCCCCACCCTACAAAAAATGAAGTCTAAAAGAAACCTTGTCTTCTTTATGGAAATTTCTCTAATTGTTCTACTTAAATTGGTAAGATATGCTCTTCTCCACCTCAAATAGGCCATTTTGAGAGTCATTATCTATATATTTGGCCCATGCAATGGTATCTATCTTAACCATTTGGAAGTTATTACTAAATTGTAGCATAATATTTCATTGTTGGTCTCAATTTTGTATGTAGCTTTTCTGTTGATGAACATTTTTTTCCAAGTTTTCATTTATTATAACCTTTTCCATTCTATAAATAATTGTTTTAGATATTCACTTTAATTGTTACATAGCCATGTGAATATGCATCCAACCAAAAACTACACATTTTTAATCTTGGATATTTCTTATCCCCATTGAATTTTGTTAGTCTCATTTATGTCACAAGAAAATGCATATTGATGTTGATATGTGTTAGTGTGTTTGTTGATAATTCTACAATTTGGTCTTATCTATGTTTTGTTAAAAAATTTACCTTTCTTTCTTATTTATAAGAAATGTAGTCTTGATGTTATAAGTCTTTATTTTGGTTCATTTGGTTCCTTAAATATGTGTATGCTCTTATTTTAGTTGACCTACTTTGAATTTATGAATTTGAGATATTGTTATGTTGCAATGATATTCTATAATTTTTGCAAGTGTTATCATCCTTTACATTATCATTTGGGCATTTTGTTGACTTTTATGTCAAATGACTACATGTTCAATTATTGGATATGCCCATACCATAAAGTGGAAAAAGAATCAGAAGATGGTGCACAAGGTGGATCTCCTTAGGCTATCATTTAACCTTAGCCAAATGTATGTGAAAGGAAACTCAATTTTATAGGCACTCAACCTAAATTTCAGTGGGCATCCTAGAAAGTATTAGAAAAATATGCCTTGAATTTCCATGGAATTGGAGAAAATATAGAGCAGGGCTTCCCTTAGTAAAATGTAGATGCTTGGAAAGCCTAAAGCATTAAGGGTTTGGGGATTGGAAAACATCCAATATTTTGAAAAGTCCCCATTTGTAAAGAGTCTTTGGAGACATATCAAAACTAAACTTATATGACAATAAGTATTTGAAGAAAAATACATCCAACTCCTTTAAATTGAAGATTAAATTCATTCAAGAACCAAATCTATAGCAAGGGTATCCATTATTTGGGAATCCTTAATTTTAACTCTCTACCTCATTGGCCATTGGCTTGCATGGAAGGTGAGGAACCATCTAAAAGTAGAAAATGGGATTATCCATGTATAGGAAACAATTTGGAACATATATTATCTTATGAGTTAGTGAAAATCCTTATATTCGAAGGGATAGTTTCTTTGGTTAATGAATAAGCAGTTGATATGAACACTTTATAAAATCATGGATGGAAGAAAGCAAGGGACTTAGAATTAGAAGGTAATTTGGAAAATCAATGAGAAATCATGGTTAATCGAATTTTGATTTTCGCACCCAGGTCTAGATATAAAGAAATGTTCATGACATATGCTAATGAAGAATTCTTGTGATGGAATCTAGTCTAGAAGCATAAAGTTGATATGAAGTTTAGGCTTTTCTTTTTGTTAGCTATGAGAAATAAATCCCGAACCTATGACATTCTATGAGAAAGAGCTTGGTCTATACAAAGGTATTTCTTTCCCTATAAATCTAACAGGGTAACTATATAGCATATTCTTATGGGTCTTTCTTTCTTTGAAGATGTGGATAGAATCTCTAAAGGAAATCTAGGATGCATAATCTCTAGTTGATGAATAAAAAGTGTATGGATGAACCATTCACAGTAAATCACATTTCTCTTCCTATGGAATTGTATTGAACACTCTAGCTTATTAGGAACCAATTCTTCTTGAGAATGTGTCTTACTCACCCTTGGAAAGTTTTCTATAAAATAGAAACCATGAATAACGATAGGAATATTAGAGATTGATCAGTTAAGAGCATGAGGCTTCTTTGATGAGACTAATCAAGAAAGTTTGAGACCTAGTGGTGAAGTAGGTACCTTTTGGATCAATTTCCTAAACAATAAATCTCTCATGCATACCTTATTTATATTTCTCTTCTAAATTAAACGTGAATGGTTTATAGAATTAAAAAATAATAAATATTTGTATTATGTGCTCTATAGTGGAAACATATTGAAGTAATGTAATATATATATATATATATATATATATATATATATATATATATATATATATATATATATATATATTATTTAATGTTTTAGTTATATGGAAATAGTTGATGTTCAAGAATGGAATCATATGTTGGTTTGTTCATCTAATCTATGAGTTGTCTATCCAACTTTTGAAAAATTTACAGCAAATTTAGGATACCAAGCACTGACAAGTTGAAGCCTCTTTTAGTGGTGAAATTTGTTTGTGGTGGAAATATACTTGGAAACAAAATGGTCTAGTAAAATGTTAGCTAGCCTTACAGATGGCTCTCAACAATAAATTAATTACATGGGACAATGGAATGAAAAGGATATGGATTGGACCTAGCAGGTGTTTTCTTTGCAGAATGAAGGAGGAGTCCATATATCACTTATTTATTACATGCTCTTTCTTTGTTCAAGTATTGTATTTAGAAAAATCCAATTTTACTCCTTCTGTTTCTTTTTGGGATAAGAATACTCTAAGTGGCTATGTGCTAGGTTGGGTCTCAAACCAATCTGTTAGTGAGTTCCCAATTTTCCCTGCTTCTTATGTTCATTTTTTCTAGTGGGCCCAGAACTTAGCTATTTTCCAAGACAAAGTCATGGCAACAGAGGTTGTTATGAGGATTATTGATTCCACTTACAAAGCATTTAGAACTTAAAAAACAAAATAAAAGGAAAAGAAATAGAATCTTAATCATGCCAAACATAGATCGAGAAATCCAATGGGGATTCTTTGATGGTGCCAACCAAGGACACCCCTCCATTAATGGAGTTGGGGCATTTTTTTTTTAAACAGAACACATACTTTGTATTCAAAATCTAGATTTCATGGCCAAAATCGTTTTACATCATATCAACAAAACTTGCTTCAAACTTAGCATATGCTTCCATGTCCCAGTACAACCTTGAAGTTATTTTCTTTCTCATGCTAGCCTTATATACTATTAGAAAACAGTGAAATATACCATAAAGCTGGAAATATAGTCCTAATATCAAAATACATTGACAAATCATAAATAAACATTATCCAAGGTTGGACCTCGCTAACAATATCGCCTTGGCTGCTTGGTATTGCACCAGAGTTGCAAACTCCTCCATCGCTCTGAAGTTGAGCCCAACCTCCTTCGGCAATCCTAAAATTAACTCCTTAACCTTAACGAATGTTTTTTTACTAACCAACTCCGAGTTGGCAGTGAAGAGGATTGTCTCCATCTTCACTATTTTTCGCTCCAAGGACGCCTCCACAACCTCAAATTTCACATCAATTCTCTTAGCATTGCGGCCCAATCCTTCTCCAGTAGTTTCACTTGATGGGTGATGAGATCAAGTCTCCCCATAATCAACTTGAACTAGAATTCGACAACCCTCTTCCATCATGCTAGGTCCTCCTTGGGAGGGTTCCCACCGTGACCTCCGGACACACTCATGTCTCTATTCTACCAACTCTCACTACTATCACCACTTCTCACCAATAATTTAATTGCGAACATCACAAAAAAGAGTGGTGGTTCCTTATATAGAAGACATTCTTCTATCATTCCAAACTCCACTGCACATGCCATTATCCCATGGATATCCTCGAGTTCTTACCCCATTAAATACTCGTTCTGTCCCAAGGATCTGGAAAACCAAATTCTCTGGAAATTTGCAACAGAAATCATCCTCGCCATTAATTCTCACTTATTGTTCATAGTCCTGAACATTCTTTGAGATGATGGGATATTCACATCCTCCAAACACCAATTTGGCGATCTCTTGTCCTTGAGATCCGGGAGGGCGCCATACATCATATTCGATCTCCACCTATTTTACCTTCTGAGATCGCTCCTATGCATCGTCCTGCCAACTTCGGGAGCCACGTCGATAGTAATTATGGATCTAACCATCATTAATTTACAAAATGGGAAGGTGGTTTCCGATTCTCCCATCTAGCTCATATCTCCCAATTCCCAAAATAACCCCATGATTTTCCATTTCGTCGGCAGCCTTGTTCAACTTTGGAGCATTTTTATACAAAAATAAACATCATTATATGCATATCAAATACTTCACTGGTATAGGATCATACAACAAAGAATATCTTACATAACTCTGGACACTAATATGTGTTGCAAATTTCAAGTATATAAAAAACTTCAAATATGTGGAGACTCAAATCTAGTGGTCGATTGGGTCTATGATTGTATTCACATTATTGTGTACTCTCTTGATCATATTTTACATAAGATAAAAGATGAAATGAGTTCACTGGAATGGTTCACATGCAAACATATCTATAGGGAACTCAATATGAAGGTCGACCAACTATCCAAAAAAGTTGTGCAGTCATCTAGGAAATCTGTATATGTATGAATTTATAGATGGCCACGAGACAATGGCCATGGAGTTTCAAATCTAGAGAATTAGACTTATATGGTTTATTTTGTTGTTGTTTTTCATATACTTATTTTCTATTTAGTTTTGAGATCCATTTTCTTGGACAAACTCTATGAATATACCTTATCAGGTCCTAGCAATGTGTTTTTTCTATTGAAAATACAAAGTTTTTTTGGGAAAAAGAAAAATAGTTGACTTTTTTTGTAATTAGGTATTTCATCCTCTCACTTATAAGTAAGAGTAAGATATTCTTCAAGATTTTAGGTCTCAAAATAAGAAATTTTAAAGTGTTGTAATAATATACTCCATAAAATATTTCACATATTATTTGTGAAAAATGAATTTAAATAGAGAAAATAATAATCATTTCTCCCAACTATTCAAAATAAAAACATAATTGATTATATATTAATTTATAATTACCTTTAAAAAAAATTATACTAATAATTACATAATTACACTTATAAGAAAACTATTTTGTTGGATATGGAACCTAATTATCTTTCTAATTTAGAGGTCTTGCTTAAGTCATGTTTGGATCCCAATCCTCGACGGGGGCTGTCGGGCGGATTTTGCCCCCCATATTACTGCCTAGGGGGTCCAAGGGGGAGAAACTACTTGTTTGGATCCCCCACCTTGGCGGGGATTCGGGGGAAACACCCCCGAAGCTAAATATAGATGAAAAATTGCCTTGTAAAAATTGTAATTACATAGTCAATCTAGGTAATTCTTTAGGCGGATGATCTAACACTATAAGTTATGTTAATTTAGGTTTTTTTTCCCTATAATGCAACCCTCAGTTTATATGAGGGAATTGAATTGCAGTTGTGTATTATTATTCTAAACGAGAAAGGGAGAGGAGATTATGTGAGATCGAAGGGGAAATTACAGTGGATTTGATGTAGGTTGTATCTCGTCATTTTGTTGGATAATATAAAAGGAAGGATTAACTGTTTCACCGTGGACATAACCCAAATTGGGTGAACCACATATATATGTGCCTCTCTTGTTCTCTGCATTTTTGTATTTATGTTTCCGTAATATTTTGTGTATTTGTTTCTTCATTAATTAATTTCTTATAACTGGTATCAAAGCCAAATGTGTATTTGGTTGATAAACTCACAGGAGAGAAGGGTTCCTAGTTCGAGTGGGAGCAATGGAAGAAGATGGTAGGTTTAGGGTCGAGAAATTTAATGACAAAAACTACCATTTGTGGAAGATGCAGATGGAATATTATATGTATGAGAAAGGTGTTCCTACCATTGAGCATAAAATCAAAGAAACCAACAAGTATGATGGGAACAGAATGGGAGATTCTAGACAGAAAGGCACTAGGAACAATATGACTATGTATAGCATTGTTAGTGACATTCAACATTTCAAAAGAAACAACAGCAGAAGGTTTAATGATGGCATGGGTGAAACCATATGAAAAATCCCTGGCCTCAAATAAGGTATTTCTTATGAAGCATCTATTTAATATGAAAATGTCAGAAGGTGGATTTTTTGTTGATCATCTAAATTAATTTAGCACGGTTACCAGCCAGTTAAGTTCTGTAGGGGTAAATTTTGATGATGAAGTTAGGGATCTGTTATTTCTATACTCATTGCCAAAAGTTGGAATGGTCTAGTTATGGCTATTAGTAACTCTGTCTCTGGATCTAGTACTTTAAAGTTTGATGATGTTGTTGTTGTCATCCTTAACGAGGAAATGCGGCGAAAAATCTCCAGTGAGACGTCAGGTAGTGCTTAGATTGCAAAGACTAGGGAAAGAAAAAAGGAAAGACAAACAAGCTCAGGAAATCACAGTAATTCAAGAAAAGGCAGATTCAAATCCATATTAGGGATAGTGTGCTAGAAATGTGGGAAGAAATGACACTTGAAGAAAGACTGTAAATCTCATCAGGGAAAAGAAGGAGATGGACAACAAGAGAAAAATCATGAAGTGAATGTGATAGGTGATGTGTTGTAATATGATTTGATTCTTTCATTAGATAATATTATTGATGACTGGGTTGTAGATTCAGGGGCCTCATTCCATGCCACACCTGATAGGAAACATTTTCATGACTATGTTCAAGGATATTTTGGACAGGTCCGTTTAGTTGATGATAAACCTTGTAAAATTGTTGGAATGGGAAAGGTTTTTATAAAGAAACAAAATGGAAACCAATTGATATTGAAAGAGGTAAGGCATGTTTCATATTTGATGAAAAATCTAATTTCAACACAGAAGTTAGGAGGTGAAGGTTGGGTAACTACTAATACAAACAAAACCTGGAAGGTCACAAAAGGAGCCCTAGTAATAGAAAAAGAAGAAAAGGTTGCCACATTGTATTTATGCAATAGTATTTCTAATTCTATTAATTCTTTAACCTCCATAGGAACATATACATCACTCTGAGTGAGAAGAGGATGCAGATTCTTCACTCAAGAAATTTGTTGCCAAGTTTGAAGCATGTTGATTTTAGATTTCTATGAAAATTGTGTTTATGGAAATTAAAAGAGAGTCAAATTTATAAGAGTTGGGAAGAAACAAAAGAGAAAAAAATTGGAGCTTGTGCATATATATGTATGGGGACCTTCTTAGGTATCATCTCTATGCCTCTCGCTATTATGTTACTTTTATTGATGATGCAACTAGGAAAAATTGTCTTTATTTTATTTGAAATAAATTTGATGTATTTGATACTTTCAAGAAATCAAAATCTTTGGTTGAGAATGAGATAGGAAAGAAGTTGAAGTGTCTCAGATTAGTAAATGGAGGTAAATACTACAACAAATAGTTTGATAACTACTATTTAGAGCATGGAATTCGGGAGATAAGACAGTTCCAAGAACACCACAGGAAAATGGTGTGTTAGAAAGGATGAACAAGACAATCATGGATTGTACAAGGTGCATGAAGTTATACGCAGGATTTCCCTTACCATTTTGGGCAGATGTTGTAGATATTGTTTTTCATCTAATAAAGAAAGGGCCTTCAAGTTCCTTGGATGGTGGTATTTTAGAGGAGGCATGGATAGGTAGAAAGGTAAACTAGTCATTTTTAAAGACTTTCAGTTGTGAAGCCTTTGTCCACATCAATAAAGAAAATAGAATAAATCTTGAGGAAAAATCAAATGAATGTAACTTTATTGGATATGGTGTAAATGGTTTTGAATATTGCTTATATGATTATGAAAATCACAAAATCATTTGGAGCAGAGATGTTATATTCAATGAAAATGTATTGTATAAGGATCAAATTTAGGGAAAAAAAAAGGAAAAAGAAAACAAAGAATATGCAGTGCTTGATGAGATCACATAAAATGTAAAGGTGCCTGAAAATCATAATGATTAGCAGCAACAACAACAACAACAAGCACCTCAAACCCCTGAAAGTGGTATTAGAAGATATACCAGGATAAGTAAACCCCCTGAACGCTATTCTCCTTCATTATATTATGTATTGTTGATTGATTTTGGTGAAACGAAAAGATATGAAGAAACAATGCAGGTAGAAATAAGGAATAAGTGGGAGCAAGCCATGCAAGAAGATATAGACTCCTTGATGCAAAACCGTACTTGAGACTTAGTGAAGTTGTTTGTTGGTAAAACAACGTTGTAGAATAAATGGGTATACAGGTTGAAGGAAGAAGATGGAGGTAAACAAAGTTATAAGGCTAGACTTGTGATGAAGGTTTTTGCACAAAAGAAAGGTATAGACTTTGAAGAAATTTTTTCTCCTATTGTTAAAATGACTTCAATCAGAACTATTTTAAGTCTGGTGGCAGCAAAAGATTTGTATCTTGAGTGGTTTGATGTAAAGACAACCTTTCTCCATGGGGATTTGGAGGAAAAAATATATATGCACCAACCACAAGGGTATGAGGTCAAAGGGAAGGAAAAAATAGTGTGCAAATTGAAGAAGAGCTTGTATCGCTTAAAGTAGGCTCCAAGGCAGTGGTATCTAAAATTTGACAGGTTTATGTCTGAACAAGGTTATACTAAATGACACTCTGGCCATTGTGTTTATTTTAAAAGGGAAAATGATGGAAACTATATTATATTGCTATTGTATGTAGATGACATGCTTGTTGTAGGTTCTAACATGCAGGAAATAAATGTGCTCAAAGGAAAATTGGCAAATTCATTTGCAATGAAGGATTTGGGTGTTGCAAAACAAATCCTTGGTATGAGAATAACTAGAGACAGGAAAAATCGCAAATTAACATTGTCTCAAAGTGAGTACATAGAAAAGGTGTTGGAAAGATTTAATATGCAGAATGAAAAACCAGTTAGTACACCTTTGGCTAGCCATTTCAAACTAAGTAAGGATATGTGTCCTAAGACCTAGGAAGAAATGGATTATATGTGTAAAGTTCCATACACATCAGTTGTTGGAAGCTTAATGTATGTAATGGTTTGAACAAGACCTGGTATTGCACGTGTAGTGGGAGTTGTAAGCAGGTATATGAAAAATCTAGGAAAAGAGCATTGGATGGTAGTGAAGTGTGGAAGATAATATTTTTCACATAGTTTCAAAAACCAAAAAATATATGCTAGAATCAAGGCTCCCTGGGACATTTTTAAGCTGAGAATTTCCAGAAGTGAAACGCAGAAAGGCAAACATAGGAGACTAAATTACAATTAAGAGTAATTATCTGAATCTATGTGTTATGCAACCAGTTCATATAAAAGATAGATCAATATCTTAAAACTTATCCTCTTCGAGGGGAAACCTCCTTTACATTACATAAATGAACAATTCTTGGATGATACAAATGACAAGACCTCATTTGTATATATAGGAGTATAAGGGGTCACAATATAATCAGAGCCTACATAACAATAATAATGTAATGAAACAACAATAACAATAGTGGGCTTTTATGGAGCACAACAATAACAATATGGGGGCTACATGGGCACAACAATAACAATAAGGGGGATACACTAGTATCATAGGGACCTACCATGCCCCTCTCCTTCAAAAAAATGTTGTCCTCAACATTTGAGTAGTTTTGGATGCTTCTGTATAAAAGTGTCATCCTCCCATGTGGAATCTTCAACAGGTAAGTTCTTCCACTTAATGAGATACTCTGAAATTGATTGCTTTCGTAGTTGTCGGGTTTTTGTTTTTGTTACTGTTTAGGCTCAAATATGAATTTTCTTTCTTCATGAAGTTCTAGCAACACTGTTTGAACTAGAAGCTTGTCACTGATAACCTTCTTTAAGTGTAAAACATGGAAAACTCGATGTACTCGGGAAGATGCAAGCAGCTCCAATTTGTATGCCATAGCACCAATATTTTGCAATACCTTGTAAAGACCATAGTACTTGGGTGATAACCTATTATTCTTCTTAGCGTGTTTAAGAGACATTTGTTTGTATGGTTGTAGCCGTAAGAATACCCAGTCACCTACATCAAAATTTCTTTCATTGTGATGTTGATTTTCCTATTGTAATATTCTATTCTGTGCCAAAGTGAGGTTATCCTTTGAGAGTTGGAGAATTTGTTGTTGATGCTCGATTTGATCTTTCACTACTTGAACCTTAGAATTTTCTCTTAAATATGATGTGATGGATGGTGGATGATATCTTTAAAGTGTCATAAATGGGGTCATTTCTACTGCAGTATGGAAGGAAGTGTTATACCACCATTCAGCTAGAGGTAACCACTTGACCCATTGTGTTTGTATATCAGATATAAAGCAACAAAGATATCATTCCAAACATTTATTCACTATCTCAGTTTTCCCATCATATTAAGGATGATAAGATGAGCTATGAGCTAATTGAGTACCAAGACAAGAAAACAATTTCGTCCAAAAAATTCCAGTAAAAATGGGATCTTTGTCACTTACAATAATATTTGGGTTTCCATGAAGCTTTTGAATTGTTTCCATCAATGTAGTAGCAACTATACTAGATTTAAAAGGATGATATAATGCACAAAAGTGTGCACACTTGGTAAGTCTATCAACTACCACCATGATGACGCTCTTTCGTTCATAATTGGGTAAACCTATGATAAAACCCATTGAGACCTCCTCCCAACATTGAATTGGAATGGCTAAAGGTTGTAATAGACCTGGGGTCTTATTTATCTTAACTCTATTTTGTTGGAAAACCAAACATTCATCCACAAACTTTTGAATATCAGATTTAAGGACATCCCAAAAAATCCTTCTTTACCCTATGGTAAGTTTTTAAAAATCCTGAGTTCCCTCCTAAAGGAGATGTGTTCAATTCCAAAAGAATCTTTTGTTTGATTTGGGAATTATTACAAACATATAAGTGATTTTCGTACAATAATGAATCATTTTTCTAGCTAAATGTATCAGATGTACTAGGATCTTGTTGCAACTTTTGAATGAGTTATCACACCTCCTCATCTTTCTTCCATTCATCCCTTGCTTTGGTTACCCACTCAGGTTAGATACTAGAAATGGCACAAAGAAATGCTTCCACATCTTCATCCTTTCTTGAGAGTGCATTTGCTACAACATTTTTCTTCCCTTTTTGTAGATGATTTTAAAGTCATAACCCAACATCTTTGTCACACATTTTTTCTACTCTTCTAAAGATAATTTTTGTTCCAAAAATTATTTAATACTGTTATGATCTTTTTTTACCTTGAAGTGTCTTCCCACTAGGTAAGGTCACCATTGCTTTAGTGCATGTAGTATTGCCAACATTTCCTTCTCATAAATAGATTTGTGTAAATAATTTCCTTTGATTGGATAACTTTCAAAAGCAATGGGTCTTCTTTTTTGCATTAAAACAACACAAATTCCATTTCTTGAGGTATCACATTCCACAATAAAGGTTTTTGTGAAGTCTGGTGCAACTAAGACCGGTGCGTCGCACATTGCTTCTTTAAGATGTTCAAAGGCCTAAGTTGCTTCTAGAGTCTAAGAAAATGCATATTTCTTCAGTAATGATGTTAGAAGTGTCGCTATTATCCCATAATTCTTAACAATCTTGCGATAATACCCTGTCAAGCCGAAAAATCCTCGAATATTCTTTATGGTTGTTGGGATTTTCTATTCCTTAACGCATTCAATTTTGTTAGGATCTACCTTAACACCTTCATGAGATACAATATGACCCAAATAATCCATCTCTTGTACTCTACATTATGGGATTTTTGAGATCTAAAATGGGCCTCCTATGAAAAATGTACAGCCAAAATAAACTTTATAAGAACTAATAGGATTCAAGATGATGATGTCAACCATGGGGGATGATTCACCATTTTTGGAGTAAAAAAATACAAATATTAAAAGTTAATAAAATAATAAAACTACTTTTTCAACACCTATTTTCATCTTATTTCCCTAATTTTTTACTCAAATTTCGAGCAGGAATACTCGTTGGATGCAAAATTTAATTCCTCATCCAAGGAGTACCCATGTTTCATATTTCAATGGACCCTACTACATGAAAAATGAGAAATACATGAAAAAACGTGATTGTAATCACGTTTTTCATGTATTTCTCATTTTTCATGTAGGGGGGTCCATCGAAAGTATATAACATGGGTACTCCTTGGATGAAGAATCAAATTCTAAATCCAACAAGTGTTTCCACTTGAAATTTGAGTAAACCCATACATAGATAAGTTGAAAATACGAATTGAAATAATAGTTTTGTCTTTTTTCCCTCTAAAATTTGATGATGTAATCTAATCTTATTTTATTATTTCCACTATCATTTTATAATTTATTTAGGAGATCCATTTTATACCTCAAAAATTCCCTAATGAATGAAAATTTGAAGGTTTTTGAATATAATTGTTTCTCCTCCAATAGTTGGAGCACCTTGTCAACATGTTGAATATGATCCTTCCAAGACTTGTTGTAGATTAGTATATCATCAAAAAATACTAACACAAATTTTCTAAGGAAGGGTTTGAAAATGGAATTCACTAAACCTTGAAATGTGTAAGGTGCATTAGTAAGGCCAAAAGTTATGACCAAAAATTCATAATGATCCGCATGAGTTCTAAATGCTATTTTCTAAATGTCTTCAATCTTCATTCTAATTTGATAATATCGTGAACAAAGATCCATCTTGGTGAAGTAAATTTCTCCATGTAATTCATCCAACAATTCATTAATGACAGGAATGGAAAATTAATCTTTAATAGTGATCTTGTTGAGCTCCCTATAACAGAAACATGCGCCATGATCTATCATTCTTGTGCACCAATACTACTGGAGCAGAGAAAGAACTTTGATTAGGTTGAATTATACCCACCTCTAGCATTTCTAAAACCATACATTCAATTTCACTCTTTCGAGCATAACGATATATGTAAGGCCTGATTTTTGGAGCAACACTTCCTGGAATCAAATGAATAGCATGATCATGATCACGAATAGGTGGGAGGCCTTTGGGAGTCTCAAACACCTTGGAATGACTGTCCAAGACTTTTTGGAGATCTAGACAAAAAGATGATTTCAATGTTTGAACCTCTAGTGAGCATAATTGTGCAATTACTCCCCATTGTTCTTTATTCAGAAGCTTTTTCATGCCATTAGAGTTTATTATCTTTCCTGGTTTCCCTGTGATACCCCTTAATTCAACTTCCCTCCCTTCCAAAAAAAAAAATCAAAAAAGGTTCTTGAAAATTGAAACTTATCGTCCCAAATATTTTGAACCATTGGCTCCTAGTACAAATCAACACCACCCATTGGAATGGAAAGCACTTATTCAATACATATTCCCCCATGGTTATCTTGATATTATGGCACTTTTTTGAGCAATTTATAGTTCCTCCATTTGCAACCATCACTTGACACTCTGGTGTTGGATATAAGAAGCACTTCAATTCCTTGGCTATCTTACAATGAATAAAATTATGGGTACTATCTGAATTAATCAACACTATTAACTTTTTATTATTGATATATCCTTCTATATTAAGAGTTTGAGGAGTGGTAATTTCTGCCAATGCATTACAAGGTATGGTCAGATTCATTTATTCTTTCTCTGGAGTTGGTTCCTGGTGTATATCCTCCTATTTTGATGTTTCGTGTTCCTTTTCTTCCTCCTCTTCACAATCTATGCAGAATAATTTCTTCTCGGCACACTTATGACCTTTAGTGTATTTTCTATTACAACTGTAACAAAACCCTTTTGCTCTTTTTTCCTTCAATTATTGTGGTGTCAACCTTGTAGGTTGTGGAAGACTAGGAGAAACGACACTTTCATATTTATAATTGTCAGTCGTAGACTTCCTTGTTTCCATAATTTTGCTTGCAACTTTTCTTGCCACCCTAAATGTCTTCTCTAATGAATCAGGTTCCTAAATGCAAACCTCATGTTGGATGTTATATTTTAAATTCCCTATCAAGACATCAATCATATGCTCCTTTGGAATATCAATTACCCTAATATTCAACTTTTAGAAGTCTTTAATGTGCTTCTCCATTGAACCCTTTTGTTTGAGATTTATTAGTTGGCTAGAGAAGGTGTTGCTCTTTGTATCTTCATAATCTGCTATCATTTCCTCCATAAAAATTGACCAGGTGACAATTGTTTTACAAGAACAAATCCATCTATACCGTACAAATTGATTGGGTTCTAAATATAAAGATGCAATATGTAACTTTTGTGAGGATTGCACATCCTATTGATCAAAATATTGCTCCATTTATAGTATCCATGTTACTGGATCCTTGTCATCAAAATTCCTGATATATATCTTTGGAATGTGGTGGTTCTTAAACCCCACATTGGAGTCTCTAAAACATAATTCATATTCCTTTTCCCCATCATGATTTTCATGGATTACCTTGTCACCATTGTGAAGCCTTTCTTGCAACAACTTTTTCAACCCTTCCAACTTGACATTCATCGCATCCATGTCTACTTTAAAAACCTCCATGTTTAATTTTATACCATCTGTGTCCCCTTTTAAGCCATTGAAGTCCCCTTTAGTTCATCTTTGGTTTTTCTTTTTGAGAGCGAAATTTGTTGCACTTGGTCCCGTAATTTTGATATATCATCCTGTAATTCTTCCTCTTCATGTGTCATAGTAGAGCTTTCTGAGGGCTTAATGGGTGTAGAATTATTTTGTTTGGGAGACATTTTAGAACCAAATGCTGATATATATGCTTCAATATTCATTTTAAATCACTTCAAACTGATTTCTAAAACAAAAGTTATGCAAAATTAAAAATACACACCTTTTTCTCACTTTTTAGGAGCTTGATATTGCACCCGCTGTATCTCTGTAATTTTGGGTCTCCAAGGTCTTAAATTTCACCTTGTGGTATCCCTTCAAGTCTTATTTCCAACCCCACAAGTTAGATTGATATTGGATTCTTCAAGAAAGAGATATGACCAATCTCCCACAATGACCTGATTATCGACTAGTTCAGTAGAGAGAACTTATGCAGTGTGTCACATGTCATTGTTTCAACCTTCAACCCTAGAAATGATACACGAAAAACTATTGTCCATGTAATTTTAGCCACTTTTTACGAAATTCAAATCCGATGCTCAAAGAGAAATTTATGATGATGTTCCGTAGGTCACTTGTTTGAGATTTAATTATGGATCCTGCAAAAACCCTAACTTCCTCAGATCATATCTATGAAATTATAGAAAACCAGAATCTGAAATTCGTACACGAATTTCACCAAGATTTCCTCTCCACGGGGTCAAACTTCGGCTTCTAAAGCCTCACAAATATATATATATATATATATATATATATATATATATATATATATATATATATATATATATATATATATATTGAAAAATCCAAGATGACTTGTTTGAAGAAGCGAAACCCTAGAATCCAAAGCTTTGATACCAAATTTTATGCAACCAATGCATAGAAAAGATAGATCAATGACTTAAAAATTATCCTTTTCAGGGGGGAGCCTCATTTACATTACATAAATGAACAATTCTTGAATGATACAAATGACAAGACCTCCTTTGTATATATAAGAGTCTAAGTGGTCATAATATAATCAGAGCCTACATAACAATAATAATGTAAGGGCACAACAATAACAATAAAGGGGCTACACTAGCAATAACAATAATGGGACTACACTAGTATTATAGGGACCTAACATTATGGATTCAATAGGAATGGGTTCCTTTTTGCTACCTGAAGAGAAACCTGGTTCAAGAGGGATGCCTATGTATTTCTCGATATTGCCCAACATGTGTTCCAAAGCTATAATTTTTCACTCCATGTAATCCAAAGGGAGGATAATGTCCTCCCTTCTTTCATTTATGTCCACCAAGACACAACAAAGTAGGAATTTGAGATGCCAATATAGGTTCAGTGTATACATGTATTGGTTATAATGCCCTCGAATCTGACATCATGAACCCAATCTACTATTTTTGCTAATATTTTAGTGTTTGTGAGGGTATGTTACTGGTGTGTCAACTCTTGTTCAACTTGAGAAATTTCCTCTTGGATGGGTTGAGGAGTGATCTCTCTAAACTATGTAGCAGAGCTTTCAACCCTCAATTGAGCTTGTGTGCCCCCTCATTCTTAATAATATGCCACCCCATGATGAACCCAAATGCTCTAACGTGACATACTAGCTATCCTAAATGAGATTCAAGCCTAATGGAAGACAGGGGTTATCCGAGACCAGGGCAAAACCTTGACAAAATGATGAACCTTTGAGAAATGTGGTCCTCGAGGAGAGCCCTTTCCATTGAAAGAAGCCAAATATTCTTTTCTTGAAACAAAAATCTAGAAGCCTTGAGATGGGGGAGAGACTCTCTTTCAGAAGAGGACATGTTTCACTCACCTTTACCTGAAATAACAACTAGCACCAAACCAATAATTATAAGGAATTTAAAAATTTGCACAGAAAGAGTGGAATCAAACTTGAATTGTTTGCATCTTGTATGCTTTACCAGGCATGGAAAGCTTGCAGGTATTGAGTCTGACTGAACAGGTTTTTTCTGGACCTCAACCAAGGCACAAGAAAGACTTGCAAAAGTCTGCTTTCGAGATTAGAGGCTAAGGGATGAGGGAAAACAACATCGACTTGCTTGCTTTTCCAATGAGACCCCCCAAGTAGGCACCAAAGCAGAATTAAGCCCAAAATAACAACCTATTAAACTACATGAGAGGCATATTCAAAATCCACATGAAATGAATAAATAGAACACTCCTAACACAAGCAAATTGTTAAAGTCTCATCCCCATGTGAATGTTATGAAGTTTCAGTCTAAGCAGAGAGCCACCGGGCTAGTAATGCAAATTAAATTGTCTGAGTCGTGAGCTATAATTGCATTCCTTCTCCACTTGACAATCATTAAATGCCTCCTTAATGAGCCACAACTGAGTGACAAACATGTTGGGAGAATAAATTGCCTCAAGGGATGTGATATCCTCCCTTATTGTACAAGAATCCATCAAACAATGATTCCAAATGTTGAACCAATATGTCGTGTTAATTGCAACACAATGGTATGGATGGCTCCCCCGTGCCCTTTGCATGCTTTCACCTGAGCCATTATGGGGATATGTTGCCACATCCCACTGGCATGTGGCCTGGTGGGATGGTGACAGCCCATCCACACCCTCTCTTGATCTAAGCACCCCATTCAAGGGAAGTTTCAAATTTGAGTTGAATTTAAGTCTCCTCATAAGACTACCCAATGGTTAAGTTACCCATTCACCATAATTAAAAAACTAAAATAAAAAAAGTTTAAGTTGAATTTAAACTTTGCAAGATGTTTTTTCATGGTGCTTAATTTATTATGTATTCCAAAATACAATTTAAATAACAAAATATTACAATCTCTAAAAACTTATATAGTTATAATTTGGTAAAAAATCCAAACTTATAAAACAATCACATTATACCCATTTTAAATATAAAATTTCCAATATTAAATTATAATCCCAATTTTACCTGGAAAAAAAATATTTTAAATAAATATATAATATTTTGTCATGTGTGAAAATTATGTCCTTAAAAATGATGAGTTTATCCCTGCATGCATATACATACCATGAACGCCAAGAATATATATATATATATAAAGAGATAATGAGTTTATCAATGCATGCATACAGGTACCATGTACGCCAAAACCATCAAGGTCTTGGTGTGGCGTGGAGTCACGACGTTCAGCTAGTGAGATTCATCCACATTGGACGCCATTACTGCTGTCCATCAGTTTGAGTAAAACACAGAATTTACAGGGGGTTCAATGAATGTGGTTGCCTTTCTGTTCAGGGGCTTTGCTTTTGGTAATAACGACCATCAGAACAGGATCAGAATTTACCGGCGTTCAATGAATGTGGTTGCCTTTCTGTTCAGGTGCTTTGCTTTTGGTAATAATCACCATCAAAGCACAAGATTAAAATAGCGTTCATTGAATGTGGATGCCTTTCTGTTAAGGTGCTTTGTTTTGGTAGTAATGACCATTACCAAATCAATAGGATGCTTTACAGGATAGTATTTTGTTATATTCCATTTTGCTCTTATCATGCAAAGTACAGTGAGAATGATGAATCTATATTTTTTATTAAATGGTAAAGAATAGAATTTAAAATGGTAATAAAATAATTCGGAAGGTTTTAATAATAAAAATAATAATTTAAATATTAAAAATAATAATTTAAATATTAAAAATAATAATTTAAAATTTGATTAAGTAAGATATTAAATTGATGTATGATATGTTTTGTTTATGAAATAAGGAATTTTTTATGTAATAATTTGATTCAAATATTATATATAATAATAGTTCACTGGGTTTGGGTTAAGTTGAATGGTTTTGATTATTAATATTGGATTGATATAAAAAACTCAATTAATTTGTTTATTGTGGGTGGTTGTTTTAGACTTAAGAGTACATGGTTTGTCTCTACAACTTACAAAGACTTTTTTTTCTCATGTCTATCCATTATTTTGATATAAAAATAAACTAACTTAGATCTATCTTAATTCTAGTTCTATCAAGTGGCAGACAAGATGCAAACTTCTTTTATGAGTGTAAAACTTGAAGAAAGGTTTGTAAATTTGATCCCTCTCGAGAGGATGATAGATCCGGACTTAAGATGGATCTACACTGGTTTAATTATTAATTTTAAGTGTCTCTTGGCCCAAAAATGAAATAAAATTATATATATATATATATATATATATATATATATATATATATATGGATTGCTAAATGAGAGATGGATTTTGGGCATATGGTATTGATGAGCCATGGTATATTATGGTTAATAATATCCATGGTAAAGTGGGGTGAGTATCCATGGCTAAAAATCTTGTTAATTGTAAGTATTATTTTGATTGTGAAATAGGAGATGTTTTTTGGCCATGTGGTATTCATGGGGGATGTTTTTTGGGCATGTTGTATTGATGAGCCATGGTATTGGCTCATGGTATTGTAACAAAGTCTATTTACAAGTTAATAATATCTATAACAAAGTGGATGTGAATATTCATGGTTAAACATATTGTTATATTGTAAATTTATGTGCATGATGAGCATGATCATGAGGGGCAACATGAAAAATAAAGTATGCAAGATAAGCCATTTCTAGAGAGTCGGTCAAAGGTTCAAGTTGGAGCTATGATAGTTGAGCATCCACTGCACACAAATACAAAGGCATTCAACAGGGCACCAAAATTGTCAGTACAGGACTTTCAGGAAAAGATCATGCATTTCAAGATAGATCTTACGATGTTGAAGTAAGGAATTTGGATAGTCTTAACTGTAGGGAAAATTTTAAGGATGGAAATTTATTTTAGAGTCTAGAAACCTTGGCAAATCCCACTAGTCCATAATATGAAATGTATAAAATGTTTGGAGATAATTTTGTAAAAATATTCAAACTTATAATATTTTATATAGTATATATATAATTTTTTGGCGATTTTTAGGGTAAAATAATTTCATTCTATAAAATTTGGGCGAATCATTTTTACAAAAAAATGGAAATTAGCAAATCTTTTTTTTGGAAAAAGTATAGAAAATTAGCCCATGGGCAAATATTAGCCCCTAAAATTTTCCCTGAGCCTGAGACACCGTCTTACAGGAGAATAGAAAAATTGAGGAGTTCATAGGGGTATGTGTAGAATCAACGGCCAAGTTGTCTCAAGTCCCTCACAAGGCAACAAGAGGAGTACAATTGGGAGTTCCAGAGTAGTCCTCTACCGAAGTACATAGATAAGGCTTGCAACACTACCAACCCGACTTTATACATTGGGGAGAGCAAGGCAGAGTTCTCCAAATGGATCATGTTGGGTGACTGAGTGGAGCAGCATGAGTTGAGTATCAAGCAACATCAGCATAGTAGACTTATTCCATGTGCAGACATTCATGCATTAGATCCTTCCCATGGGATGGATTGGCGAGAGATTATGAGTTGGAACTCTATTGATGGGATGATTACTATGAAGATACCCTTAGCCAAGGGATTATTGCAGCTTGGACCCTTAGGCACGGACAATGATGGGGGTTTGAGATAGTATCATAGCCCATAGATCCCAGGCTTTATGTCACATTGGGATCCAGGTGAATCTATTGACGGCGGGATTGGCTCGGGGATTGTTTGGGATCCAGGTATCAAAGGCTCCATTCAGGATCATTTAGCATGGAGGCATGGAATAACACACTGGTTTGTAAGGGATCGTGGTATGCTTATACAAATGTTTTTGTTGTGGATAGAAGTGGATTGCTTGAGGACAAACAATCTTTGGGTAGTAGGATTTGTAATATCCTATATTCTTGATATGGTCAAAATTGACAAATCTACTCATGGTATTTACCATGCTACTTTCCCATGGGATCTGCTCATTATATTTATCTTCTTTTTTCGAGGGAAAATAATACAATAAGGTTTATAGAGAGTCCAACAAGCCTATTAAAGGGAATAGCAGCTAGGCATTTGGATCATCGTGAGTTGTCTATCTATTTTGTCTTTGTTGAGAACTTGGCAAGGCCAATTCCGGTTTGATCCAAGGGACCAAAACCCATGGTTGTAATTATCTGGTGGATCCATCCAGGGTCCACGATTGTGCCTCGGTGTCTTTGTTTTCTCATTTGATGAGAAATCGGGCATGCCATTGTAGGGGTCCACGATTGTGCTTCGGTGTCTTTGTTTTCTCATTTGATGAGAAATCGTGCATGCCATTGTAGGGGTCCACGATTGTGCTTCGGTGTCTTTGTTTTCTCATTTGATGAGAAATCGTCCATGCCATTGTAGGGATTTTGATATTATTGTAGGACATGCACTATTTTCTTCCATTAATAATATAAATAAAAAGTTGCATTTTGAGATCCCATTTGTGTTCTTTTTTCTTGCTTAAATCTTTTGATTTAGAACACTAAAGTGTGCTAGATCTATTAAAATTTTTGCCTTTTGGAATTTTACACTATTCAAGACCTTGTTGACTATAAAAAAAAAAAAATCCAAATTATTATAATAAAAAATTTATAATAAAAAAAAA
This sequence comes from Pinus tabuliformis, assembly GCA_031772625.1. Classification (NCBI taxonomy): domain Eukaryota; kingdom Viridiplantae; phylum Streptophyta; class Pinopsida; order Pinales; family Pinaceae; genus Pinus; species Pinus tabuliformis. Next base: position 502,805,870 of record CM062812.1, read on the forward strand.
TAAACCATACAAATTCTTACAAATTCCAATACATGTAGTTTGAGTTTTTTTAAAACAATACGCAAACCTTTAGCAATATTCCTTGCATGTCTTTTGGAATTTTTTGAAAAATGATACCAAAACCTTTAACAATAAGATTCCCTGGTAAAAAAACTAACTATCAAAATTACTTCCAAATCTTTTTGAAGGGTACAATTTTCCTCTGGTTAACCTCTGCCCTTTCAAATATCCCTGTGATCATTATCGTGGACTCCACTGCCACCACAACAACTCAAGGATGACCATAACATGATACATCATATTAAGATCCCTGCTATATTTTTTGTGGTCTCCAGTGCTGTGACATGATTCATCACATTACCATGGGGAATCCATGAATAATGCATTATATGAAGAAGCCCCTTCCCTTCCACAGCTCATTGAAAATTCAGGCTGAGAGGAGAAGCCGGCCTATAAAACCAGAGCTCTGGAAGTCAGCGAGTTACAGCTCATCCGAGGATACAGAATATTGGGAAGGTTATCATATTCCTACTGAATTTTTATTGTTGTCTGAGTTGAATTCCATTTTTCTCTGTACATGTGGGCACATTCTGGGGGCATTAGTTATTTCAATTTGTTTTTCTTCAATTGTCAGTAGCTACAAGTTTGCTGCTCAGACTTCAGGGAACTTGTGAATTTAAAGTAGAAATTTCTCACTTAGGTTTCGTTGATTTACTGGGCATCTTAGGTTTAAGGCAGGACAGATCTTTGACCCACATTCCTGCAGTTCAAAACGGTCTATTGAGGAAAATAATTCTCAGCTATATGTATCATATTGTTCTCTGCAACTTTGTTCAGCAAAATAATTCTTAGCTATATGTATCATATTGTTCTCTGCAACTTTTTTCCTGTGGGTATTAGTGCCCCTGCTGAAATTTATTTTTTGATAAATCAGAAAACAGTTTCAACATTCGAGTTCCTCTCTGGTTGGAATTTTAAATGTTGTGTCGCTGTGTACACAGATTATCAAGGATGGTGCTGTGGGTTTTCGGCTACGGTTCCTTAGTGTGGAATCCAGGTTTTAACGCTTGTGAAAAAATCGTTGGCTATATTAAGGATTACCGAAGAGTTTTTGATTTAGGTTGGTTTTTTCATTAAGGGGAAAAAAATGAGAAGTTAGTTAATAGAGCATTATTGTTACTTTTAATTTGTGGATTTTGTTTCAAACTGTTTAGTTGTTAAAATCTGCTATTAATATAAATTAAGATGAGTTAGTAGGGGTGTTTATTGTCAGAAGTTTCAGCAATAGCACTGTGTAATATGTGTGTTGTGTCTAATATTTTTGATGGTAACTTCATTTATCATCAGGGGACCAAAGAGAGTCTTATGAGTAAAGGAGTGCTGGACAGCTCACTAATAGGAGAAAATGAATAATGTATTTTTGAATTAATGGTCAAAATTTTATAAACAATAAATAATCTTTGACCAATACAAATAATAATTAAACTAAGATTTATTAATTATGAAGAATTAAAAAATTGATAGAGATTAGAAATGAAATAATTGAAATAGGAATTAGATTTTAATTTTGAAAATTTAACAAAAACAGATTAGAAATGACATAAGTGACTGTAATAAGATGTGTTTATTTAGAAATAGGGTTTTTAGAATTTCAATTTAATTATCAATAATTAGGCTTTCCATAGAATATTTTAGAATATTTATAATAATATACACAAATCAAAGGTTGAAATTTGTCTCCAAAGTAATTATGTTTTTTTTGTTCTTTTAATTAAATTGATTAATAAAAAAATTATCATATAAACAAGTGTCATATGAAGTGGATTACCATTGTTTGGGTATATGGTATTGATAAGTCATGGTATTGGCCTATAATATTATAACAAAGCCTATTTACAAATTTAAAATATCTATAATAAAATGCGATAAATTTCCATAGTTAAAAATCTTGTTTTTAATGTATATATGTTTAACTTTTATAGGTTTAATTTAATTAGTTTTATAATTTTTTTTATTTAGTAAAATTAGAAATATAATAAAGTGTTTTAATATTTCATATAAACTGATATCAATCTGTGTTTACAAGGACTCATCTAATTATTTTATAATATTTTTCCTTATTAATTTTAACTGTACTGGAAACTACCATAGTTACTTTTCTTATATTAAATTTTATGTTCATTGCATATTAGATTTATTCAACCAGTCCCATATTGGTTAGATATTAAAATCTACGAAGGCTAATTAAAGCTCAATGGTTTTTTCTCCTGCTGCTGTTTGTAGCTTGTATTGAGCACCGTGGGACTGCAGAGTTTCCAGCTCGAATATGCACATTGAAAGCACAGGAAGGAGCCATTTGTGTAAGTAGAATGAGGCTGGTTTCATACATATATAGTAAGTTCATTTGTTGTTATTAATGTTAGTGAAGGTTTCGCTTATTTACAATAAATTTTATTTTATGTAAAAATATATCATCCATGAATTTAATGTAACCATTTTCTGCTAGATTTTTCTCTCTTTTGTTTGGTTTTATTTGTCTTATGAATTATTCACTGTTTTTTCTGCATGTACTCACAGTGATTTGGTGTTGATTTGTTAGTGGGGTAGAGCGTACTGTGTGAAAGGAGGACCAGAGAAGGAAAATTCAGCTATGAAGGTGAGGTGAACTCAGAGGTTCACTGTTCTTTTCAGTATAATTTTGTTTCCCAAATTATGAGAAAAAGGCTGATGAGTTTGAACTGAATTATGTGTTATTCAGTATCTGGAAAGGAGAGAATGCGAGTATGATCTCAAGGCCTCTGTAGATTTTTACACAGTAAGATGCTATGCTATACAATATTTGTGGATGATTTTATTGGATAAATATGGAAGCACTTCATCTATTTTTGATACAAGTAGAAAACTAAATGCCTAATTTTTTAAAAATTATTATTGTAGGAGGAAGGAGACTCTGCAACCCCATTTCTCACTGCAGTCATAGTGTAAGTTCCCAACAGATGTGATGCTATAGCCCTAATTTCTCTCAGCTTAGCTTCATATATTTTACATTTCCATTTTAGACAAAACGATGACACTTATATGTTTTCTTGTTGCTTGCAGATTCACATCAACCCCAAACAAAAACATAAACAAGTACTATTTAGGCCCAGCTTCATTGGAAGAAATGGCAAGGTATATTAAGTTTGTCTAATTTATAATGTAAATTATATTTGTTTTTAGTTTTTATATTTGTTTTTAGTTTTTAATTTATAAAGTGTAAATTAATTGGTTTGTTAAGTTTGTTTCATTTATAATGTAAATTATATTTATTTTTCGTTTTTAATTTATAAAGTGTAGATTAATTGATTTATGTGAATATTATTTTGTATTATATCTCATCATGTTAAAAACAAGATTCACAATCTTAGCGACAACATCTTATAACAACCCAACATTTCATTATTCAAGATTGCCCGTACCCAAAATTAACATATAAATGGACATCATACTGTCTGCAGGGAAATTTTAAAAGCAGTTGGTCCATGTGGAAATAACTGTGACTATCTTTTCAAGTTGGAAGAAACCATGCTCAGCATTGGTGAGTATATTTGAACTCTATTTTCATAGAATACTGATCCTTCATACATCTATATCTTCAATGCAACCTTTCTCTATGGTTGGAGTGGAATTCATAGCTGAACTTATTATTGTAATGTCACAGGCCATGCAGACGATGAGGTGAACAAGCTTGCTAATGAAGTGAGGAGAATTCTTGGAGTGGGGCATAAAGTTTTCCATCGATCAGCATTGTGACTCTGAATAACTTTGGCATTGCACAATTTCCCCAAGAATGAACAGGTTCAATACAAAGTCATCAAACTAATTTCTCCCACAATTTACAACTTCAACTAAAGATACATCAAATTTCCATGTCACAGAACACAGCAGAACGTAATCCTTTTCTAAGCGACCATGTTTGGCACACAGCGAATCATAAGGAATCCTTTTTCTACTTTTATGAAGTTATATACTTTGAATCATAATTTATCAAGTGGATAAAGTTGTATCCTTTGAATCATAATTTACCAGGGTGGATCAAAAAAACTTATTTTGCACATAGTGAATCGTAGCTTACAAGGAGTACATTTTTATTGTTTTGCGAAATGAAAAGGAAAAGTAAATTGAAAGCAATTTTTTTTTGAAGTTTAACCATAATAAAAATAATAAATAAATTTTAAATTAGATATTAGATTAGTGTATAAAATTTTTATTTGTTTTATCGTATAAGAAATCTCTTTTATGATAATTTAATGATTTCATCAATAAAGTCGAGAATTTAAATTTATAATAATAAAAAAAACACGTATTTTTAATTTATTTAAAAAATGAATAAATATATATATATAATTGATTATATAAAAATTTATATTAATTAATTTTTTTGTAAAGTGAAAAGAGAGTATTTGATAGATTTTTGGATAAGATGGATCTAGACTGGTTATTATATATACTCATACTATATCTATGCTGGATCCATTTCTCATTCTCTCTCCTTTCTCTCTCTTCCCTCCTACTTTACTATCTCCCTCCCTTTCTCCTTCTCTCTCAAGTCCTCTCTGTCTGCCTTCCTCTCTCCCCCTTCTCTCGCACCTCCCTCATCTTCTTCCCTCCTCTCCTCTCTCCATATCTCTCCATCTCTCTCTGGTCACTCCCTCTACCTTTATCTCTATATGTCTATGTTCTTCCCTCCCTCCGTCTCTCCTCTCCTTCCACTTGGCTCTTTCTTCATTCCTCTCTCTCCTTCTCTTACACCTCCCCATCACTCCTCCCCATCACTCCTCTCTACCCTCCAACTATGTCACTATCTTCCTACCACGCTCTCCGCCCCCTACCCCCTCTCTCCCTCCTCCATCTCTCTCTCCATCCATATGATGGAGAATTTTTACTTTATGTAATCAATGCTATATGTAATGTCTTAAATATTTTACATTTTCATTTTTATTGTGAAATGAGTTATGGTTTTAAGTTTTTATGTGCTTATTATGGAATCATTATTAGTCCCTAGAAGGAATCTAACAATTGATTTGCCTATTCAACATTATTAGTTTAGCATTGACCAATGCAAATTATAATGCTTAACTTTGAAAAATAAATATTTATTTTTCAATTTATTAAAAAAAATTCAAACATTTGATTGGACCATAATTTGAAGATTTTATTGTAGCCTTTGCACAATATAATGCCATGTGGATAATTGCATTTCATATTTATGTCATAATTTATGGATATGGTTGCAATATTCATGCATGATTTTTAGATATTTGCGTAGTGCTTTTTTATTCTAAGGTTGCAAACCATCCAAAAATAAATTATACTCAAGTAAATAACATATCTACCATCAATTACTTCCCACCATAATTTAAGCAAGTCTTTGCATAAAAAATGGATAGAAATAAGATGTAAAAAATATACTTACAAGAATTACTTCCCACCAAAATTTATGCAAGTTCTTCTACTTGACCAAGCAATTTACTTATCCACTTCACATTTCAATTTATTAGGTACTGCCATTATTTATGTTTTCTTCAGTACTTACGTAGAAGTAAAATTGTAAATGTGTAGATTTACTACAAAAATTTATGCGAGTTCTTCTACTTGACTAGGCAATCTACTTATCCCCTTCACATTTTAATTATTTATGTTTTCTTCGTATGTAAAAGTAAAATTGTAAATGTATAGGTTCACTACCAAAAATTATGCAGGTTCTTCTACTTGACCAAGCAATTTACTTATCCACTTCACATTTCAATTTATTAGGTACTACCAATGCAAGACTATAAAACGATTGGGCTATCAACCACTATTAATTTAACATTGACCAATATAATTTACAATTATTCATGCAAATTTTTTGAGAGCATTATTTCTAACTTAAATTACAAAAATTAAACTACACTATAAAACAAAATTACAATATAATAAATTAAATTTATTGTTTTTATTACATTTAACTTTTTATTATTAATTGAGTCTTTACAATATAATATCTTCACTCTAATCCATTATGCATTAATGTTTACCTTTTATTAACTAATTAATATATATATATATATATATATATTAAACATTAAAAATAATATTTAAAGATTACTGCAATCATCTTTAACCATAGCCACATAATGGTCAATCTATAACCGTAGCCATTGAACAATCATTTTGGTTCTTACTTAGTTTTAGCCGTTGCTTTATACTATGATGCCTATGTTTTTTCCTCTCCGAAAAACCACTTTAATTAGTGGTTCTTAAACTTATCAAGACTCGTTATGGTGGTCTTAAGTCGGGTGGTTTTTCTTTATTCTCTCTCTCGCTTTATCGCGTGCAGATATTTTCAAAAAATTATGAATTTTGTGAAGTATTGAGTATAGGTGTAACTATTATTTTAACCAAAGTTATGTCAAATTTGAAATATAATTTCCATTAAAATTAAAGAAAAATAAATTTGTTTATAAATAATAATAAAATTTAGGAAAGATAAAAATGAAACAATATTCAATTTAAATTGCAAATTAAATGAAAAGATAGCTTATTAAAAATAGTTGTATTGGTATACATTTGAATTCAAAATTAACTTAACAAATTCATTTGGCTCAACCAATTGTAGTTGTATTTGCATAAATTTGAATTTAAAATTAACTCATCAAATTCATTTTGCTCAATCAATTTCAGAATCTTTACACTTTACATTTTAGAATAGCTTGGTCATTATGACCTCACATTTTACTTAATCAAATCACCATCTTATATAATACTTCGTCATTATGACCTCACACTTTACTTAATCAAATTACACCATCTTATATAATATTGTCAATGACTTGGAAATAACATTTGCATTTGTATATATGTAGATTTGATTTGTTGGTTGGTTGAGTTGTTGAAGCAATCTCTTTTTTAGATAATAGAGGAATAACCTGTTTATAGAGAAATCTCCTTATTTTGAATTTGTTGGATTTCATAAGCACTATATATGTGGGATGTAATTTGGTTTTGAATGAGAAAATACGAATTATTTTGTGTGTGATCTGTGTACCATGGCTTCTCTTTAAATTTCTTTGTTGGTATCAAAGCCTGTTCTGGCTTAATTCCCTCATGGGAAGGCCAAGATGATGTGGGAGGCATGAGAGCTAATCCTTTGTACATATGTAGAATTAGAATAACATTGTGTTTGTTTTTTGTTGCGTGTATGACTGTGTGTGGGGTTTGTTAAAGAGTATTGTTGCGTGTTAAGAAGCCACCTACAACAAGCTTACTCTGACTGCATAACATCTTCATGGGATCCCAACATTCGCTTCGTCCAGCTCTTTCATGTGGAAATCGAAGAAGAATAGGCACCGAACATGAAGGTGGAAACTCTGGTCGAGCTTGGCATACGTCTGGAGGAAGAACTTGTTTAACCCTAGTGTATGGTGCTTTGTCACAACAGCTCATGTTGAAGGGTGTGAAGGAATTGCTATGACCTTAAGCCTGAAGTCGACGACAGTTGAGTGAAACAAATCACTGAGAGGAGATTAGATGGAGGTGTATTTGAATGCAAAAGAGCTTGCATTGAATGTCATGCAATCACATCTCTAAGCATGCATTGAGAGTCACTATTGTGTTGATGGAGATGCAAGGCCCTTTCTTATTGGTTGGAACTGTAATGTTGTATTTTATTAGCGCAAGCTATTGTAATTGTGGAAGACAAGCCACGTGTGGAGGAGAAGCAGGTCGTCGATCTTTTCAATCTCATGGAAGAGTCAAGCCTAGCCATTGCTTGTTTGAAGAGCTCATTGAAGCGAATTGTCCTTCCTTGTTGAAGTATGTCAAGCATCATTTTTGTATCTACAAATCTTGTCATTTATGAATCAAGCAGGAGGAGAATGGTGCTCGTGGAAATCCATAGTCGAGGTGAAATGAAATATGTTTTAAATTTAATTTAGAGTTTTTATTTTAGACATATTGATTCTGGTCAACTCAATAGGTTAGTTCAAGTTTGTTAGAATTTACCACTCTAACAATTGGCTTCCGAAGAAGAGAAACTCCAAGATAAGGTGAACCAAGATGAAACATTAAGACACTTATATATGAACAATCGTTGGCTTGTGCTAGGGAGCAATGAGGAAACTTGTTTATGCTCAGATGATAGAGGCCCTATTTTCATGATTATTGGTCTTGCGAGATTTTTCAGTTTCTTTGTTAAGTAGTTTTTCATTATGTCTGTAAAAAGTACAAAACCAATTATTGAACAATGTTGCACAATTCAAATTAGTGGTTCTTGACACTCGGAAACCCTCAAACACATAACTAGTTTGATTATGTTTATATAATGTTACAGTTTGTTGTTCTTGGTACTCAAAAACCTTTTAATAACAACTATAAGTTATAGTATGAGATCCTTGTGTATTAGACATGTCAAGTTGTATGATGAAGTTTTGAACACATTCAGTACCCAAATCGCCTTCCTAGCAATTGAGGAATAGTCGAAAGAAAAATATCTGACAAATGGTGGTAGGTCCATAGAGTGGTTCATTACTTAACAGCTTTAATTGTGGAAGCCCCGACGAGCCGAGTCTATCAATATTATTGATCACACAAGTTCATAAACGATGGTCAGAGACAATTGTACCTTGAATGAGTCAAGTGGGAAGCTCAAATATTGTGGTGGAGAAAGAGCATTGCCCATGACATTTCAGAGTGGGTAGAAGTGTCAGTGAAGACCATATCAGACAAATGCTACTTATTTGTGAAATGTAATTTTTGATTCATGTAATGTTAATTTTGTAATTCAATTGTTAATGGAGGGACTTGGAAATAACACTTACATTAGTATATATGTATATTTGGTTTGTTGGTTGGTTGAGTTGTTGAGATATTTTCTCAACAAGCAATCTCCTTGTTTAGAATCTATTGGATCTCATAAGCACTATATATGTGGAATGCAATTCGGTTTTGAATGAGAAGATATGAATTATTTTGTGTGTGATCTATGTACCATGCCTGCTCTTTCAATTTCTTTGTCAATGATGGTATGTAAATGACATACGGTGTGTTATCACAAAATCTAACCCTGACAGGTTGTTGATCAAGTAGACTCTGAGTAACTCTTTCAAACCAATCTTTTGGTTGAGGCTTAGCCTCCTCAACCCGAGAGGGCTCTCTCAATAGGTTTAAGATTTTTGATTAATGATTAGATGGCTAACTCTAGGAACAAAATGGATAAATGTATAATTGTTTGACTGGTTGAATCAAAGATTAGCAAACATCTATTGGGCTATGGAGTCAAGATAGTATTCAACAAAACAACATGATCAGCAAAACATGGAAGTCAAGGAACTTAGAGTTTAGGTTTATAAATGGAATAGTAACATAGTGAATCAACACAGTTTACAAACATGTGAAGGAATTTAGAGCATTTTCCAATGAATTCTAAGTATCACAAGCTCATACCACTGCAAATAAGTAATTGAAAAAAGGTCATAAGAACATCAAACAAATAAACTCCTTGTGAATCTTGAGTAGTCAAACTGATCTTTGTATTATGTTTGAAAAAACACAGTTTCTTACAATAACACAACTTTCTTTTGCTAATGAAATTACCAACCCCGAGGAATTCGATTCTCAAGCTTTATATAGAGTTTTACAACCTTGGATACTATGATCCATCTTTAGAGGAATTCGAATTCCTAACTTTGACACCTATCTATTCATAAAACAAACTACTTAATTACAACTTGACAGCTAGCTGTCTTTAAGAGTCCTAATACAAATAGGAGTGAAACTCCTAAAACATGATTTTAACAACCTTATCTATGACTTCAATACATTCTTTAATCAGCTGCCAACCCATGTCTTCGAGCTTGATGATGTCCACAGTGCTGTTACAAAACCTGTTGAATCATGACCTAACTGTCCTAAAAACTAGGAGACAGAGTTCCTCCTTTTAAGGCCCTTAATCTTTTATGCTTATCTTCGAGCAGTCTGGTGTATATGTGGCATGCATTAATAATCCATTAAATAATTCTTTGAACTTTGCTTTCTACACCACTGCCATCTGAAACTTCATATATGATCCCATGTCTACCAGCAACTTCAAAATTTGAAATTAATCAGACCTTACCTCTGAAAAGCATCTATAAGTGCTAAATGATCATCTTCAGCAGTTTCGTAGCGCACTACGAAACTGTTGTGTATGTTCTTTTTTCAACATGGCCTTCAAAAATCTGTATTTTGGGAGTTTTTCAAAATTCCATGAAGACTGATATGATCAACCAAAAATCAAAACCACTTACCCTCATAAGATGTTCTTCTTCACAGCTGTCCTTCCTTTTATATGCCAAAACTCTTTTTATGTGCCAAAACTATTTTAAGATATATCCTTCACTGCCCTTTTTCATCACCCTGTTTCATTATTGTTGTAGACCCTTTTCCAGATTTGGTTAACTGTATTTCTAGGTCTTCAATTTGTCTCTTCAATCTCCTATTAGTAGCTCTCAGCTGAGCATTAATCCTCCTTACAAATCTGGCTTCTTTGATTGCAGGAACAGTCCAGGTAAAGTACTGAGTTTCACTGTTTACTATTTCTGGTTTGGAAACTTTTTCAGCTTCCCAGAGAGCCTTCATCCTTTTGAAATCTGTCCTTTCAGCAACATGCCCTCTTGCTCTCACTCTTAGTCTAGCAATTTCATTATTAGCAGCTTTTAACCTTTCTTCCATTACCTCATAACTGGCTTTTTCTGTTTGAGTGGTAGGAACTATGTTTTTATCCCCTTCAAGTCTTGGAGATGGAAAATCTATCAATTCTTCTTGAACAGCGGAGGCTTCTTCTGTTCTTATCAACTCAATATTGGACTCCTGCATCTTCTTGGATTGCCTGGTTAAAGGTTTTCTGGGTTTGAAAACAAATGTTGTAACATCATCCTCAAATTCCAATTTCTTGGAGGGTTTCATTTTCTTCAACTTTCCTTGATCAAATTTTATCACGTCTGCGTGTACCAAAGGGGATTCTGCAATATTGATGGCTTTTAAAATATCATTTAAATCACCCTTCAAGCTTGAACCTTCTCCCGAGATCACTGTTTTACCTTTCTCCTTTGCAATTTGACTTCTAGTCAATCTCCTTTGAATTGGTTTGTTGGTTGATTGTTCTTGTGTCATTCCTTTAACCTCAGATATCTTTTCCTTTGTAGATTTAGGAGTTTCAAGAATGACTACTGGTGTTTTTCTTACTTGCTCTTTCACCTGCTTCCTAGGTTTCAACTTAACATACCTTTTTGCCTTGGACATTACAAACTTGCTGGTTTCTGTTGATGGAGTTCCTTTAACCCTAGGGCTAATGTCTACACCTTGTTTTTCTACTCCAAAGTCACATAAAAACAAAAATGAAGACCATTCTTTGTTGATCCTTTTGAGTTCATGTAGAACTATCAATTTAATTAGACCATGATGAAACAGGGAAGTTTCACATCCTTGAGATTTCAATTGTACTTTATCTGCCATCTTAGCTACACTTCGAAATAAGAAGTAAGGCAAATCTAAAGAAATCATACCAGTAAAATGTAACAGAAGTTTAAAATGATATGAATAAACCTTTTGATATCTGCCTTCACAAGTAAAATAACATTGAATGTTGAAGAGCAAGTTGGCATAGCTGTCCTTGATGTAGTCTCTAGGAACTGCCTTGGTTAAGTCAGTTTCTACAAACTTTGGCTTTAGAAACACCTTACATGGTTCCATGTCAAATCTGAACCATGTATCTTGTCCCCTAGGAATTTATGTCACCAAAGCTATGACCTCTAGAGAAATTTGCAAGTTCAGCATTCCGACCTTTGTGCTTGAGCCAGTGAAATGTAGTGCAAACTCCTTTGTCACCTGAGTATGTCCTCCCTGCAATTTCTTACAAAACTTCCAGCATCCTGCTTTCTTGAAGGCTTCTACAACTGATTTTTCTCTAACTAAGACCTTGGTACTTTCAGGTTCTGTCCTTAAACAATGACCAGAACTATTACGTTTCTTCTCCTCTGTTATCTTTCCTTTTGAATTCCTGAAACAAAACCGGCCTCGCTTGAAATTCTGTTGATCAGCCTTGCTTGCCAATGGTGGTCAACCTCGTCTGAATTATGGATGAGGAAGACCTTGGTGAAAAATTACCAAAGCTTATTGTTCGAAAACAATTCTGTTTGAGGGTTTGCATGCAAACTAAAATGATGAGACTAGCCAGCCCTTTCGAATTTGAAATTATCTTTCATAATGAGCCCTAAATTCGAAATGATGAGTTTGGATGGCAGCATGCTTAAGGACTGACTCCTAGCTGACACCTAATAATGAAAATTTTAACGGAATATTAACGGATTGATGTTTAACAAGACTATTCTACGAATCGATGCTTTCGTAGCATGCAAGGAAAAGCGCTATGAAAAGAGCAGTGTTTTCGTAGCACAAAACAAACATTTTACACTATCTGCGCTATGAAAACGTGGTTTTAGGGCTAATTCCAAAAATTTTCAAAATGGCTTAAGCTATGAGTTTCTAAAAAGAATGTAAGACTCATGAAACATGGAAAAAATATGTTAGACTTTATTTGGATATGAAAAATGAAACCTTTGAGACTCCTAACCTATCACCTACCCATTTAAACATAGGGTGACTTGACACTTATCTAAGACCATGACTAGGAACAATGTAAACCCCTATTTGGTGATAACATGGTGGGTATTTGGATATAAGGGAAAGTTAGTGGATTCTTAAACCTTTTTCCCTAAACAAGGGGAAATTTTGGGTAATTTGATTTAAAATTAAGATGGTGGAAGAAGAAAGTTGTTTTAAATTTATTTATTAAATTTGAAAATAAAATATTTATAAAAACAATTATTTTAAATTTATTTTAATTATTTTGTATTTATGTTTATATAATTAAAGTATAGAATTGTAAATTTTTTATATTTATAAGTAGGAATAATATATTTGTTAATATTTAAGGTAGTTTAACAATAAGGCTTGAAGTTATTGCAATAATATATTTGATATGAGTTTAAAATGTCATATGTGGGAATTGAATCTCAAAAAATAAATGCAATTGAAAAAGTCTTGACAATGTTTATCCATATGAGCAAAAGCATTCTACACCACTATCACTCTATTGTAGGAATTGAACTTGGGTGAAAATAATAACAATCATTTCTCTTACACACAAAAATAAACCCAATTGAAAAAATAAAAAAATTATACATATGAGTGGAGAATATTTTATACCACTACCACTATGTATATCATGCATTTATTATAAAATCACACATAGTTGAAAACACTTTGTCGATCGGTTTAATTTCTTAAAGTATTTGACGTTAAATTATCAAACAGGATGTTCGTAAACTTCCAGATACTACACTGTATGCACATCGGTCAAATTATTGATGGACTTCTACCCTATCACTTGTTGATAACATGGCAAACAAAACCAACTAAAAGTAAACTCGTAGGGAACTTGTTCTCTGGACAATAAACTTAAGAAACATGGTTGGAGGGATTTTATGAGATAGTCTTATTACACAAAATAACTATTGCATTCATATCTCATTCAAGTGACCTTGAAGTAAGCCTCGGATTTAGGTTCACTATGAGGGTAAAAGCCACAAGAAAAGGTAGGAAAAGGGAAATGATTGATCTAGATTGGATCATTATATTATTTTCCATCTATCTCAATGCCTTCAGAATGGAAAAAGTGGAGGCAACACTTCACAGGACCCATTTTACCAATGAGACCCAATTTAGAAAATTGGTGTCTAAAACCTTTCAAGAGATGTTTGAGGCATTAAATGACATTTTTTTGGGTAAAACTTTGTTGCGTTAGTGCCGCAATTTTTTTTGCTATTCTACACACATAAACCTTTCCAATGGAGAAATAATTACTTTAATTGGAGTCTATATGAAAAAGTTATGCCACTAAAAATTTGGCCTTCCTATTTTGACCACCATTTAAGAGGATGCCATGTTAACCCCCATTATTAATGGAAAAGGGCTAGTCGTGTGATCATGATGAAGAAGGCTCTAGAAGAGCCAATATTGTCATTCTAGTTAAGATTTAAAAAGGTCAAACCTAACCACTAGTAGGCTATCAATTTGTGTTATAATTGAGCACAAGGGCTTCACTTAATGAATCTCTGACATATCACGTGCATTCATGGCATACTAAACAATACCATTCATTTGACTACATATTGGAAAATACCACTAAAAAACACATTATTTAACCCCTTACCAATATGAACCAAATACACCTTCCCAATTTAAAAAACCCATACTTTCACTAGATATTGTAGGTATCCATTTTTTCAATAACATTTTTTATACCCCTTTATATTTTTTCATTAACTTTGAGCTCCATTTTTAATACCTTCCAATATAAAAACCCTTTACTACCTATTATATGCTTAATATATTATGTCATTTTTTCCTCAATATATATCCCCCAATATGAACACATGTGGTATGGTATTGCTCCCCTAGTGAAGCCCCTTGTAACCAAGCCACTAGGAAGAAGACGGGTTCCATTCTTTTCGAGTGCATTTTCTTGCATGGACAAGCAAAGTAGTTGGGAGGGATAGGGATAGAGCACACAGAAAAGATTTGTGCACTATAGTAGCCCACAATCCACAAACCTTACTTATGTGTACTTGTAGCCTTTTTCTATTCGTAGAAAGAGAGAATAACGACCTCACCTTCCAGTTGGGTTTTCTCGCAAAAGGTTTTCCTAGTATATATCTTGTGTCAATTATGGTTTGTGAGTTCTTGTTTTAGTATTCTTTTTTTTGCATGTTTATAATTTGCATGTATATGAAATAAACAATAATTAACAAATATGAAAACCTAAGGAGAAATAAACCCTCATAATGTAGTTTTTTAATTTTCTAATATATTTTAGTAAATTCGTTGGGACGAACTATCTAGTGGAATATCCACATCATTTTGCAGATCATATTGGTATCAGAAGAAGGCTTCTTTGAGTATATTGTGGATATTTGCAGGGGAGTTAGATCGGCTAAGCCAAAATTCATAAAACCATAGTCATTGTTGATGAATCTATGAATAACCCTCCTGATCCTGCAGAGGGGAGGTGTTTGCGGAAAGAAGTAAAAGTTGCATATATAAAATGTAATGTGAATCTCCTTGGTTTCCCCGAATAATAAGCTTGAGCCATTTGGATAAGATGGAGGTTCTAATATAGAGTTCCAATTAGAGGGGAGATCAAGAGATCAAGAAGAAACTGAGAAGGAGGTGAAGAAAGAATCCAAAAATGATCAATGTAGCTTGAGTGTCATGAACCATTCACATTTGTTGGAAACTAGATCACTACTGAGGGGGGCGGTGAATCAATAGTGTGAGCACTTATACAATTTTTCTCCAATTATTTAATCTTTAACATGCATAAACTGAAACACATAATTAGATATTAGTGCATCACAAATAAACATGCAACCATAAAATCAATCAACACATAAACACAAGTGTTTCTGGTGGAAAACCCATCTCGGGAAAAAAACCACCCTGTTGTTGTTGCACTGCTCAATTCTTTCATTAATAGTCAAGCAAATTATACATGGATCAACTCACTCCCATGAGCCTTGAAGACTTGCTTCTTTCACAATATGTTGGCACTATCAAGCAGGAAATTGTTTGTCTCACAAATCTACGGACTGCCATCTGTTGAAAGCCACCACAATCAATGATCCTCACCTGGTTTCTCCTGAACTAAACATTTGACTCTATAGGCTCCAATTTCCTGATCGCCACCATGCCCAATGAACCTTGCCCAATTTCGATCGAACTATCCAACCACCATTAGATGGAGAAATCTCTTCCATCTACTAAATTCTCCAACTCACTGTATACTTAAAGCCTTCATGTCTTCACTACTTCCAAGCGAGCCTCCTTTAATCTATTTTCAAACTGGACACTGAAAACTTGCTCAACTTGAGCATTGCAGCAACATAACATCAAATCTATAATAAATTTGCAACTCTAGCTTCCATCAAAACCTCCATACAAAATCTCCACACAAACAGCAAAGAAATCTCCTCAATCACTTCTCCAAACCACACATCAACAACTTGCTCACTGCATAATGTTATGGCTAAAACATACTTCAGCTCATTGTTGCTATTGTTGCAAACTACTTTAGAAATTTTGCACTAGAAAATCATACAACTTGTAGGCTCTTCTCCAAGCTCTCACACACACCACTCAACTAGACAAATAATCAACTCGAAATGAGCTTCCTCCAATATGTAGATGAACTCAAGTGCTCAACTCAATAATTACTCAGAACTATTGAGCTCAACAATCATGTTCACATGCTTGATTCGGACCGGATTTTAGCTCATTGACCCAATCAAACATTAACTCCACTAGCCCTTTTGATCTTTTCAACTTTGATCACTTACTAGAGGTCCCACAAACTTTTCCGACCATAAACCAAAAATTTCTAATTAAGGAAGTTGTCACAAGCTAAAAATTAGCTCAACAACACGAGGAATGTGGAGCTAAACTTGAAAAATTCCCTGTACGCTCCCATAACACATTGTGCATGCGTCTAAGGCTTTGGACGCTCCCTTGATCTAGTCATGCATGCATCTAGAGACTTCGAGATGCTCCCAAAGCCTTTTGTGCATGCGTCCAGGCAAAGAACCTTCCTTTTCTCTCAACCTAGACCGGATTTTAAAAAAAAATTCAACAGGTAGCTAATTTGGTCTGTTCTGCACAAAACCCATATCTTGGAATTTTTATATTCATCTTCATTTTCCCAGAAAATCGAAGCTAAAACTTCCACTTATATCCAAACACCGTACTCAACAATTGGGCCTAAAACTCAAGTAAAACATTTGTTCTTTAGTCCAGAACCTCTGCCACCTGATCCATCATCTTCCTCTGCTCTTGTACACTCCTCCAAGCCTCTGCAATAGGTTTGAAACTGATGAATAAGAAAGTAACAACTCTATGACATGCTAGACCTATTCTACCAACTTTAGGACCAAGACCAACACCTCCAGCTCCTCAAGAAGAAACCTCATCAACTCTAACACCTGCAACATCATCTCCAACATCTTTAGTAGCATCACCAACTCCTGCAACATCAAAAACATGCCATACAACTTCCTCCAATACTGGTGGAAGCACCTTCAAAACAAGTAGCCACAATTAAACACATATAGCAGCAATCTAATGTCTCCAACACATGTAGAGACATATGTAGCATCTAGAGTAGCAATCCATCATCCTACAACAACATCTCCAACCACAACATGTGGATCCATCTCCAAGTCAACAACCACAACTCATTACAACTACTAGGTCTAGTCATAAGTATGTTGACATCAATTCCAACTAAACAAGACCATCACCAAACATGCATCACCATACACATGATAAGAAACACAAAGAGCTTGTTGACATCAATGGCAACACTACAATGCCAACAACATTCCCTATTCAAAATGGAAGCAAAGATTGATATCAAGTCATATCAAGGTGAACTTGAGGCTCTAAAACTAAATCACTTGTTGCAACAAGTATGCTAGGTATGTGTTATATTCCTTCCACGACTAGTCCCATGCGTGGACCCAAGGATGGTGTACGGACCCACCCATGGTTTTCACACATGGTTTTGGGAATGATGGTTTTTTTCCCATGGTATTGTAGATCTGATCAAGGGAACTACGATTATGTTATAATCTAGTGTTAATGGATTGGGGTTTATGAATGCTTCACCATGTATATAAAGGATTGTAACATTGAAAGGAATAGAATGAAAAATCAATTTGGTTTTCCTGGTTTGGGTTCTAGGAGAAAATATGTGTATATTTTATGTTCTCGCCATTGTTTGTTTTTCTACTTTAAGAATTTGTTTGTAGGTAATTTTTTTACAAGGTTAAACTGTACAAATTATAAGATTATTTCATTTTTCATCATACAGAGGAAGAACATAGTATTTCATTTGTGCAGTCAAAAATAGAGGGTTGTTCCTTGATTTGGTAGGAAATCCACACACAGACCTTAAGGTTAGAGATAGATTCTCTAGTGACTAAGTAAGAGGACTTTAAACCCTCATAAAGTCACAATTTTACCCTATCAAGTATGTAGAGGACTAGTGGATTTGGTGGCACTACTTAAGGTAAAAGTAGGGGCAGAGTGTATCGAAGGACATGATGCATCCAACCTTGGGATACTCTTGGTCCCCCCCCCCATAGGGTTATAGTATCCTTGCAATCCCCTTTAGTCTCATTTCTCATTCACATTCATCTCCACAGGAATAAGTTTTGGCCCATAGAATTATCATGGTTTTCGTGCAAGGGTATCAGGGCTATCAGGGCCCGATGAAGTCTTCACAACTTAGGCCAAGGACCGATAGCGACATGTTGAGGGATTTAATCTAGGGTGTGAGCTATGATGGTCCTTAGTGCACCACCAAACAGTTGGTTGTTGGCACTTGGCAGGTCTTCCTCTATCAATTGCTAACTATCTGACTTCGTCTTTCAATGGACTTCATTACTCAAAGGAATCAAGCCTCCTCTACTATGCTTCCAACATTGTCTTAGATTGACCTCTGGAGTTCAATTGACAAGATAAAACACTCTTATTCAAACCTCTTTACCTTTCGTCGAGAATTTACATGCACAATGCAGAGCGCTTGATTTAGCATCAATGCTCTCCCTTTAAGGAAAAATTTTAGAAATCATTTTTCAATTCAACTCCCCTATTCAATACACCTTGTTAAGCTTTGATCTAACAACACAATGCAAAGGCATTTAACTAATGACAATACACATTGTTTTCAGACCTCCAAAGGCATTTAAACCCTTCTACAAGGATTTATGTGTGTTTTTTTCATGTAATCGAGTATGGAATCAGATGATTGAATGGCCTGGTCCCTTGTCTTCCTACAATGTTCTACTATCTCTACCACCAACTATCTTCATCCTCCTTCTCTACATTTTTTCTTTGGTCTCTTACTTGAAACATGTATCAATATTTTATAGGTCACTATATTCTTTGTTGTATCTACCACTAACTATCCTTGGTTCTTTGACTCATTATGATATTCTCCTCCACAATTAGTCTCTTCAATTCCCTTTTTTGGATGCAAATCTCCCATAACATAAACACTTTATTTACCTCTCAATCAAAAGTGAATACTAGGCTATGATGACACTTGATGCAACCATCCTTGGGCTACTCTCGATCCCCCCTAGGGTTACAATATCCCTACAATTCCCTTTAGTCCCATTTTCACTCAAATTTGGCTCCACAAGGATTCATTTTGTCCCATAGAATTATCAAGGCTTTCATGCAGGGATATCAGGGCTATTGGGGCCCAATGGTGGAAGTCTTCACGACTTAGGCCAAGGATCGATAGTGATGTGCCAATGGATGTTGTTGAGGGAGTTGGCTCCAATGAGTTCAATGGTCATTAGTGCACCACATAACACATAGTTATTGGCACTTTGTGGGTCTTCCTCTACTTATCACTAACTATCTGACTTGGTATCTAAATGAAATTTTTTCCTTAAAGGAATCGAGTCTCCTCTGCTACACTTCTAGTGTTGTCTCAGATCAACATCCAAAGTTCGACTGACAAGGTAAAACACTTTTATTGAAACTCCTTTACCTTTCAGTGGGAATTTACATGCACAATGAAATGGGCTTGATTTTGCATCGAAGCTCTCCATTTAATGTAGCCTTTCAACAAGCCTTCCTCTCGATTCAATACACTTGTCACACTTTAATCCAATAATGAAATGCAGAGGCATTTGACTATCATGGCTACCTTTGTCAGTGGTTTGCAAGATTTCTTTTGATTGCTCTCATAGGAGAATCTTAGTTCCTCGTACTTTTTCTTCAGTGAAGTTATTTATGCGCTTTCTCCCTCCTTTGGGGCACTCTTTCCATGCTCATGACCGACAAATCTTACACAAAATTTGTTAGTTTTAAAAACATGAGGATTTCTAGCCTCTTTTGGTGTCTCCATCATCAATTCCTCCTACAATGTATCGATCTCCCTTTTATTTCCTTTATGAGATAGTGTTGCCTCATCTCCCATTATAATATTTTTTAGATTTTGTTCTTTTTAAAGGCTTTGAAAAGGAACTCCTTCATTTCCCTCTATCATTATGATAGTTATAGATGATTTTCCACCTTCATCATTCCTGTGACCTACAACCATACACAAAATATCAATTTTAAAATAATAAGGATTCCTAGCCTCACTTGATGTCTCTTCTTTCAAACTCCCATTCTTCACACAATCCATGAGACTCTTAATCAACCTTTTTCAATAATATATAATATCTTCTTATCCCATGAATCCTCCTTCCTCTGGTTCACGATAGTGAACACTCTCTTATTTACACTCATACTTAGTTATCATGAATTCTCCATCCCTTAATTGAGAGCTTAGCATGTGCCTCATCTTCTTTCTCAACTTCTTGGCATACATCCTTTTAACAAGGCGCTTAATTTTTTTTTCTAGATCCCATCCATATCTTTGATCTTCATTCTCCATTTCTTGTAGAGCATATTCACCATACTGAGTCTTTCTTTTAACTCAATGATTTCTCTTTCAAATTCCTCATCACTTATCTTGTTGTGAATTCTCTCTAAACCCTTAACACAACTATTTTTAGTCATCTCCTTCTCCATGAGCTCTTCCATGCTCACTATGAGTTGCAAAGAATCCTTCACAAGACACCTCACCAAGTTTCTCTCCTTTAGACATGGTATTTTGGTATCACAGGTTCTCTCCTATGGAAACCCTTGAGATTCCTCTGCTCTTCTAGCTTTTTCACTCTCCTCACCTCTCTTGAGAACTCCTCCTGTCTCTTAAGTCATCTTGAGGACTTCCTCTGTCCTCTTCACTTTCCAACCGCGGCTGAAATAACTTCTATGTTACAAAGGTTCTCTCTCACAACCTTCTTCTATATGATACTACCTGCAAGTAACAATTTCTTTTTCTAGATTAGAATAAAACTCAAAGACCATATTACCTACCAAGTCTCATAAACATTGAGATCTCCACAATATATTGCATTCTTCGTTTCAATGTGCTTGGACTGTCAATCCTCTAGTTTTACTTCTTTACTGGATTTAAATCTATTCAATCTACTCCAAATCCTCTAGCTTTGGAAGTTTCGATCCCTTGTATACTCGTAATGTTCTGTTATCTCTACCACCAACTATCCTTGTCCTTTTTATCTATGTTCTTGCTCTCATCTCTTGCTTGAAATATCTCTTGATCTTTTATGCCACTAAATTATTTATTATCTATACCACCAACTATCCTTGGTTCTTTGACTCATTGTGATCTTCTCCTCCATGAGTAGCCTCTTCAATTTCCTTTTCTGGCTACATATCTCCGATAACACAAACACTTTATTTACCTCTTGATCACAAGTGAAATACTAGGCTCTGATACCACTTGACGCAACTAGCCTTCGGCCACTCTAAGTCCTCCACCCTAGGGTTACAATATACCTATAATTCCCTTCAGTCCTATTTTCTCACTCAAATTTGGCTCCATAAGAATCTCTTTCGACCCATAGAATTATCGAGGCTTTTGTGTAGGAGTGGGCTATCAAGGGATGATGGTGGAATTCTTCGCAACTTACGCCACAGGCTGATAGTGATGTGTTGAGGGATGTTATTGGGGTTGTTGGCTTTGATGGCTCTAATGGTCCTTAGTGCATCATTGAACACTTGGATTTTGGAACTCTATGGGTCTTCCTCTATCAATTGCTAACTTTCTGACTTGGTCTCTGAATGGAATTTGTTCCTCAAAGGAATCGAGTGTCCCCTGCTCCACTTCAAGTGTTGTCTCATATCAACATCCATAATTTGAATGATGAGATAAAACACTCTTATTAAAAGCCCTTTACCTTTTAATGGGAATTTTCATGCACGGTGCAGAGGGATTGATTTTAAATCGATCCTCTCCCTTTAAGGTAGACTTTCAACAAGCCTTCCTCAATTCAACTCCCTAATTCAATACAACTTTTCAGGATTCGATCCAATAACACAATGTAGAGGCATTTGAATCATGGAAATACACATTATTTGCAAAGCTCCAAAAGATTTAAACCCTTCTGTGTGTATTTGAGTGCATGTGTTTCTTGCAATTGAATATGGAATTAGATGATTGTATGGCTTGATCCCTTGTCTTCCATAAATGTTTTGTTATCTCTGCTACCATCTATCTTCGTCCTTTTTCTTTGTGTTCTTGATTTGGTCTCTTTCCTGAAATATCTCTCAGTATTTTCTTCCACTAATTTCTCTATTGCCTCTGCCACCAATTGTCATTAGTTCTTTGACTCGCTTTGATATTCTCCTCCATGAGTAGCCTCTTCAATTTCCTATTCTAGCTACAAATCTCCTGTAACACAAACATTATTTACTTCTCAATGAAAATTGAATATTGGGCTTTGATAACAATTGACACAGCGAACCTTGGGTTTCTCTTGGTCCCCTCGCCAAGGGTTACAATATCCCTACAATTCCCTTCAGTCCAATTTTGTCTTTCAAATTCAGATCCATAAGAATTAATTTTGGCCCATACAATTATCATTGATTTCGTGTAGGGGTATCAGGGCTATCAGGTCCCAATGGTGGAAGCCTTCGTGACTTAGGCCAAGGATCAATAACGATGTTTCAAGGATGTTATCGATGGTTTCTACTCTAATGGGTCTGATTATCCTTAGTGCACCACTGAACACTTCGTTGTCGGCACTCTATGGGTCTTCCTCTGTTTATTGCTAACTATTTTTCTTAGTCTTTGAATGGACTTTGGTCCTTAGTTGAGCCTCCGTTGCTACACTTCCAATGTTGTCTCAAATCAACATCCAGGTTTGAATGACAAGATAAAACACTCTTATTCAAACCCATTTATCATTCAGTAAGAATGTACATGCACATTGCAAAGGTCTTGATTTGGCATCAATGCTCTCCTTTAAGGTATACTTTCTACAAGCCTTCCTCAATTCAACTCCCTGATTCAATACACCTTGTCAAGATTCAATATAACAACGCAATAGAGAGGCATTTGACTCATAACAATACACATTGTTTGTGGACCTACGAAGGAATTTAAACCCTTCTACAATAATTTGTATATCCTATAGTGATTAACTAGGAGCCATGTAGCCATCTAATTCCATACTCAATTACAGGAAACACACACACAAAAATCCTTGAAATTTTAAGGCTACCATTCGTACTTGGCACAAAGACCATCACTTCATTGCATAGGCATAGATATTCATAGAGCATTAACACATACTCTATAGGAAATCGAAACACATACACACACACACACACACACCATAAATGTAAGCCTAAACTCAATTCATTTTATTACATAGAATAATATATTGACAGGGGATATAGTCTACATTCACACTTTGCAGGGGCTCTCATGTTCCTCATTCATTTTCACTCTCCAATTTGTTTTAGTTGATCCATGTATACATACATATATCCCTTCCTACTATATAGAATATATAATAATTGAATGGTGGTTATTTGGGCATATGTCCTAATTTCTAGAAAATTGCCTAACACCTTAGCCTATCATTTGTCACTCTTACTATGTGCCACATGGCTAGGATTGTTTTCTCAACAAAATTCCCTAAAAACCTAACTAGGACACTTTTACTTACATGGAAATTTACTATTTCTAAATTTTTATACAAATTTTATTTAAGGGAATATCTCCCCTTTGGGAAAATATCATGACCCCCATAGGGTCTAGGCAAAACAATTTCCTAGGGGTTGATGCTCTTGCATCAATGCACCAAAAAATTTAGAAATATGGTCATAATGTTGGGTGCCTCCCTAAAGAACATATATGTACTCCTCAAGTATATGTGGGGTCTACAAAACCATATGTAGAAGCAAGTGATGCCATTCAAGCCCAAATCAGATGACTAGGATTGTGTATAGACACAATATTTGGAGAACATAGGATTGAAGAAAGGGAAATCAAGTGGATCAAAAAAAAGGAGCATTGGGATGCTTCTAAGGAGGGGAAGAACAAGTGGAAAAGTGGGGGAAAGATAAAAATACAGTAGCCACATCACACTAGTGCAAAGATCCTAGCAACCACTGCAATCACTATAGCATTGATAGTCATATAGAGGATAAGTGTTGGAAGTTGCATCTAGAGCTTAACCAAAAGAGAAAAGAGAAAGATAATAAGAAGATGAATATCATGGCCATTGATTCAAGCAACTAGGTTGAAATTAACTTGGACATGGGTGAGAATATCTCCTGTACATTAATGCAAAAGGAGGTGAATTTGAGTATCATTTGGCAACAGAAAGAGAAGGAAATGGCCAAACTCTTCCAAATAAAGATAAAGGTCAAGGATACAAATATTGATGCTTTGTTTGAATTAGTATAATAGGTGAATATAATTATAGAAAATTTGGTCAACAAATTAATATTGGAAATTTGTGATCATCCAAGCCCATATCCACTGGGATGGTTAAATAAGGATGCAGAGATAAAAGTAACAAAATAGTGCAAAACTATATTTTCTATTAGTGTTGGTTTTATTGACGTAGTAGAAATAGATGTAGTTCCCCTTGATGTATGTGGAGTGGTGTTCGGAAGTTCCTATATGTACACACGATATGAAATATTCATGCGGAGATCCAACCAATATCTTCTCGTCAAGGATGGAGAATCATTCACCATGAACATGCACAAAGGAAATTAAAAACTTTCACTAGTAAGTGCTAACTAAGCAATGAAATTTATCATTTCAAGAAAGAAGTGTGTTTTACTATTTTAAAGAAAAACCAAATTGTATAAGAGTCAATGAGAGAAAAGGCATCCTTGGAGGTGTGTACTAATAAACATAAACACCAATTAGAATAATTTCTACAGCCATACAAGGATGTGTTCTAGGAGCCTAAAGGGATACCACCCAAGAGGGAAATGGATCACATGATCCAACTATCGTTGGACTCCCCATTTCCAAACATTAAGTTGTACAAGAAATGCACTATAGAGTCAAGTGAGGTGCAGAAATAGTTGTACCATTTATTGTAACAAGGCGCCATTCAACCAAGTACATCACCATGTGGGTCACCCATCATCATTGTGCCAAAGAAGGATGGGACTTGGCAAATGTGTATAGATTATAGGGAATTGAATTTTTGTTTTCTCAAGAACAAGTACCCCCTGCCCAACATAGATGATCTAACAGATCATTTGTAGCAAGTGAAGTACTTCACCAAGCTAGACTTAAAGTTCATATATCACTAGGTTCAACTCATAGAAGAATATATCTAGAAAACTACCTTCAAAACCAAGCAAGGTTTGTATGAGTGGATAGTCATTCCATTTGGCCTATCCACATGCACCAACTATGTTTATCAAATTAATGAATGATATATTGTGCCCTTCTATAGATTCATTTTTTATTGTCTATTTGGATGATATACAAGGATTAATGCACATGGATAAGTTTGAGTGTGAGTGGGAGTTATTTGGAGTGCATGCATGAGTGAAATAAAGACCATTGGGACACATGTACTAATTTAGGGATGAGTTGGAACTTTTCTTGGACTTAACTACAACATATGTTTGCATGGGGAAATAATTGGGCATGTGGTCCAGTTAACTAGGTGCATGCCTTTTTATCTCCCATTTCACAACAGTTTTCCATAAGAGTATCTCCACTAGACTAAGGACATGCTTCTTTTCTCTACTTCTACTTCAATTGAAATCAATTATACTCCCTTAACCATGTGCATGGCCATCTCATCCTAGTTCACCATCAGTTAACTGAAATGCATAGAAGTTCAAGGCAGACTCTTGCATGAATAATTTGACTTCCATAATTGATAAAAGGAAAAGGTTGCTTTTATAGTTGGGTAAGATATACATTATCACTTTTCTATTCTACCCTATTGTGGATTTTGGCTTAAGGTCTAAAAACATTGAGTATCCATGGTTTTGGAGAGACATATGGGCTCCTCCTAGTCAAAAGGGTGTATTTTGATGGAAAAGATTCAGTTTTTGTGATTCTAGCAAATCGTATTTTCTACGATGCAATCATTCATCAAGATTGGAGGTCAATTTAGAGATAAAATTCAAAGGTTGGTTTCATATTTGATTTTACTTCAAAAAGTAATTTTCATAGTTGTGGTTCCTCATTTTATATGCAAATAAAATTTCATATTTTGTTGTGCCTTTGTTTCAAAAATATTGTTGTTTTTCTAGTATCTCTATTTGGGGATATTACAATGGTATCTGTGCTGCAAGACTTCACAGCGTGTTTGGGTGTTCATAACTTAGAACATAACCTAAAGAGGGACATAACCTAGAAAATTAGGAAGAAATAATGGTTGGAAAATGATCATCCATTGCCATGAAGTTAGAAGGATGCAGAGAAAATGTTCATAGAAATGTTAAAACAACTACAAATGAATAAAATTTATTTGGGCTAGATGACTCTATTGGTTTTAGTATTTGTTTTATTAGTAACCCAAAATTTAATATGAATTTGGGGTCCATCTAATTCTAGGTGCAACACTAGAAATGCTTGAGAAAGACCTTGAGAACCTACAAATAAAATCCCTACTCTAACTTGTTCATCAACACCCTTCTATGTTCTTGCAAACACTATCAAACTCCTGATCTAGTTCCTACAAATCAATCTGGAAATTTATTAGAAACAAACCCTAATTAACAATCAACTATAAATATGATCATTAACCTCTAGACTAACTGAGAAAACCAAACATAAAGATTGTCTTGAAAAACTTCAAAATTTAAGAATGAAAACCCTAGACAATCCAAGCACTTTCTATGCCATACAAAGCACTCAAATCAAGATGAATGATAAACTCTAATTTTAATCTTATATTCTTGTTCTATCACCACTCAACTTTGTGTAAAACCAAAACAGATTCAAGAATGGACTCAAATCTACCTAAGGAATTGTTAACTCAACCAGATGCATTAACTAGAAATAGTCTAATAACCTCTTGCTAGTCTAATAATCTCACAAACTTACACACATAGTCCAATAAATGTCCTACTTCAATCAAGCATAAATGTTGGAAACTCTATATTACCAATGCTCATGCAAAGAAGACACCAAAGGCAGAGTACTCTATAACCCTAGAGATGCAAATGAATAACCTACAAACAATTATTCAAAACAAGGCTACATATGTATAGTTCAAATAATTAATGTCTCCTTCTTACAATATTCCTTTCTGCAATCACTATCCATCAAACGTTATAAGTGCAGTCTTCACATAAATATAAATCACTTTTTCAAATGATTAGATATATAGGCTTTATGAATCGAATCAACAAAAATGATTAAATGTGCAAGCTTGGTTAATTGAATAACCAAAAAAATTAATTATGCAAACTCTATTTCATATCAATAAAAAATTAATCAAATAATATCATGGGGTTTTCATTTAAATCTCAACTCAAATGATTGTTCCATATCACACTTTTAATTCGTTGTAACTAGGGTTATTACTTATTAACAAGTTTCATGTCCAATGAATATGAATTAGCCACAATACTTCTCAACCCTCAACATGATTATTAACTCATTTAATGATGATTGAAGATCTTCTTATATCATTTCCAACCCATGTTACAATTAAACAAAAGGTTTCAAGTGTCTATGGTATCCCTTGGCTTAAATGTTCTTGTATTTAAATGTGCATAAGTTTATTTCTGGTTATGTGAGCTAAACTGAAAGACATTGGAAAAAAATTAAAATTATCAGCGATATTTAATGCTGATAATAATTTATTGTAATGTTGTTTTTTTTGTAAATAAAAAATATATATGGGAAATTAGTGGTTGGCTACAAATGGTTGAAAGAGAAAAAAGCACTGCAATTTAATTATGGAAAATTATTATTGTCCATCAACAAGTCCTAGGCATCTAATATGGGTGATTAGATTTAATTAAAGAATTATGATATTGGTCAATTAAATGTTTCCTAGAAGATATGCAATTGTCCTCAAGAGTGGGAAACAAGAGCTCATTAATGAGCAGAAAACTCCCTACCACATGTTGGTGAGGTGGAGGCAGTTATTGACCACCAAAAAAAGTGGTAGATGGATAATATATGTTGTTTTAATTATTTTTGTCTCATTATTCAGAGAGTAGAATAGGGAGACTAAAGAGAAGCAAGTAGAAAAAAATAGAGAAAAGAGAAAAGAATTGCATACTTGGTTGCTCGGGGGGACATTGGTTGTGTAGCAGTGTCATGGTTGGAAGGAGCCAAATATCCAACTATTAATTTTCCATAAAAGAAAAAGAAAACTTATATCAAGTCTGTATCTCTAACTTTCTATTTATTTATTTAATATGAAGAGGGAAGGACCTGGTTATATATTATATTTGGTTTATGAAGTTTGCATTGTCTTATTCTATTTATGCTTTGTATATAAACATAAATGGAAGAGAAATATCTTGTTACAAATATTTGATATTTTCTACAGAAAAAATCATTGAATCAAGGAATATCGATTATGTTGTAAAATGTTTTCTCATTATCGAAATTCATTTGTTTATTGTTTTGGCTAGAGAAATAAACTTATTCAAAAAGATTGTTTGTAGAATAAATGTTAAGTATGAGACAGATTTTGAATAGATATGTATATACTGTTATAGATACAAGAACAAATAGATTTACTTTGTAGCAGGGTTGTTTTTAGAATATTTACAAAACATAATTACAATCTAAAAGTCTAGTGTATGCGAAATACTAATATATGTGTATATAAAGGAAAACGAAAAGAATTTTTGTCTTATACATACTAAAATTTATATAAAAAACTTGAAAATAGAACTATGCATACAAGTTATTTTATATAAGTACCTTCTTAGTATACAGAGCTTTGAACTTAAAATTATATAGATATGAGTTAAATGGTAAACCATACTAGAATAAAATTGTAACATCTTTAGAAATGTTCCAGTAGAATTTTTGTTTTACAAAAGAAAAACATCATATTGTTATTGAGAAAGAACTGGTAGTAAAAACTTAAGAATTTAAAAAAGAAAGATTTAGAATTCAAAACCCTTTTGTATCCTTAGAAAATATAATAATATTTATGTAGAATAAAAAGAATCTTATTGTCCAATACTTAAACAATCCAATACAGAAATAGGCTTATAGCCTATTTCTAACATTAAAAATCTAAAAACAAGTTGTCAAAGGACAGTATATGTCATTAGAGGCATAAAGCATTTATGATATAAAGGCTCAAATCAAAAACACTCATAACTCTGGCCTTCAAGTATAGGAAAATCTCACCCGAATAGCAGATGGGATCAAGAATTTGGAACCCCAACCTATTAAAAAGAGACACAAGTCGATAAACAAGAAACACATTTACTCTTATGACATTTGTAAGATTATGCCTTCTTGAGTGAAGCTCATACCTGTAAAAATAAAATGAACGCATTCATGTGTTAGAAAAAATTGGTAAATGATGATTAAAGAAAAACACCAAGGGTGTTAAAATATTACTATAAAATTAATGGAGGAAGATAAATCACCTGAACATGTTTTGGTTAAAATTTTCTCACACCCTTCTTCCTGTACAGTAAAATTAAAATACTCACTATACTATTTTAATCAAGAATAATTAACATAAGTAGAATATTGAACGTAAAAATGAGAAGAAAATATACTAATAAGACCCTAAGGACGAGAGGAATAATAACTTGTTACAATGGGACATTAATAATAAAAAATAATTAAACTATAATTATATACTGTCTTTACTATGCTCTCACACAAAAGGGCATAAACAACTGATAATAAAAAGGCTGCATAGACCTTTATCCTGGCCGAATATACGAGTTGAAGCGTTGCGCTGCTCATGCCTTGGTGATTTCAAACACTGAGTGTGCCTTCCTCCCTCAGATACCTAGGCCTCCTGCTCCCAGGGCTTTCTACCCTATGGCTAACCTGCGATGGCCAATTTGGAGCCCCCTCCTGTGGGTGTATCAATTCCTGCCTCTATTTCTGAAACTTCAGCTCAGCTGGGAGAAAATGTGAAAGCCTTTGCCTTCCTGGTCTCCCCCCTTGGACCATCACGACCTAGGCCATCAATATCAAAGTTTGTTAAGAAGATCGATGAAATACTTGAAATAATCCTCCCTCCTTCCCTTCCTCGTCGTGCTGCTCTGTCTCTCTCTGAAAAAGGATTGGTTGGGCAGTTTACTGGACTCTAACCCTCTCCCCATTCGGTTCTCAAATGGGTGGAAAGAAACTAGGCCTCCTCTATCATGGGGAAAATATCCATCAGTTTTTTTGGAAGAGGTTACTTCACCTTCCATTTCGAAACGAAAGAGGACATAGATTTAATCTTAAGAAACAGACCATATTTCATGGATTCAAGAGGGATTTATCTCAATAGATGGACTCTGAACTTCGATCCAGAGTTAGATGTGCCAAATGCAGTGCCAATGTGGGTGAGGCTTCCCCATCTTCCTCTGCACTGCTGGGGAAATGAATCTGTTAAAGAAATAGGAAATGCAGTGGGGGAATATATCGACAAAAGTGAGTCAAAGGAAAACATGCACACCTGCGCAAGAATATGTGTGGAAGTAGACCTGGGGAAAGGAATACCGGAAGTAGTCAAGATCAAAGTTGATAACTGGGTTCACATTCAATAGTTGTATTATGAACAAATTCCATTCAAATGAAAGGTATGTCACGACTATGGTCATTTTGCTAATAGATGTGCTAAAAAACAATAATCATAAGAAATAGAAAACCAGGAACCAAAATGGAAGCAAGTCAAGAAGAAAAAGTCAGTAACCAAATTCTCTTCCCATCCTTCTTCTATCAACCTTATCCCTTCTTCAACCCTCCCTCTCCTCTCCCCCTCATCCTCTCCTCCTTTTCCTATTCCTACTAAAGATCTCCCCTCTCCCTCCTCATCTTTACCTCTTTCTTCTATCCCCCCCTCTTCGGATCTATTGGCAGCTAACCCCTTTGGCTCTCTTGGGGACTCTGATCTCCCTTCCTCCCCTCCTTCCTCCTCCTTTCCTTGCCTTCCCCTCTAATCCCTCCCCTTCCTCTCCCAACCTCTCCCATAGCCTCCTCATTCCACTTTCAACTGAATAATCACTCGAACCCTCTCCAAAGATCTCCTCTCCTCCCTCGAGCACCCTAAATGGGCAAGAAGAAAATCCAACAAAGAAATCAGAGGTGAAGTTGCGGCAAAGGAAATAGATCTGGGCACCCAACAACCACTGGACACCTTTTTTAGAAAAAATCAAGGATAAAAACACTCACCCCAACAGCGAGAAAGGTCCCTCTACCCACAACACTAAGTGATAATGAATATAGTCTCCGGCAATTGCAGAGGAATGGGAAGTATGCCAAAAATTAAGGCAATGGAAGACATAATAGCATCAGAGAAGCCTAATATTTTTATGATCCAGGAGACAAAGATAACTGAAAATGAAATTGAAACAATGACCCAAAAAATAAAAAGCTATCAAGGAACATCAATTCCAGCAATCGGAGCTTCGAGAGGAATATGTACATTATGGAAAATAGAGAATTGGGAGTTGATTAAGAAAAAAAAGAGTTGCATTGGATAAAAACAGATTTGGAAAACAAAAATTCAAAAGAGATATATTGCATTGTTAATATTTATGCCCCAAATCACTACAGGCATAAGGAAGTATGTTGGACCACCTTAAAAAATCATTTTGCAGGTCCAAAATAGAGGCATAATTTTAAGAGGAGATCTCAACTTGGTATTGAATGCAGAGGAAAAGTTTGGTGGGAAATATAATGTTGATCCATCAAGGGAAATGGTAGAATATATTATGGAAACATGCAGATTAATGGACATACCTCCTAGCAATGGGAAGTATACATGGAGCAACAAAAGAATTGGTAAAAATAATATAAAGGAAAGGTTGGACAGATTTCTAATTCAAGACAAAATAGCCACCTCCTTCAGTGAGATAAAATCCAAAATCATACATAACATAGCATCGGATCACAAACCGGTGGCACTTTCACTTGGGACGTTAGGGAACTTTGGCCCAGTACCTTTCAGATTCAGTTCCACCTAGAATGGCAGTGAAGAAGTCAAATAAGTTATTGCAGAAGTATGGGAAAATCAAATTATCGACTCCCTTAGTTATATCTGGGAATATAAACTTAAAGACCTGAGGAAAGAGCTGAAACATTGGGCAAGGAGAAAACAATTAGAAGCACAAAAAAGAAAGCTGGAAATAGTAGAAGAAATATAGAGAATTCAAGTGGAAAAAGAGGAGAAAGAGGAAATGCAGGAGAGTTTATGGCAGGAAAAACAAGCGTATTGGGAGTTGTATAGGCAAAACAGAATGGAAGAAGAAGAGTGGCGACTAAAATCCTGAAGTCTATGGCTTAAAGCAGGAGAAAAGAATACAACTTTCTTCCACAATACTGCTAGGATAAGGAGAATCCAAAATCAAATAAACAATATTAAGGATATTGAAGGCAAAGAAGTGAGAGGACAAGAGGAAATAAAGAAGGAGCCTTTTAGATATTACAAAAATTTGTTATCATCCTCAGCAGCAAATAATGAGTATGGAGAATTTCTACAGCATATCCCAAAAAAATCAATGACAGAGAAAACAATGAATTTACAAAACAAGTTGAAGAAAAGGAAGTTGTTGTTGTTATTTGGGATTTACATCTGGATAAGGCCCCAGCCCAAATGGTTTCCCTATCTCCTTCTATAAAAATAACTAGAGCATCATCAAAAAATATTTGATAAGAATGATCAGAAATGTTTTTGGGAAATACAAGATAGGAGGATTCACAAATTCCTCCTTCCTCGCTTTAGTTCCAAAAGAGTTGAATGCAAATACATTTAGCAGGTTTGGGCCGATTTCACTTTGTAACTCCTCCTACAAAATTATTACAAAGATTTTGGAAAATAGAATAAAAGCAGTTCTCTCGGAAATAATCTCAGAAAACCAAGGAGGATTTGTCCCAAAAAGACAAATCCTTGACAATATTCTAATCATTCAAGAAGCACTACACTCTAGCCTTCTGAAAAAGGAAAAAGGAATGATTATCAAGCTTGATATGGAAAATTATTTTGACAGGGTCAATCTGGGCTTCATTGTGGTTGTCCTATAGAGATTTGGATTCTCAAAAAAGGCAATAGATATAATAAAAGCTTGTATAGTGGGACCCTAGATTGCACCATTGGTCAATGGAAGACCAAGTGAATTTTTCCAAAGTTCAAGGGGGCTTCGACAAGGATTCCCCCATTCTCCTTTTCTATATATTATAATGGCAGACTCTCTGAGCCGAAACCTCAAGAAATGCAGACAAGATTGGTCTATCATAGGACTCTCAATCTCTCGGAAGTAAAAAGCATAAACCACTCTCTATTCGTAGACGACACCTTGGTCATGGGAGGGTCCTCTTGCATAATGGAAAGAAGAATCAAGAAGGTGCTTAATAGTTTTATGGAAGCCTCTAGAGGACTTCTAAATAATCAAAAATGCAGAATTTTCGGTTGGAACACTCCTCTTCGTTCTCTCCAAAAAAATTCAGAAATTCTGGAAATTCCTTTACAAGAAAAATGGAGCCATTTTCATTATATTGGCCTCCCTATCTCGAAAGAAAATCTAAAGACCGAGATATGGAATAAGTACACTAAAAAAATGAAAAAAAAAAAGTGTAGAACTAGGGAATGAATTGGCTAAACATGGCAAGAAGGGTGGTATTAATTAAGGCATTACTCACAACACTCCCAATTTATCCGTATGCAACAATACTAGCTCTGGCAAGCATACACAAACTAATCGAGCTAGTAATGAGGTGGTTCCTATGGCAAGGAGGTAAAGTAGAAACAAAGAAGCTCAGCTTGGTGAAATGGGATGAAGTAACACAACCTTATGAGAAAGGTGGACTGGCTATAAGACTTCCTGGGATAATGAATTTGGCACTGGGGCAAAAATAACATGGAGATTTATAACTGGAGAGAGCAGCTGGTGGAAGCAAATCCTGGAAGCAAAATACATGAACCATAATAGAATTATTTTATTAGACAAAGGTTCCCCAATAAGGCCCTACATCTAGGTATGGAGTCTGATTAAAAAGACCCTTTCCCTAATCAAAGAAAACTCTTCCATGATCCTTGGGAATGGTAAACTCATCAAAATTTGGAAGGACAGAATAATGGGAAATCAGCCTATAGCCTTTCAAGAAAATCTTCATGATCTGAGAAGGTGGATGAAAACAAAAGGAATCAGTACTCTGGAAGACATCTCTCTTTGGAGAGGTGGAGATTGGGAGGACTGGAGGATCCACAATCTTCCCCAAGGCCTTGTCCCTCAGTGGAGGACTCTAATCTCTCATCTTAAGGGGGCTGCACCATTGAGTCTGGACACAAAAGATACTCTCTAATGGGATCCTGATGGAGGGGATTTTTCAGTCAAATCTAGATATGCCACCTTACATCAGCAAGGAAATAGTGACTGGGAACACTGGAGGGAGGCATGGAAAATAGAAACCCTACCAAAAATCAAAGTGTTCATGTGGACACTTCTCAAAGGCAAGATTCTTACCACTGATAACTTTAAAAAGAAAGGTTATGAAGGCCCTTCACACTGTGCAATGTGTCAGATGAGTGAAGAAAACATCCAGCATCTCTTCATGGGATGTCCTTTTGCTCGTGCCTGCTGGCAAGAGCTAGTAAGACCCCTGGAGGTGAGTATTCTGCATTCACTGCCTCTGCATGCGCTTTTAACAACTTGGAAAAAAAAGTATCCATATACTTTAAAAAATAAAGAAACAATTAAAAGATATTGGTTGAGTTTGCCCTCATTTATGTGTTGGAAAATC
This sequence comes from Pinus tabuliformis, assembly GCA_031772625.1. Classification (NCBI taxonomy): domain Eukaryota; kingdom Viridiplantae; phylum Streptophyta; class Pinopsida; order Pinales; family Pinaceae; genus Pinus; species Pinus tabuliformis. Next base: position 502,840,794 of record CM062812.1, read on the forward strand.
TGGTTAGCAAGAAACCAGAGGATCTTTAAAGATCGCACTCCAAGCAACAAGACAGTTCTGGCTAAAACTTGGAGCATGACAACAGAATTCATCAATTCCAAAGGAGCTAAAGCAATAGATGTAAAACACATGCAGCATGAGGAAAGAACCTGGCTAGAATTTGCGATGAGCAAGCAACAAAAAATAAACATCAACAAATCTACTATCAACATTCAGAACTAGAAAATCAGAATTAAAAAAGAGGATTTCAAAACATGGTCAGAAAATTTAAATAGGCCCTGCTTATTGTTTGATGGAGCTTCTAAGTCTAATATAGGCAAGGCTAGAGCAGGAGGTCTCCTTTTCGATCCAGGAGGAATAAATCCCATCACTTATGAATGGGGATTAGGAGAATTATCCAACAACAGGGCAGAAGCATACAACCTCCTCTTGGGAATGGAAATATTAAGGCAGTGAGGTATGAAGAATCCAATCATAATGGGGGACTCTGCAATAATTATTCAATTGATGGTGGAGAGAAGAAGCCTCAAGAATAAGGCTCTGAGTCAAATAACAAAAAGGGTGGAAAAAAATCTTCAGTATCTTGGAGAAGTCACCTTCAATCATATCCTAAGAGAAAATAATTGTACTGTTGATATGCAGGCCAATTTTGTTGTCAATCGTCCTATGGGAGAATCCAGAATTGACAATGAGATTGCTCAAAAACCAATCCCATAGGACCTCAAGCCTCCATGTGCAGAGAATTGCACTCAAGCCAAGGACATCAAGGTGGGCAACAGTCGTTTCAGCTCGAAAAGCAAGAACTCAGAAGCACAGGAAAATCAGGAAAATCACAATGAACAGTCAACATTGTCAGACTTCATCTATCAAGTGAATAGTAGCTACTCATGCTCCCCATGAATTGCTCAAGTTATTTACCCTGAAGTGGCCTTCAACGCAGCTATATAACCTTCCCCTCCCCATGATTGCTCTCATCTTTTCACTGCTTATTCTTTTTGTTGTTTTCCTGTCCCCGGGCTTAGTTTCCTACGCCCTCCTTTATTTTCCTCCTAGTCTCAAAAGTTGTTCTCAAACTTCCTTGTAACTATCATTGTGCTCCTTTGGTGAATAAGCTTATCCACACCACCTTAGCTTGGCTACTCCCCTTCGTGCAGCTCTGGTGGTATTTGCTACTCCCCTTCGCATAGCTCTGGTGGCTTAATACCATAATCGACTCTTGGCTTATTCCATTGTTTCTAAAGAGAGTCACATTAGCCTTCGAAAATCTGTACTCATCTCATTGGCAGTTGTTGGTCTCTAATGGCATCTCTTGTGGAAGTATTAGCACCTAATCTTAGCTACTTATTGCCCCTTCTTCTCCCTGTTGGAAAGGACGCCTAGATCCCTCAGAAAAAGTGGAATGGAATCCTCTGGAAAATGTCCCAAAGTGCGAGAGTTGTGCAGTGTGTAGAGCTAACAAATACATGATCGATCAGTTAGAGAAATGGCCAAGGATTATAAATTTGAAGCAAATTCTAATAATTCCTTCCTCAAGAGACAACTAGAAGAGCAGAGAAAGGAAATTGCATCTCTAAAGCACAAATTAAGCACATGGATGATACGATCAACTATTTACCAATCAATCAGACGAGAGAAAACTCTGACTTTCAAAGCAGCAAGAACCAGCCTTCGTCTCATCAGGAACCTTCAGTCAACAAAAAATAGATGCTACATCTCCTTTCCTCTCCTCTCTGCAAAGTTCTTCCTCTAGTAATTTTTTATGTTATGTAAATGAAAATTTCCGTTGAATTAGTTCGTGTGTATTTATAAGGATAGTGCAATTGGTATTCTTAGAATCAAAAGGGGAAGGGCATGGAAGATAGGGAATGTTTTCCCTTTTTTTTTCTTCTAGGATGCCTCTCTCCATTTTTCCTTGATGTAATGGGAGCTCGCCTCCTTTTTTCTTTTTTGGAATAGAAATCTAGTAACCGACTCTATTAAAAAAGAAAAAAGGTTATAAAGACCAAAATGTTTAAACAGTAAATTAACAAACCAGTAGTACTAATAAGTCGAAACCTTTATGGTTTAAAATCCAAACTGAACCCTATCTGGGTTATGACTTGAAGTATCCAAATTCTGTAATTCGTAATTCGAAAAAACAAAGAACCCAGAGAAACCACTGAGGGTTTGCGGTCACGATTTGATACAATTGTAAAGGGAAATAGAAATGGTATATGTATTAGCACACAAGGAGACTACGAAAGCAACCAGAGCACGACCACAGTAATCCCTTTTTTAAGAAAAAAGAATGTTTCTAAGCTATGAAGACATAATAAATTAGCACTAACCCTACTGGAGAAATAAAAACAAAGAACGAATTTTCCATAATCGATATCAGGGTTGACACGACCGTGCAAATTAGAAACATTATATGGATTTCATCCCTTATTAGTCTACAATAGTATAATACCAAACCTATGTTGTCCGAATGAATTAAATAAAACTAAAGAGAAAGACCGGATTAAGACTTTTAAGAGAGCATAGATATCTTGAAAAGAATATAAAAATTTTCAAATATGTAACAAGGGTGAGCCCTTGGAAAAAAAAAAGAACTTAATAAACAAATAAAAGAGGAAAAGCTTACCTACAGGTGGTGGTTTGAAAAATCCAAGAAGTATGGAGACTCAGCTTCAAAGATTCCAAACAAACCCCAGTAGGTTAACACTTTGGATGAAGACCTTGATGAATAAGATAAATTGGAATTTAATAGAAAGAAACCCTTGATTTTGTAGGGAACCCTTATTATCCTGCAAACACTAATAAAAAGGAGAAGGCATTACTAACGTATTTAACAGTGACATTAGCCATGAAGTCAAAGTACAAATGTCGTGAAGAAAACTTAAATAGGGCTTAGAACTGTCACTAAGTTTAACACGTTGTATAAGTAATGTGTTCCACTCGACCCTCGACCTCACTTACCGCTAAGGAACACGGGGTTCCTACCTCACTTACATCTACGGAACCGTTCCTCTCTCGAATCATGGATGGAAGGAATGACGATGTGTTACATACGTTAATGAACTTTTCGATGATCCGCCAGACATAGCCCCATAACCACCAGTTATAGCCGATACCCGGTAGCCGATCATAGATGATAGACAATCATAGGCACAAGGAAGTCATAGCTGATAGCCAATCATAGCCGATCTGTGTTTTGTAAGTCAACATTTCTTAAAGAACAGATGAAGAAAAGTAATGTCGAAAGAGGTAAAGCACAAAATCCCTGGTAAGATATATCGTTGAAACCATATCCACAGAATGGCATGACTGGCAGAGAACTTCGGTGAAATGAATGTGGTGTAGTAAAAACTCAACAAAGTCATTATCATCATCCATCATATAATAAAAAAATTTCAACTACTGATGTGTGAGGTTGATACACCGAACGTGGCTTCAAGGATAGGCTCCACATGTAGGAGTAGAACTATCCAGAAGCCTTGTATTTAGTAGGTGAAATTTGATCCAAATAATACATAAGTGTAATCAATTAATACCACATTCACAAATAATGGGAGAAACGATGTCCTTGATAGGGCCAAAATCACATTAAAACAATATAGCCAATTGTGACAACATTTCAAATGAAATCATGACCTTTACAAGGTGAAAACTATTAAACTATAGAAGAATAATGTTGTGTTAGAGTATAGCATGAGTTTACAATCATATATGATGGTTAATATCTAACGCATTCACAAATTCTAAAATGGACCAAGGTAGACTTATGGCATACAACATCTTTATCATAAGATTAAGATTTACAACACGTGACATAAGATTAAGATTTACCACCACGTGTGGTAAATCTTATATGATATATGTGTATATGTTTCTTAGTTGAATATCAATCTTCTTACATATATATTTCTTAGTTGAATATATATATGTGTATATGTTTCTTAGTTGAATATCCAGAGATTGATGATCGTAAATCTTACATATATATTTCTTAGTTGAATATATATATGTGTATATGTTTCTTAGTTGAATATCGAGAGATTGATGATTGTATATATATGAGAAAGTTAAGAATAAAAACATTAGACCTTTAACCTTTATAAATAGGATTTGGGAAAAAGGTATATCATATATGTATATGTTTCTTAGTTGAATATCGAGAGATTGATGATTGTATATATATGAGAAAGCTAAGAATAAAAACATAAATCTTATATGATATATGTGTATATGTTTCTTAGTTGAATATCCAGAGATTGATGATCGTAAATCTTACATATATATTTCTTAGTTGAATATATATATGTGTATATGTTTCTTAGTTGAATATCGAGAGATTGATGATTGTATATATATGAGAAAGTTAAGAATAAAAACATTAGACCTTTAACCTTTATAAATAGGATTTGGGAAAAAGGTATATCATATATGTATATGTTTCTTAGTTGAATCTCTCGGATTTGGGAAAAAGGTATATCATATATGTATATGTTTCTTAGTTGAATATCGAGAGATTGATGATTGCATATATATGAGAAAGTTAAGAATAAAAACATTAGACCTTTAACCTTTATAAATAGGTTATAAATAGGATTTGGGAAAAAGGTAAATCTTATATGATAAATGTGTATATGTTTCTTAGTTGAATATCTAGAGATTAATGATTGTATATATATGAGAAAGTTAAGAATAAAAAAATTAGACCTTTAACCTTTATAAATAGGTTATAAATAGGATTTTGGAAAAAGGTATATCTTATATGATATATGTGTATATGTTTCTTAGTTGAATATCGAGAGATTGATGATTATATATATATGAGAAAGTTAAGAATAAAAGCATTAGACCTTTAACCTTTATAAATAGGTTATAAATAGGATTTGGGAAAAAGGTATGTCTTATATGGAAAAATTAGGAAACAAATCCTTTTTAATGCATTGAGCAAATTAAAACATAAGTAATAGAAAATAAATAATCCCTTGGTGTCTTTGGACACACACACACACACATATATGTATATATTCAAATGTTAAGGATCATATAGATGTTGAATTTTATAACATCACATGAAGTAAGTAAAAAGTATACAGCGGTATATGAAAATTTGTTCCTTGCTATTTAAAAAAAACATTATTAACGAGGGTCTTTACACAACCCAAGGATCTGTTATACTTGTACTATGACAGAGGGTTGTAGGATTTGATAGATCTGCAGCTCTTGTGTCAATAGGGACTCAAGAGTTGTAGATCTATATCTCATTTAATAACATCTCTATATCACCACTTCATCAACTCACTACATATCATCAAGAATATCGAAACCCTAAGACAAAATTTGCATCAAAGTGTTGGAAGAATAAATCACCTCTGAGCATATGACAAAGTATTATTACAACTTATGATTTTCATTCACACAATCGAATATATAATGTTTTTAAATATAGTTATCAAACTTATAACCAAAATATTCCAAATCTAAATATGAAACAAGCATAAGTTGAAGGGTTGCATAAATGTCAAAGAGAAAGCATAAATCTTACACATACAAGATCATTAGATCTGAAAAATAAACCACACTAATTAACACATTAGGATGCAAAATATACATTGCACTCAAAATATTCATAAACCACTCAAATAAATAACTGAATAAGAGATAGGTGATGAACTCGTTTGGTCAGGCCCTAACCAACCAACTTGCACCCTCTATAAGTAACTTAAATCACAAACTAAATGTATATCTCAAACACACCATGAAATAATGATAAAACTTATCATCAAGGGATTGTATTAGAATTAATCAGTCTTTGTTATATCAGAAGCTAATGTCTTAGATCCAACTAATAAAAGGGAGTGAAACCCAAATACTAAACCAGCAACATGACAATTCTATAGTACCGCTAACTAGGCACAAGGTCGTAGCTTGGTTTATATAGATTTTACAATACATATCAGGTAGTAAACAAGCCAATCAGATACAAAACAGAATAGATGGAGATCGCAATAGTTTGGTAACCAATAGAAAATTTGATGTAGTCATAGTTTAATAAAATGGATCACAGGTCTAGAGCACGAGGAACTTAAAAAGTAGTTCCTCCTTATTTGACCTAGAGCTCATTGTTGTCATGGTAGGTGTGCTTTTGACTTCAACCTAACTCCAAAAATATCTCCAATAAATGTACACAAGTTGGCGACCACTAACCCTCGTGGCATACTTCATTGACCAAGCCAATCTACACATCCCTTCATTTAGTGCGGATCTCCATACATAGTGCAGGAATTGCACAATTCTTATTAATGACTTATAAATAATCATAAATGTTGGAAAATACACATAAGTGAAGGAATTTAATTAAAAATATAGGTTTACCTTCTCACTTTTAGATAAAATACAAATTGACCACAAATCTTCATAATTCCACCAAAAATGATGTGTAAGTGCCAGTTAGAGGTTCAAAATTGGTGAAATAGAGGAACAAGGTAGGTTAACATAGGGACAAAAATAGAGCAATTTGTGGTCTTGACAGACTCAAAAACAAAAAATGGAAGAAATTTGGTGCATACGGAGGGAGTGGAAAGTAGAAAGGTTAAAAATATATTGAATATTCTTCCAATAAACCTTTAGGCTCAATAGAATCTAGAATTTTCATGCCTGCTTTTATACAAGAAGATGAACCTACAGAAGGGGAACCTATGGAGAACAATAAGGATGTTGAATATTAGCTAAGTATCAAGCTTTGAGGGGAGATTTTTCAATCAACCATATCCTTGAAGGACTACTTGGAGGTCACAAAGTGCACAAACCCAAAGCAAAAGCAATGCAACCAAGGGAAGTAGAATTATGGGTTGCATAAGAGATTGGGTTATCTATCCTTAACAATTTTTGTTGGATCATCCAAGTGTAAAACTGAGGCTTGGATTCAAATTTTCGATACTTATCTTTCCTTAAATCATGTGAAGGAGCTTGAGGCCATCAAATTTGCTACCCTTCAGCTTGAGGAAACTGCACATGAATGGTGGTATCACAATTTAGTGACACACGGACATGGTGCAATAGTGTTTTATGACCAGTTCTACATTACATTGATATATCAGTTTGAACATAAGGATTCAGAGCTAGTATGCTTCAAAGAGTTGGCTCAGTTGAGACAGGTTAGGACACTTGATGCAAATATTTTGAGTTTCGGTACTTCTCAGCAATAGTTTCTAATGTGAATGAGAAGAGATTAATTTCTTGATTCATAAAGGGCTTCTTAGAATCTCATAGGGGTTGGGTCAAATATTTTAATCCACCAACCTTGTGGGATGATATTAAGTGTTCAAGGAATATGGATTTATCTAGACCATAGGGTAGGTTTCCTAAAAAAAAATTACATAGACCCTTGTCGCAAAGTTGGTCGCAGAGGAAGGAAAAGAAGCCAAAGTATGATAGACCTACAGGTGAGATGTCTAGGCCAGGTTGTTGTGCACCTTGTGATTCGAGGGATGAGTTGAAATGAAAAATTCCTTGCTTTGACTGTCATGATCCTTGGACACCTGTACATTAGTGTAGAGGTGGAGGAAGGACCATTGGATTGAGGTCATTGACGAGCCTGGTGATGATGAGTCACAAGAGACACAGGTTCCTAATGAAATACATGAGTTGATAATGGAGAGACAGGTACAAATGAGCAGTTGGATGATTTCAAACAGATAGAAGGCGCATTTGCAACCCTCACTATCATTCCTCATTATAACTCCTTCAAAATCAAGGGCTCTATATAGGGACAATTTGTTGTGTTGATTGATAGTGGGTCTACCCACAATTTCATTGACTCATCCTATGTGAAGAAGTGATGGTTTTTAGGTGTAGAAAAGAAGTGGCCCGATGTTGCATTATGCTCATGATGTTCCACAATTGAGTATAACTTTGGGTAATTACACCCTTACTAATGAATTTTATGTGGTTGACATTGAGGATACCAATGTTGTGTTGGGTGTTTAGTGGTTGCATTCTATAAGTCCATTTGTTATGAACTTTAAGACTATGCAATTGAGTTTCACAGTAGATGGTAGGAGGGTGGTATTATGGGGCTTAACTCTAGATGCTCCTAGAGTCATTACAACTAAGAGGATGGAGAAAAAAAAATCAACATTTAGAGGCTGAGTGGGCAGTGAAGTGTTACATTTCAAAAAATTCTACCGATATGGGACAACATGGGTATCATGTGTACATGCAAGGCTTATTGGACAAGCATAGTGTGGTGTTTTTAAATATACTTCATGGCCTACCTCCATACCATAGTTTTGATCATGTTATTGAGCTTAATCCAATTGTTATAGATCCCTATCGTCATCCTAAACGATTCAAGGATGAGATTGAAAGGAGTATTTAGGAGTTGTTTGTTGTAAGACATACAACCTAGCTCTAGTCCTTTCACTTATTCAAATCCTGGAAGGATGGCACTATGAGGATGTGAATTGATTATCATGCACTAAATAAGAAGACCATCATGAACAAATACTCTATTTTTCTCAAGTTATCTATTGAAATAATTACTTAAATAATATTTCATCAAATAGAATTCACTTTTATTCACCCCAATAATAGTTAAGAAATTATAAAGAGAACAATAAACAATAATGCAAAATAGAAGACAACCATGCAGAATGAGACATAGAGATTTTTGGTCAAAGACCAGGGAAAAACCCCATAAGGGGGAAAACCTAAATCAATCTTTTTCTTAGGAGATATTCATTAAATATTCATCTTGGATAAAATATACAAGATTATAGAATAGAGAAACAAGTCTGCCAAGCCTGGATCAAGGGTCCAACCCAATAATAAAAAAATTAATCTGAAGTAGCAGTAGTAGTACAATAGATGACTCCAAATAAACTCATTCATTCCTCAATGAACTTGGTCTTCCAAATAATCATGCATACCTTACACCTCAGTCAATTTTCGATATAACTCAAGTGCCTTCTTCATATTTTCAATCAACTCCTTTGACTCTTACAACCCTTGAATCAATGCCCAAACTCTTTGTTCCTTCCTCTCTCTATCTTGAGATGACTCAAGACTATAACCTGAGTTTGAGGAGTATACTTGGCCTCGAGTAGCACAGGTTTTGTCCATCCCTACTCCCAAAAGACGCAAATTATTTTCCTATAGTAATCTTGGTGTTGGGTTGAGTTATTCTTTCCACAACTAGCCCATGTAGTGAATCGGGGGGTTAGAGGGGGGGCGGAGCTCCCCCTTTGTTGTGCCAATTGCGAAGCGAGGGAGTCACAGGGGGGTTTGAGGGGGGCAGGTAGCCCCCCTCTACGGGGTCCAGGGCAGTGCCCTGGGAAAAATATTTTTGGACCCTATATTAGGTTGGGCGGACCTACCTATGGTTTTGTGCATGATTTTCACATATGGCTTTGGACGCGATGGTTTTCAGTCCATGGTTTTGGATGTGATGGTTTTTGGTCCATGGTATTGGATGCTTCGGCATGTATAAATATGTATTGTAACATTGAAAGGAATATAATGAAAAATCAAGCTGGTAGTCCTGGTTTTGGGATTCAAGGGAAAATCTCTGTGTATATGTGTTTTATGTGTTATGCTCTCGTATTGTTTATTTTTTGTGTTTTAGAATTCATATGCAGGTAATTTCTGTATGGGGTTAAAACCTACATTTGGTTTCGGAGCTGTTTTGGCTTCAAGGGGACCCCTTTGTTGCTAAGGGGTTTCGCTCGGGCTTGTGGTAGACCCTGTTCAGTGGGAGATCTGCGGGATTGATTCTAGTGGTGAAAGAAGATGGTGAGCAGTGGAAAGATAGAGATCGAGAAATTTAATGGTCAAAGTATTGAGTTGTGGAAACTCAAGATGGAAGATCTATTGGTGGATAAAGATCAGTGGATCGCAGTAGATCAGGGTACTAAACCAACAGGAGTGTCTGATGAAGAATGGAAGAAGTTGGATCGGAAGGCAAAGAGCACAATACGATTGTGGGTCTCAGATTCAGTATTGCTGAATGTATCAGGGGAAGCTACGGCGAAGGGTTTGTGGGACAAGTTAGGGACTTTGTACCAATCTAAGTCTCTGGTGAATAAACTATTCCTACAGAAAAAGTTGTATAACCTGAGGATGAAAGATGGAGACTCAGTGACAGAACATCTAAATGTGTTTAATACTGTGGTAAGTCAGTTATCATCTATTGATATCAAAATTTCAGATGAAGATAAGTGCATTAGTTTGTTGTGTTCTCTACCAGATTCGTGGGATAGTCTGGTTATTGCAATAGGTAGCAATGCAACTGCCTTGCAGTTTGATGAAATAGTCTCATCCTTACTGATGGAAGAGATGAGACGAAAAAATATGGAGAGTCAGAATGGTGATGCCTTGTCTGTACGAGGATGGTCCCAGAACAGAAACAAAAATAAGTCATCGAGTGGGAGATCTAAATCTAGAGGGAGATCTAAATCTCTGGGAAAACCTGTAAAGGTGGTGTGCTGGAAATGTGGAAAGGAAGGGCACTACAAAAGGGACTGTAAATCTAAAGCACCTGTCAAAGGAAAGGGATCTAATGATGCTCCTTCTGTAGAGGTGAAAATCACCTCAGATGAAGGTGGGGATGTGTACTTGGCTTCTTCAAGCACACATGTAAATCAAGAGGCATGTTTGATTGACTCAAGTGCATCATTTCACTTCACTCCCCATAGAGAGTGGTTCTGCGAGTATGAGAAATACAATGGTGGTGATGTCTTCTTAGGGGATGGTAGGAAGGCTAGAATTGTTGGTTGCAGAAAAGTAAAGTTGAAGTTGCAAGGTGGAAGGGTTAGAACACTTCTGGGTGTTTTACATATTCCTGCATTGGCCAGAAATCTGATTTCTGTAAGCAAGTTGGATGATGCAGGTGTAAAAACAGTGTTTGAGAAGGATACCTACAAGATGATTCGGGGAGCACTGGTATTGATGCGGGGAGTTCGGATTGGAACTCTGTACAAGCTACAAGGTAGCACTGTTGTTGATGAGTGCAACAGTTCTGTGGTCCCTGAAAGTGGAGTAGAAAATCTAGTGGTCCTTGGAGAGAAGACCATGTTGTGGCATCAAAGGCTTGGAAATATTGGAGAGAAGGGCCTTCAAATACTTCATGGTAAAGGTATGGTAGAAGGTATGAGTAATAGCTCTCTAGATTTTGATTTCTGTGAAAATTGTGTATATGGGAAGCAGAATCGAGTGAGTTTTCCCTCTGGTGGTAAGAGGGTGAAACAGATATTAGAGCTTGTGCACAGTGATGTGTTTGGACCTGTGAAGGTTCCATCACTGGGTAATTCTGTGTACTATGTATCATTTATAGATGAATTCTCAAGGAATACATGGATATATTTCCTTAAGAAGAAATCTGAAGTCTTTGACAGGTTTAAAGAATTTAAGGCTCTGGTGGAAAACAAGACAGAGAAGAAGATAAAGGTGCTGAGGATAGATAACGGTGGAGAGTTTTGCAGTAAGGAATTTGATGAATTCTGTAAGAAGTGTGGTATAGCACGAAAAAAGACTAATCCATATACACCTCAACAAAATGGAGTTGCAGAAAGAATGAACAAGACGTTGATGGAAAGGGCAAGAAGCATGATCAATGGTGTCAGGTTAGGACAAGAATTCTGGACAAAGGCAGTGGAGATAGCATGTTACCTGGTCAACAGATCACCTTCATCAGTGCTGGAGGATAAGACTCCACAAGAGGTACGGACTGGTAAGAAACCCTCTCTTTCACATTTGAGGGTATTTGGATGTGATGCATATGTAGATGTTCCAAAGGAGAAACGAATCAAGTTAGATAGTAAATCTGAAAAGTGCATCTTTATTGGGTATGAGGATGGTTAAAGGGTTATAAGATTTGGAACCCAGTAAGAAGGAAGGTTGTGTACAACTGAGATGTGGTGTTCAGAGAGGTAAAAGATGTTATTAAACATGAAGTCCAACCAAAGGAACCTGAGAAGATAGAGTTTGAGCTTAAGGATGAAGAATCAGACTCTACAACAGAGGAGGAATCAGAAGATGAAGAACCACAAACTCCGGGTGTGAGAAGACCAGTTCGAGAAAGAAGGCAACCAGAAAGGTATAGACCATCTGCTTTCTGTTCAAATTATGCTTTATCTATTACTAACAATGATCCCAGAACTGTGAAGGAAGCAGTAGATTCAGAGGATGGCAAACTCTAGAAAGAGGCCATGGTTGATGAAATGGCATCTTTGCACAAAAAAAATGCTTGGGATCTAGTGAAGTTTCCGATTGGAAGGAAACCCATTGGCAGCAAATGGGTGTTCAACAAGAAGACAAAAGCAAAAGAAAAGGTGGAGAAATACAAAGCACGGTTGGTAGCAAAAGGTTATTCCCAGGTGCCGGGAATTGATGTTGGTGATATTTTTTCTCCTGTTGCCAAGGTAACTTCTATTAGATTACTTTTATCTGTTGCTGCTACTTTTGATTTTGAGGTAGAACAAATGGATGTGAAGACAACATTTCTTCATGAGGATCTGGAAGAGGAAATCTACATGAAGCAACCTGAAGGATTTGTGGTGAATGGTAAGAAAGAACTGGTATGCAGGTTAAAGAAGTCTTTGTATGGGTTAAAACAGTCACCAAGGATGTGGTATCTAAAATTTGATACATTTATATGGGGACTTGGCTTCACTAGAAGCAAAGCAGATCATTGTGTGTATTTTAAATTAATTGGTGACTGTGTTATTTATCTAGTCTTGTATGTGGATGATATGTTGCTAGTTGGAAATGACAAAGAAATTATCCAGGATTTGAAGACCAATTGTCCTCCAAATTCCGCATGAAAGATCTTGGTGCTACAAACTATATTTTGGGCATGGAAATTAAAAGAGATTGGGGAAAGAGGAAGCTCTGGGTAACACAAAGGAAGTATGTTGAGACAATATTGCAGAGGTTTAATATGCAGGATAGTAAACCAGTGAAGGTTCCTATTCCTGCAGGTGTAAAGTTATCTGTTGAACAGTGTCCCAAGACACAAGAAGAGGAAGAGGATATGTCCTATGTTCCATATGCAAGTGTAGTCGGTAGCCTGATGTATGCAATGGTTTGTACTAGACCAAACATTGCACATGCAGTGGGAGTATTGAGCAGGTTTATGTCAAAACCAAGGAAGGATCATTGGACAACAGTGAAGCGGGTTTTCAGGTATTTGCGTGGCACTAGTGATTTTGGTTTGTGCTACCAAGGAAGACCAGGATTGGACAAAGTTTTGGATATCCATGGATTTGTTGATGCAGATTGGGCTGGAGATCTAGATCAGAGAAGATCTACAAGTGGGCATGTGTTTAACCTATTTGGAGGTGCAGCCAGTTGGATGAGTAAAAAACAATCTATAGTGGCACTATAAACTACAGAGGCAGAATACATGGCAACCACTCATGCAAGCAAGGAAGCAGTTTGGTTGCAGAGATTGTGTTCAAGTATGGGGTTAGTACAGGGAGCTATAAGGATAGACTATGACAGCCAAAGTGCAATTTTCTTGGCAAAGAACCCTGCTTACCATTCAAAGATAAAGCACATTGATGTTCAGTATCACTTTGTGATGGATATGATAGAAGACAAAAAGGTGTTGCTGGTAAAGGTGGACACTTTGAAGAATATTTCATATGCATTGACAAAATCTGTGAGCTCTGAGAAGTTCTCTTGGTGTAGAGAAACAATGGGCGTTCTAAGGGTGGATAAATGACTAAGCTCTCTTGTGGTCCCCTGTGGAAAGAAAAAAACAAGTGGGAGAATGTTGGGTTGTGTTATTCTTTCCATGATTAGGCCACGTAGTGAATCAAGGGGTTAAAGGGGGATCAGAGCTCCCCCTTCATTGTGCCGATTGCGCAGCAGGGAGGTCACAGGGGGTTTGCAAGGGGCGGGTAGTCCCCCTCTACGGGGTCCGGGGCAGCGCCCCGGAAAAATTTTTTTGGACCCTATATTAGGTTGGGTGGACCTACCTATGGTTTTGTGCATGATTTTCACACATGGTTTTGGATGCGATGGTTTTCAGTCCATGGTATTGGATTCTTTGGCATGTATAAATATGTATTGTAACATTGAAAGGAATATAATGAAAAATCAAGCTGGTAGTCTCGGTTTTGGGATCCAGGGGAAAATCTCTGTGTATATGTGTTTTATGTGTTATGCTCTCGCATTGTTTATTTTTTGTGTTTTAGAATTTGAATGCAGGTAATTTCTGTACGAGGTTAAAACCTACACTTGGGTCTGAGGTGGTACAATCCACCTTTAGGTCGAATCTTTAGGAGACATATACTTGTTGATCTAAGACAAAATTAGCCATATCTTTAGGCTGATTTATTATAGAAAAATTCAAATTCTAGTTAGAGGTAAGCTATCCTTGGTTTCAAGTATTTACGATGGTAGACTTCCTTCCTTATTCGTTGAAGACCTTAGACTTCTTGGACACAGATAAGAGAGATAAAAAGTGTGTGATTGTATTGGTGTTTAATGAGCTCCAAGACTTCTTTATTTATACTAGACATTGGAGGAGCCAAGAGGTGCCTTATGTAGTGAGGCTAAATTGATGAAGACCCACTTATGATTTATTTTTTTTTTGCTTAGAAGAGAGGTCGATTTGATGAACATGATTGATTTCCCAACATTGATTCTGAGTCACATTATTTAATAAAAGGAATACCAAGTTGATTTGAACACATCAATAATAATAATTTTCCTTTATCCAATTTGAATTTTCTTTTGCAACAAGATAGTTTCTTCTTGGGGTAGTTGGTCTTCTCCTTGGAGAAATTCATCCCGAAGCTCCCAATTTCAACACTTCCTCTCAACTAGGGAGGAATTTCCAGTTGCACTATATGATCTCATCTTAGATGTACATGTCTCATCATAAGAAAGTTGGTAGTTTCACCATCATATTATCTCATCTCAACTAAAAAATGATGACTCGATCCATAAAAGAAGAATAATAATCCACACTAACAATAGGAGATGTTGATTTACCAGGACCAAGTCCATGGCAATCATAAATGACCTTGGTAAAGATCACACACCATATATCCATTGACTGATCCTCACCCAAATTGATCCTTAGTGATCAAGTTGTAAAACACTTGCATCAAACAAATAGGGGAGATCAATTTACCACAACCAAGTCCATGGTAGTTGTGTTCGACCTTTGTAAAGATCACACACACCTAAGTCTCCTCACCCACTGGCCAGATGGGTGGTAATCCCAACAAACTTAACCATCTCAATATGGCCCTTGGTCAATAATGACGCGAAGGTGACTTGAAGGTAGGATTATATTGGGGTATGTACTTAGACAAGTCCATGGCTCTAAGGAGTACCCTCGCACCCAAGAGCCTCACTACTCATCCCCCACCACCAAGTCCATGGCTAGTTGAAATATTGGGGGAAGAACATATGCTCAATGTTCTCAATCAGCAGTGTTCCCTCCCAAGAAGGGTTACATTCTTTTGCACTCCAAGATACTCTCTAAAGAATAAAATCTTAGCTTTGGGAAATGGCTTGGTGAGAATGTTTGCAACCTACTCATCCGTCGAGATGTGTTGGAGCCTCACTACTCCTCTTTGTACCATATCTTTGATATAATGGTACTTCATCTCGATGTGATTCAACCTGTCATAGAATATTGGATTTTTTGAAAGTTTGATCCTAATTTGATTGTCACATTATATCATGGTGGTATCTAGCACATGATAAAACAAATCTGCAAGGAGATTCCATAACCACGCTACCTCAAGGCTAGCCATACTAGCTGCAATATCCTCTGCCTTGGTTGTACTAAGAGCAATAGATCTATGCTTCCTTCACATTCAAGAAATCATGCAGATCCCAATCTAAAGCAAAACCCTAATGTGCTCTTTCTGTTAGTAACTCTCCTATCCCAATCTGTATCTATACATCTATGTAGTCTCAAATCATCACTAGAGGCATAGCTCAGTCCATGATTGATCGTCCCATGTAGATATCTCAACACATGTATTGCAGCCACCCAATGAGCATGCAAAGGTTCCACCATGAACTAGCATGAGGTGATAATAGCAAAACATATATTTGGTCTAGTGTTGACCAGAAACATCAAAGCCCCAATCAATTATCGATACATAGAAAGATTTGCTAGATATGGTCCTGCAGCTTCACCACATAACTTCTTGAATTTTGCCTCCATCAGTGTGGCCATGAATTTACAATCCAACATCCCAAATCTCTCCAAGAGTTTGAAAACATATTTTCCTTGGTTGAGGAAAATATCTCAAGGTCTCTACCACACCGCTAAGCCCAAAAAATAGTGCATCAAACCAAGATCTTTCATATCAAATTTGAAGGGAAAAACCCTCTTACATTAGATGATCATAGGCTCTGCTCCTATCATGAACAAAACATCAACATATAAAACAAAAATCAAAGGCATACCTTGGTAAAATTTGAAGTACAGGTTAGGATCGACAATATTTTTATTAAATCCAAGCTTTATTAGGTATCCATCAATCCAAAAATACCAAGCCCTAGGGGCTTGCTTCAATCCATAGAGGGATTTCTTCAACCTACGAACATGGGTTTCCCTGTCATGTTCCTCAAATCCATGAGGTTGTTCCAAGTACACTTCTTCCTATAATGTATCACGAAACCATAAAGGTCTCTTCCTAGAAGAAGGAAGATCACAAGGAGGAGGGTCTAAAGGATCCAAAGGTGACATAAGCTCTTTTGAAAGGTCAATCTCTTGCATGGATGGCTCTGCATCTATATCCATAGAATCATTTCTCCTCTTAGTGTTGGCAGGGACAAGAGAGTACCTAGATTTTCCAAGAGAAGCTTCATCAAAATTCACTGTATAAATATCCTCCGAGAGATGTCATTGGCATGGACCCACGAAGGTCAAAATGAATGAGTTGAATAATCTCATTAGATCTACTGCTACTAGAAGGGAATGGTCCATTGACATTCTTTCCGCTAGCACATCCTTGACATAATCCTTCATGTTCCACTTGAATATCTAAAATCCTTGAAACCATCATGCTCAAACCAAGAAAAGATTTTTAATGAAGGTGAGAAAAACTTTGATGTCAAATATCACATTGATTAGTGATGTCATGGACCAATGCTTGAATTGGTCATCCACAAACTTTGTATAGGCCTTAATTTTTTATGCCAAGAGTGAAGGCTTCCTTTAAGCTAGATTTCCTTGGCCACACAAGGAATTTTCCATTAATAAATGCAACTTTGAACCCTTTGTCTTCCATGGCTGAAATGGAGACAAGATTCTTCTTCAAGCTTGACACATATAACACATCTTGTAGATGAATAGTTTAAACAGAATCCAAACAAAAATAAATAGAGTTAATTCCTTTGACATGATGAGTAGACTTAACACCAAATATAATGTTAAAATTAGTCTCCCTCTCAACCAATTTTGATAGGATTTCACGATACCCAGTCAAGTGTCTAGATGCCCCACTATCCACAAGCCAACTATCAATGTTATCTGAATATGATCTTGAAAGAGTAGAAACAAGAAAATATTCATATTTAGTATTAGCAACATTATCAACACACCTTGTGTTTTCTACTTCTTTTGAGGGAAATTAGTCTCTTCAACACTTGTATGGGAAGCAAAACCTCTTCCTCTCCTTCTATTGTTGAAGTTGTTGTTGCTTCCATTGTTGTTTTTGTTTGGCCTCTGAGTTACTACTTTTTTCAGGACAGTCTCAAGCTATGTGGCCATAATTTCCACATTTATAGAATTGTACTTTGGACAAGTCCCTTCTATTATTGTTGAATGGTGTAGCATGCTTCATTGAATTCCATTTGGAAGGACTTCCTTCCCCTTTACCTTTCTTGGCATTGGCTACAAAATTTGTAGGTTCTCCTTCTTCTTGTCTCTAAATTCTTCCTCTGGAAATGATCCTAGATTATTCTTGAATGCAAGATCCCAAGATTTCATCAAATGAAGGGAGATATTTTTTGCTACTAATGCTTGTTATGATTGTCTCCAAAGACATGGCGAGTCCACCAAGAGTCATATGCACAAGCTCTTTATCATGTGTGATTTCTCCAGTAGAAAGAATTTGATCTCTTATTTGAGAGATTCTCATGAAGGAGGTTGTTATAGAATATGACTTGGACATCTTGATGTCACTGAGTTGACTCTTCAAGGAAATAATATGGCTGAGATTTTTGACCTCATGCATCCCAATCAATTTTTGATACATCTCCTTTGACTTCTTCAACTCAGATACATAAGTAATGAGATGATCTCTAAGAGAGCCAATGATTATTTTCTTCGCCTTGATCTCACCCTTCTTGTACTTGGATTTGACATTCGCGTTGGCATTCTTAGGGGATTTAGCTACCTTTTCCCTCCACATACTCCATCACAACATTATCTTCAAGGATAAGATCCAATCTAGCCCTCCATGCTGCAAAGTTGGAGGCATCATTTAACTTCTCTTCAATATTGAAGTCAGAGGAAGTCATCTTGGGCAATAAAACAAGTCACCAATCAACAAAAGAAGTGTCTCAAAGGGATGTTCTCTATTCATCAATGGTTGGTCTTCACCTCAGCTCTGATACCATGTTAATTTTTCTCAATTTCTCTGTTGTAATTACTTAAACAATATTTTATCGAATAGCATTCAATTTTATTCACCCCAATAACAATTAAGAAATTATAGAGAGAAAAATAAACAATAATGCACAATAGAAGACAACCATGTGCAATGAGACATCGAGATTTTGGATCAAAGACTAGGGAAAAAACTCACAAGGGGGAAAACTCGAATCAATCTTCTTCTTAGGAGGTATTCATTCAATGTTTAGCTGAGATACAATATACAAGAATAGAGAATAAAGAAACAAGTGTGCCACACATGGATAAAGGGTCCAAACCAATAGACAATTTATGATCTGAAGTAGCAATAGTAGTAGAGTAGATGAAAACAGCAAGAAGTTCCCTTTTCAGTTGGCAAGATGATCTCCAAACAAACTCGTTCTTTCCTCAATGAACTCGACCTTCCAAAGAATCATACATACCTTACACCTTAGTCAACTGTCAACAAAATTTGGGTGCCTTCTTTGGAACTGCATTCAACCCCTTTAACTCTTGGCCCTTGAATCAATTCCCAAACTCCTTGTTCCTTCCTCGCTCTAGATTGATATGGATTGGTCTTCTAATCCGATTTTGAGTATCCTACTCATCTTCTTGTAGCATTCATTGTGTACCTCGGCCCTGCTCCCACAAGATACAGAATTTCGGCCTATAGTAATCTCAGGTCTGAGGTGAAACAATCCTCCTTTTGGTTGAATCTTTGGGAGACATATACTTGATGATCTGAGACAAAATTATCCCTCTCCTTAGGCTGAGTTACCACAAAAAAAATTGGATGCTAGTTAGAGGTATGTTATCATTGGTTTCAAGTATTTCGGATTGTAGACTTCCTTCCTTCTTTGCTGAAGACCTTAGACTTCTTGGCCACAGATAAGAGAGATAAAAGGTGTGTGATTGTATTGGTGTTGAATGAGCTCCAAGAATTATTTATTTATACTATATGTTGGAGGAGCCAAGGGGTGCCTTATGTGGTGAGTTCGACTTGAATGAAGACCCACTTATGATTTATTTTTTTGTTTCTTACAAGACAGGTTAACTTGATGAACATGATTTCTTTCCCAACATTGATTTTGAGTCACATTATTTAATAAAATTAATACCAAGTTGATTTGATCAAATCAATAATAATAGTTGTCCTTTATCCAATTTGAATTCTCTCTTGGAACTAGATGGTTTATCCTTGGGGTAGTTGGGCTTCTCCTTGGGGAAATTCATCCTGAACCTACCAATTTCAATAACGTGGGTATCATGTGGACATACAAGGCTTGTTGGACAAATGTAGTGTGGTGTTTTTAGATCTATTTCATGGCCTACCTCCATATCATAGTTTTGAGCATGTTATTGAGCTTGTGGAGAATAAGCCAATTGTTACAGATCCCTACCATCATCCTAAATGATTCAAGGATGAGATTGAAATGACTATTTAGGAGTTTGTTGATGGCGTTGGATCCCACCAACATGCAAGGGGGTCTCCTAGATGAAAAGTCCCAATTAGACTTCGCACCATTTGGTATAGGAGCCCTTCCAGAAATAAGGCTTGGTTGCCATGATTCTTAGAGATTTTCATTGGTTGCGATGATTAGCATGAGACAGTGATTTACATGTACTTTTGCATAAACAAGTGAGTATGCCTTATGGAATGTTCAGTTGTAGAATGTATCAAGGTTCTTTCACCGAAGGAGAAATAAAAGTGATCCTTTAAGAGAAGAGTAATAGTACTAATCTAATAAAGACACATGTGCATATATATATATATATATATATATATATATATGAAAGAATTGTTGATAAACTAGCGAAATAGTTCACATAGAAGTAATGATCATTAAAACAAATACAACACACCTTCAACAAGATAAGCACCAAAGCCATTGAAATAGTTCAATTTCTTTAGTATAGATGAAAACAACATATATCACAAACATTCAAAGAATATTCTTACATCATTTACGACATACACATGAAAATGTGTTGGCTTGACGAGCTTCAAGTATTAAGCAAAAGTTCCAAGACACGTCAAAACAATGAAAACCATTAGCTCCAATAGTGGAGTGTTAGAGAAACCACTTGCTCCTCCAAAAAAACTATCTTCCTCTCTAATGCCTAGTGTGAGGAGCCAAGGTGAAAAGTCCTTTGCTTGAGATATGAGGGTGTATATATAACAAACGATGTGACACTTCATCTCCCTTGTGACCCTTGGACTACCCTTGTGATTCTTTGACTTCCATATGACCTTTTGACTCCTTCATGACTTTTCACATTCTATAGGTGACTCTTGGACTTCCACTTTACATTACATTTCTCATATATTGAAAATTACATAATCATATCCACAAATGATGTGGAAAATGATGACTCATATAACATCTTGACATGACACCTTGACAAGACATGACATGACATTGATGACATGGACTCAATGATGATGTGGCAATGTCAAACCATTCTTTCTGCTGCTATCTGTGTGTCCTTTTGAGATATGGTACATGCTCTTCTTCTTCCTCCTCTATAAGCACTGAAGGTAGGGAGTCTTCATTGTGATCTTGACCTTCAGTTATTGTCGCAATCTAGTGTCCCTTCTTTTTCTTGTTTAATGATCAACTTGACTTTCATCTTAATAGGTGTCTTTTAGTACAATCTCCTTCTATTTCTCATTCACCATCATCCTTTCATGACAAGATATAATACCTGCAACTGGAAACCACTCATGAAAAGATGACATCAGTTCAAAAAACTCCTATTCTAACATGCTTCATGAAAATCACTGATTGAGTTGGAATTGGACGCTGGACCAAGAGGCAGGTTAAGGGATTTGCAATGCACATTTCCAAAGATTAGCAGCAGAGGACAGAGGCTTGAGACTGCACAATGCACATTTCTAGAGGTTAAGAGTGGATGACTGTGCAGTTGAGGAGCTCAATGAGGAAGTATTGAGGCTTGAAGTTTCCCACTACACAACACAAGAGAGAGAGAGTCATAGGGATTCCATTGTGCAGTTCAAGGAGGAAAGCTGAAATCTTGAGGCTTGACACTGCGCAATGCGTAGAAGGAGGTTGACTGAAAGGTGAAATGCGCAGTTGTGGAGCTCAAGGAGCCAGGGTTTAGCACTAAGACTGCACAATGTGTAGTCCTTGAGGACAAGAACTGCAGATCGCATAGTTCCAAGAGGTAAGGGTTGAGCTTGAGGGTTGACATTGTGCAATGCATAGTTCCAGGAGGTTGAGTGAACTTTTTTAGAAATTGACTAAGTGCAAGATCAATGAGGTCAAAGTGAGCAAGGATAAAAATTGAACATGATCATACACTCAGGACAATCGACGACACAACATTGATCACTCGGAACAGGGAACAACATGATCCCCTCAATGCAATGACAATACAACAACTTCCTTCAAGTGTGACCCTTAAGATGCACTTTGCGATGACAATGACGACATTTGTGCGACAATGCATAAAACTTTGGGAATGTGTCTAATATATGTTTATATGATAAATAGGACTCATTGATACCAAAGTTACCCCTTCATATGAAGTACAACTTTGTTTATGTGATGTGAAACACTTCCCATGCCAAAAGATGACACTTTGGTTTTCTTCCAAAAGGGACTTGAAAACTTAGAGAATAGACATGGAATGACTCTTACTAATAATGACAACATGCAAGGTCAAAGTAGGCTCTGAAATTTGGATGTAAGCCAAAATTTCGGAGGGTGTTGTAACAACGACAATAAACTTGTTGGGTGCAGAATATATATAGTCTAGCTCATGTCCTTTCACTTATTCTATTGTCTTGGAAGGATGACACTATGAGGATGTGCATTGATTATCATGCACTAAATAAGAAGACCATCAAGAACAAGTACCCTATTTTGTGTATTGATGAGTTGATGGATGAGCTACATGGAGCAATCTATTTCTCCAAAATAGATCTTCATTTAGGATATCATCATATTCAAGTCCAAGAGCAGGATGTGCACAAAACAACTTTCAAGTGCCACTTTGGACATTTTGAGTATTTGATGATGCCCTTTGGGCTATCAAATGCTCCAGCTACTTTTTAGTCTTGCATGAACCATGTGTTCAACAAGCAGTTGCAGAAATTTGTGTTGGTTTTCTTTGATGACATCTTAGTATATAGCAAGTCATGGGAAGAGCATCTTTGACACCTTGATGAAGTGTTAAGTATATTAGCAGCTAGTTCCTTTTTGTGAAAGCTTAAGTGTGAGTTTGGCATGGACGAGCTATTATATACGTGATATGTCATTGGGGAAGGTGGTATGAAGGCACATTGGGAGAAAATTCAAGATATACATGACTAGCCACCAGAAAAGAACGTGTCACAATTGCGTGGCTTAATTAGTCTGTGCCAATACTATAAACTATTTGTAAATGAATTTTATTCATTAAATTCTCCTCTAACAGATTTGACCAAGAAGGATGGTTTTGTTTGGATGGATGAGACTCAAGGAATTATGGATCATCTTAAGAAGGTAATGAGTACTTGTCCTATTTTGGCTTTACCAGATTTCTCTAAACCTTTTGTGCTTGAGTGTGATGCATCAGGTATTGGTATTGGGGTTGTTTTGATGCAAGACAAGCATCCCATTGCTTACGAAAGTTGAAAATTGAATGAAGTTGAAAGGAGATTCTCCACATATGATAAGGAGATGTTGGCCATCATGCACACACTTGAAAAGTTTCATCAATATCTTGTGGGAAACAAGTTTACTATGAGGACTGATCATAACAACCTCAAGTATTTCATGGAGCAAAAAGGATTAAATGAGAGACAACAACAATGGGTAAGTAAGCTACAAGGGTATGACTTTGACATTGAATTCGTCAAGGGGAAGAATAATGTTGTTGTTGATGCATTATCTAAAAATCCTTTGTTTTGCTCACTTTCAGAAATTTTATCCTCTTGGAAAGATCACATACTAGCAGAATATGCCAAAAATCAACATGTGTGTGATGTTTTAGAAGGTCAAAGTGATGATGGAAGATATAAAGTGATAAATGACATCATCTATTACAAGAATAAAATCTACCTAGTGCCTGAAAGTAAGTTTAAGCACAAAATTCTAACTATTTCTCATAAGAATCATGTTAGCCACCCTGGTTATTTTAAGACATATAGTTATGTTCTTGAAAGGTTATCACATTGGAAGGGAATGAAGGATGATGTTCTCAATCATGTGACTAAATGCATAGAATGCCAACGAAACAAGGCAGAAGTTTCCTTCCCTGCAGGGATGCTACAACTACTTATTCCCAACCAAAAGTGGGAAGAAATATCAATGGATTTTATCACGGGGTTGCCTAAGGTAAATGGTAAGGATTGTATTTTTGTTGTAGTGGATAGACTTACTAAATATGCTCATTTCATGCCAATGCCTTTTGAATCTAAACCTCCACAAGTTGTTGGTCTATTTTTTGAACATGTATTCAAACTTCATGGTGTGCCTAAGAGGATTGTAAGTGATAGGGACTACATATCCATTTCTAGGATCAAAACTTGATCATAGCACTAGATATCATCTTCAAACAGATGGTCAAACTAAAATTGTTAATAAATGGCTTGAGGGCTACTTGAGGAACTATGTGTCAAGACAACAAAAAGCATGGGTAAAATGGTTACATTTGGTAGAATTTTGTTACAACACTACATATCACATGAGCATCGACATGACTCCTTTCAAAGCCTTGTATGGTTATGAAGTTTCTACATTTGTGGATTTGGTCTTTCCTAATTCTAGAGATGCAAAAGCTCGAGTGGGGCTAAAGAGAACCAAGATATCCTCAATACACTCAAAAAGAATTAAAGAACAATAGAGGAAATATGTTGATGCTATCAAATCGAGAAGTCTTTTGAGATGGGAGACATGGCATTTTTGTGTCTTCAACCTTATACTAGACAATCTTCATTAAATATCAATGAAGCATAAAAAATTAAACCCTGATTTTATTAGCCTTTCAAGGTGATCAAGAGGATTGGTGAAGTAGCATCTAAGTTGGAGCTACCTTCTACAAGCAAGATTCATAATGCAGTTCATGTATCATGCCTCAAAAAGGCTCTTGGGAAATGTGTGACTCCTTCAACAGAATTACCTCCCATGGATAAAGAAAGCATCGAGTCTCGCAGTTTGATGCTTCATGGTGGAACAATCTCGGAATATTTAAACCGCCAAAAGAAGTTATATTGGGTTATTTCAAGCTCTTCTGGGTTATCTTGAACTCCAGTGGTAAGAGTTGGAGCCCAAGTTATGATTAGCGGTCACTTCTCCCTCTTCTCAATACGCTTTGAAGTTCGAGGTTATTTGTCAAAGTGAATAGCAGGTAATAGGTGAAGCTATGGTTAATCCTTCGCATCTATGGTTAATAGGACTTACAGGAGCAACTGGTCTAGCTGCACTGAGACATCACTAAATTGCAATTAAATACAATCAATTGGTCTCTAATGTTACTTCCACAATGGAGATGCCCATTCACGATAGAACTCTCATTCGGAGTATGGAGGATGAGCTTGCCGTCTACGTCAACAGTTCCAAGAGGTGCAATTGTCCTTTTGCCAGAGCCAGTCAGGCTCTACTTCGTCATGCAACTCTATCCATCAATATGTTATTATTCTTCCAGCCTGAATAATCCAACGTGGAAGCAAGATAGGAATAGAAACCAAGAAGGCCTTGACTCCCAAGCTATTTGATTAGTATGTTTACAAAATCTTGTAAAATTTTAGAAGATTTTTGGAGAGTTTAATTTTATGACTAGGGTTGTAGCCTTTGAAGTCTGGTTTTTTTGGTGCAATTTGGCAGTTGACAAAACTTGATTGTAAAAGCTTATCAATTAGTTTTGTGTCCAATTTTGATATAAAGCTGCATCCCCAAATGCAGATTTTGTACTTGATAGAATTTCTTGTTCTGATTAAAAAAAATTGTGAATCCATATTATAGAAAAATTTTGGTGCTGCATTATGAATCACTAAATAAGTTCACCTACTATAAATCCCATTTCCAAAATGTGCACTCCATGAATGAGTATAAATAACAAAAATCTTGACAAACTTCACGGATATAAAAATTTAACAACTTTATAAATCCACCCTCTGATTCAAAGTAAACAATGTACTCCCAGATAGGTCATGATTGAGAATCTTCAACAAGGAAGAACTTGCTTTTAAAATCCATTGTTTTCCTTATTTCCATGTTGATACCATCCTGAGCTTTTTTATCATAAAATAGCACTGTGATACTCTCGCTCAGAAAACCTAGTCAATTTGGAATTTGTAAACCACCTTGTCAACTTATGCATATTCAGCACTGTTGGTAGAAAAAAATGTAACTATTTCAGAACTTAGCATTTGGCGATATATCGTTGAAGTTGTAACTAGGTTCCTCTTCCTTGTTTGGGAAATTGTGGGATCCCAGAGCTATTAGTAGTCACAACGGTGATAGATGGAAAACGTTATGAAAACCTCCAAGAATTTTCCTCACTTCATTTGCAAGCATTATCACTCCCTTGTCTGCATGGCCTGTGGCATTATAACAAATAATCAAGTGATGAATTTCACTCCAACTGCATTTAGAACATGGATGTATGAAGGGCAGGTATTTCAAAAGAAGAACTCACCAATGCTGTGCATGGCTTGTTCCAACTTGAAAACATAGTCACGGTTATTCCCACATGGACCAGCAGCTTTAGCAATTTGCCTGCATACAAGATGATGCCATAAATAAGTTGAAATGTTTTAAATAAAAGACATCTCATATTAAAAGACAACCCAACTATTTATCAAGCATGGATTCCTCTCTTGTTGAGAGTCTCAAAAAAATCTTTTAAATAAAAGAAATCTCATATTTGAAACATTGATGTTTTTTCTCACAACGCAGCTATTCATCAAATATGATTTTCTTAAGAGCATGAGAATGTGTTCTGTCAGCAAGCAGCGATATAAAAAAATCTTTTTAGATAAAAGAAATTTCATATTTCGAACATTCATGTTTTCTATCTCACAACCCAGCTATTTATCAATAAAATATATATGAATTCTTCTTTTCTTAAGAGTATAAGAGTGTGGTTTGTCAGCAAGAAGCGAGGTGATCAGACTGTATTAATTTGGAAAACCAAGTTCAAATACCTGAATGTAGATATGTGTTCTTATAAAAAAATATATGTAAATTATGTGTTTTATTTTCAATTTAAGTAATTTATATGTATTGATTACATGTATTTTTTTTAAATTATAGTGAATTGGTAACTGGCAAAAGTAATCTCGGCAAGGCAAGATGTAGTACCAAACCTTGAATCTATCACTATACCAATAACTTAGCAACAATATCCAAAATGCAAAAAATAGATTTTATCTAGACACCTCCAAGAGGCCCACTCTTTCAGCCTAATATATAAGCTCCAAAATAACCAAACCCTATAACTTAGCAGCAATACCCAAAATAGCCAAACCTTGCAAAGATAGATTTTATCCCAGACACCTCAAAGAGGCCCACTCTTTCAGCTTGATATATAACATCCAAAATAGCCAAACCCTACAAAAATAGATTCTATCAACAACATCCAAAATAACCCAAAATAACCTAACCCTGCATCGGTAGATTCTATCCCAGACACCTCAAAGACGCCCACTCTTTCAGCTTAATATATAATATACCTTGCCATTTCTTGTAATGGGGCTGGGCCTAGATAGTACTTGTTTATGCTTTCGTTTGGAGTCGATATGAATCTGCGAGAATCAACAAAATCAATAATTCACTGTCTAAAATGCACGAGCAGAATATATTAAGCATATAACCCAAAGCCAAGAGAAATTAGGGCTATGAGGTCAAATCTGCAGAGAAATTAAGGCTATGATTTGCTTGAACTCACACTAGCACTCCAGTCAGAAATGGGGTTGCGAATTCTCCTTCCTCCTGCAAGAGGAAATCCACCATTAAGATATCCACCATTGAGCATTATATGAAAAGGTGAATCACATGAACAGCTTCTACATCTTTCCAAAAACTGGTAGGCAGTTGCCATGTATATAGATCAAATCAGCTGAACAGAGCAGAGCATCTTACTATGTAAAAATCTACGGAGGCCTTAAGATCATATTCACATTCTCTCCTCTCCAGATACTGATTATCACATATTTCAGTAATAACACATCAGCGCTTTCCCAATAAATAGGCAAAGAAAAGCATGCGAAACAAAACAGGGAGCATCCCTTTCATCTCACCTCCATAGCCAATCTTTCCTTCTCTGGCCCTCCTCTCACACAGTAAGCTCTACCCCACTAAGAAGATCAACCAAAAAAAAAGTGTAAGTAGATGCAGAAAAAGCAATGGAGATGCAGAACAATACCCATCCCAAGACAAATAAAAACAGAGTTCAAACAGCCTTTACACGCATTGCCTATTGCAAAATATATAGTATTCCCAGCAATGCACATGGCTTGGAACTTCTATGGGATATATATACAGAAGATATATGTCAGTATAAGAATATCTCTGTTCTTACAGAAATCGCTCCTTCCTGTGCTTCCAATGTACAGGTCCGAGCTGGAGATTGTGGTGTCCCACGGTGGTCAGTACAAGCTGCAAAAAGCACAAGGAAGAAATGCCTTTAAACAACCATTGCAGCATTAACCCCATTTTTACCCATTGAATAATGTGATTATTCATTAGTATCAAAGAAATTCTAACCTAAATCAAAAACTCTTCGGTAGCCCTTGATGTATCCAACGAATTCTTCATCAGCCTTAAAGCCTGGATTCCACACTAAGGACCCATAGCCAAAAACCCACAGCACCATCCTGGAAAATCTGTACACACACACCGACATGAGAGCTAGAATTGTGAAATGCCATCCCAAATTTTTTAATCTATGACTGTAACGCACATCTACATACACCCAAAACAGCATATCTACATCTATACAGACTCAATACACCCAAACCAGCACATCTACAGAGTCCAAATTTAAGCACCAGTAATTCAACAATTTAGTCACAAAACCCAACATAAGCACTAATCCATAAATGAAAGAAGTTGCAGGGAGCAACACACATACAGAGGAAGATCGTTTTCTCCCAACCCTGAACTACGCAACGGGCCGAATTTAAGGGTGGCAGATTATTGGCGAATCCTACCCACCTCACACAATGGCCTTAATTCGCTCTGAAAAACTGTTAGGGCAGGGCTAAAACAACAGAACCGGGAAAATAAATGGAACCCAAGTGAGAAAAATTAAAATCTAATCGAAACTGATCAGCGCAATGCTGTTTGAGTGATAAAACCGTAACTGCAGATCTGCCAGACAAGAGAAGAAGGATAAAAAATGAAGAATGTCGACAGATTATCCCCCAATTTACAGACAGAACTGAATTCAACGCAGAGTAGTGAGGCTGAAGGAGAGAATCCAAATGGTTTGGAACTCCGAGGCCTACAAAGCTCTGCCTGGGCAGGCCGATTTCTTCTTCTCCGCTCACGCCGAGGATTGAAGTGAAATCTGCCTCCACATAAAGCCCATCGGCTGCTTCGTGTAATATATTGTTCATTGCATGCTCACCATAATCTAATGTGATAGAATCATTGAATGGTCATTACCTTATCATGAATGATAATGACTTCCATGATCATGATGGCATGAAGTTCAGGATCAAAATTTTAACGCCGTTAAAGATTGAATTGTTTGATATACAGAGCCTACTGTTATATTTAAAAGCCGTAGTTTAACTCTTTTGCGTTTTGTTTTTTAATTATGTTTCGTCAATTTTAAACTATTTTGCGTTTTGTTTTTTAAGTTATATTTTTGTCAATTTTATTTAAAATTGAGTTAATTGGTATAATTTTGAAAATTTTATTAATTTTTCCACGGGGTTTAATTTATATATTTTAAAACATAGATGTTAAATTAGGAGAAAGATAAGATATAATTATATTTATGTCCAATTAATGAATACAAAGTAGATCAAAGGGATTGGTACACTGACATAAATAGGAGAACCAAATAGTCTCTTATAAAAAATCCAATGTACGAAGTAAATCAAAAATATAATGGATGAGGTAAATCAGCATCTAACTCTAGCGCAGAGCTAATAACTCGGACCCATCTCTCCTAGCATCTAAAACTAAATAAAATTCACACTAGATAAAAAAATTCAAGGAAAAAAAACAAATCTCAAATTAAAAATAAAACGGAAAAATCTCACTAAATAAATTGAAAATAAAAATTATATGATTAAATTTTAATAAAATGAAAATTATATCACTAAATTTAATAAGTAAAACTAAATTTCAATAATTAAATCAAAATACATATTGCATACATTAAAAATGAAATATTTTATAGGTTAATATAAAGTTAAAAAGTTTGGATTTCAAGTATATGTTTTATATTACATTCAAGTGAACAATAATGGTGAACTTCCCATTGAAACCGTCGAAAAAAGGAGCAGAATTTCATTAAAAAGTTTCTATATGTAGGAAGTTGAACGACGACATTCCATTGAAGGAGAATTGTTAGCCAAAATATCCGTGATACGACGACATTCCATTGAAGGAGAACTGTTAGCCAAAATATCCGTGCTAATGGGAGAAAAATGAGAAGAAATCTAAAAAGATTCGTGAAAAAAAAATAAAGATAAAAAGAATCTAAATTGTTTTTTATTTAGTTTTAGAAAGAAAAAATATAAAGGATTTTTGTTTTTTTTATATTTAGTTTTGGAAAAATATACTTTGGTAGGTTGAAGAAGATAAAATTAGCAATTATACATGGAAAGAATAGAATATGTTTATATGTCTGTGATGTTATTGGAAAAATGTTATTTTTTTTTTATTTTTTTTATGGTCAATTTTGGTAGCTGCGTCACTATAATACCAAGATTACATCTAGTGAGGAGTCTACTCCTTGAGTCCCACACTATAGCTGGACAATATACTCAATGTGATTTGAACCCTAACCTCGTGGGTTTCACCCAACCAACCCAGCCGCCTCACCGCACATCACTGTATTCTATTGCAAAAATGTTATAGCAAAGAAAATATAACAACTTAAAAGGTGGAGGATGGAGGGAAGGAAATATGTTCAGGCTTGCAACAATCTCACACTTGTGTCGATGCCTCTTTGATAGATGTTGCTCGCTAAATCATTTTTTCCAATCATACCACTATGTCAAAATCACATATGCATGTTATATCCAAGCTATAACATACAGGGTAATGAGGAGAAACAATACCATAGGTTCTCATAGGCACTGGCACACAAAAAATGTAATTGTACTAAGGAAATGACTAAAGTCAATGTGTGTTGATAATGGGATAAAATGTAATTGTACTAAGGAAATGACTAAAGTCAATGTGCATTGATAATGGGATTAAATAAAGATCATCTTTCACTAGAGTGACCTGGTATTCTGCAATCAACATAAAGAAGGGGGTTTATTTTAGAATTTTAGCTATCTCTTTTCAAAAAAAATAAAATTAATTCAGAGTCATTTTCATGGAGCCATTAATACTATTTTTAAATTTAAGTTTAAATTATGTCTAGCAAAGATTTGTAGGAATTGCAAATGTGTTGGAATTGCAATTTTGTGTGTAGTTTACACAATCCAAGTGTCCAAGTAAAGTTTCAAGCCATTGTATCCATTTATGCATTCAAAAATACAGTTTTAAACATGAAAAGTTACACATGCCATATGCATATATAGAACCAATATAGATCCATTTTGAAGAGGATTAAATCTCTTGAGATGCATAATTTTTTTCAAGTTTTGCACTCTAAAAGTTCACATATCAATAAAATAGATCCTACACTTGAAAAATCTGTGGTTAAAATGGATCCAAACTAAAATGTTGTTCTTTAAATCTTCTACCGTTTAGTTTTTGTTTTTTTTAATAATTGTATTTATTAAATTTACATAATGTTATAAGTGAGTTAAATTATTTAAAAAAATACATTTTAAAAAACATGAAATTACAATCTAACTAAATAATAGAACATGTTTTTAAATTAAATTTATTTCTAATTAAAAATATATTTAAAACAACATAAAATCACAATTTACTGATAAGCTCCATAAGGGTATTTGGGATAAGGAGCTAGGGAGAAAGAAAAAATATTATATTGAAGAGTTTAATCTCACTCATAATCGTTAACAAAAAGCTTACATAGGGGCCAATATTACTTGAGAGCCAAAAATTTTATTGCTCAGCTAAAGACTAATTCTCATCAAGTCCTTTGTGAAACTAGGAGTTGGAAAAGGTCAAAAGAACTATAGGAGGAAAGAGTATGTATTTTTTGCTCTTTCATAAAACTAGAAATTTTTTTAAAATGCGAGGCCTTCAATTCTAGCACCGAACTCTTTACGTAATCTATTCAACTAGGGGTTTTTTGAGAAGCTGGGAATTTTTATTGTGAGGCTCACAAGAAAATGGGTCGAATACAAGAACTAGATGCACAAGCAATATGTCCCATTGGCTATCTTTAGCCTCGTGGATGTTAAAATCATTTATTTCTTTCCTTATTTCTCATCTTTCCAGAAGTACAAATCATTTATTTCTTTCCTTATTTCTCATATTTGGAGAAGTACTCATAGTTGCCTATGCACAACTCCTATGTAAGTTAATTGTAGTTAAGAAGTATTTATGTCAAGGATGACCATTCCTAAACAAAACCCAATAACCTCTCAGGTTGAACACCATTTAAAGTGGGGCTTTAGCATAATTAATTAAAGCAATTTTGTGTGGGAGTTATCTTAAGAATCCCCAAAGCCGGAATTTCCATACGAACTTGACCAAAAATTTAGATATTTTATGTTGTATAAAAAAATTGGTTAAGTTATGATCTAGTTGTAAATTGGTTGAAAAAAATCAAAATTAAGTCCATTTAATTTTTCAATTAAACATTTTATATCATTCTACCTAAAAATCCCCTAAATATCTAAAGGAAATATTTAAAAATATATAATTTAATGTAAATCTTATTATATTTATTAATATGCTAGCATCGATAATAGCGTAAAAGGCCATGCCAAAAATGGGTTGTTTAAATCAAATTTAATTTAACATGTCTGTTCCTTGTATAGGGGAAGCACTACATCATAAGTATCATGGATTTTGAACATGAAGCTCCATACCCATATCCTAAAAATAAATATATTTAATTTGTATTTATGATATATAAATAAATATTCGACTGCACATTACACGAATCGGAATCAACCTATGTAAAACCTTTGTAGCTTTCTTAGTTCCAAGATAAAGACAATTCATTATATTTTAATAAAATAAGAACCTTTTTTCTTGTAAAAAAATTTATGACTTCGGTAATTGATTTAGTCTGCTTATTTATATTTTATTTTAATGTCACATAATAATAGTGATACATATTTATTTCTTATTTCTTAGTAATTTAAATATGTGATATAATTATAAAAAGTAAGGTTATCAAGCTTTTATTAATATAAAGATTTAAATGTGATTTTTTTTAAAATAATGCTAATTAAAAGTGAATTTGATTAACTGGAAACTTTTTATAAAAAAACTTCCAAAGTAATTATATTTAAAAAAATAAATTAATTGTAATATTTTTTTTAAATGGAAATATTTAATTTAAATGAAAGTGAGTTATTTAATTGATATGATAATTTTTTCATCATTTTGAATGTCAACATTGTTAATAATTTTGTTATTATGCTTTATTTATCTTTAATAATGAGTGAGTAAACATTTTCCGTATTTTAATTTGAAACAATAAATAAACACTTCTCACTCTTGATTTGAAGAACTACCTACTAAGTATATGATATGTATTTATAGTTTGGAAAATTTTCACATTATTGAATTCTTTATTTTACATATATTTGTTTTGCATGTGGAATGGAGAAATTATAAATCTCAATTTCATATTAACAAAGTATAAATATAAAGGAGAGAAATTATATATATATATAAAACAATGATTAAGAATATGTGTTTCTCTCGTAAAATATTATAGATTCAAATTCAAAGAAGAATAAAATATATATACTTTATAAACTTTAAATAAAAAAATATTATATATCAATTTAATATTTAATTTAGGCATAATCTTAAAATTAAATTATCGTTATTAGTATTCTTTTTCAAAAACATTAAAAATAAATAAATAACAAACTTATTTTTATTTTAGATATTAAAAATTAGTTAAATATAATACTAATAAAAAATATTTTGAAACAAATGGATATATATATGTGTGTGTAAAAAATGCCAAGATTGAAAAGTACAGGTTTC
Source organism: Pinus tabuliformis (assembly GCA_031772625.1). NCBI lineage: Eukaryota > Viridiplantae > Streptophyta > Pinopsida > Pinales > Pinaceae > Pinus > Pinus tabuliformis. The sequence continues at coordinate 502,874,679 of CM062812.1, forward strand.
ATGCAAAATTGAAATACAAATTTGTTAGAAAAAAATGAAAAATTAATCCACCAAAACATTTACATATAACGAAGATTGTTTGGCATTGCATTTGTCCATTTCTTTATTTACCATATATATTTTCCTCTATTATAAATTTTAGTAAAGTCCAAGGGTTGAGATCCCCTATTATAAATTTTAATAAAGTCTGGGTTGAAATTTTTATTTAAATTCTAAAATTTAAAGTTGAAAAATATTAAAATATTAGTTTATTTTTAAACTAAATGTTTCAAGTATGGGTTAAAAAAAGTTTATTATAATTTTATTTCAAAATATTATTAGTTATAAAAAATTAATATGTAAGTTAAATATATTTACATTTAAAAAAATATGGAACAAAATTTTTAACCATAGAGATTTATCCTTACTTTGTTGTGGAGGCTCTTAATTTGTAAATAAGTTTTGTTATAGTATCATGGGCCATTACTATGGCTTATCAATACTACAGGCCCAAAAAACCATAACTCATTTCATATGACACTTGTTCATATAACATTTTTTTTAATTAATTTAATTAAAAAGATAAAAAAAACATAACTACTTTGAAAATAAATCTCAATCATTAATTTGTGTATTGAAAATTTTAAAATATTTCATAGAGGTTAAATCTCTACAGTCCACCTAATAATTATTAATAATTAAATTAGAATTCTAAAAACCCATTCCAAAATATGCACACTTATCTATATAATTAAATTTAAAATTTTTAGAATTAATGAAAATTTTATTAAAATATAATAAAATGTCTCATTGTTTAAAATATATTAATTTAATTAAATAATTATTTTATATTTAATTTAAATTAACAAATTTAAATCAAAATTTTTAAAACTAATCAAGACTCTAAAAACATTAATTTATAATATATCAAAAATTTAAATCACAATAAAACCTTATTTCTCACTCAAATTTTGATGTTATCATTTAAAAAAACAACTGCCTAAAGTATTAACTAATTTTTTTCAATTAGTTAATTGATCAATCCCTGTAAAATTTTGATGTTATCATTAAAAAAAAAAGCAACTGCCTAAAGTATTAACCCACTACCCATACAATGTCTATAAGTTCACCGAATGTTAAAACTAATAATTTTTTTCACTTAGTTAATTGATCAATCCCTAAAAAAGACTGTAAAAGCTACTCTCTTTCGATTGCCAGCGAGGCAACATCTAAGGTTTCACTTCCTTGGATTTAATAATTGATGTGCTTGGAAGGAGGGAAATCCGTTAAGATGTAGCATGATCAGCACGCATGTGCCGCGTGTCTCCTTTGCGGTAATGAAAGTTGTTTTCACGTGCCTCCTCGTTTTTACCTTGGTGGCCTTTGCGGTAATGAAAGTTGTTTTCACGTGCCTCCTCGTTTTTACCTTGGTGGAGTTCACACAGGTGGCAAACAAGGATTTCTATGACTTGAACAAGGATGCTCAGGATTTCTATGATTTCATGATCACGTGTTTCTTTTTTTTTTTTTTTTTTTTCCGAAGGTGGCAAAACCTATCAAACTCAGGTGTCAAACCAACAGTGAGGACAACCATCTCTGGCTGCTATCCGCGAATGTCGATTTGACTCATCACCGTTATCAAGGAAAACCACGCCACCTGTAATAACCCGCTGGTGGTCCGTAAGGGAGCAGGCTTTCACTCCTGCCAGATGCCTCTGGGTCTTGGGCCGTTAACCTGTTTCCTTACGTCCGAGGAAGACGAGCTCTTAGCCAAGCAGAAGCAGTTTTACGGCATACTCCAGGCCGGATTTCATGATCACGTGTTATTTATAATAGTATTTATTTTATTTTAATTAAATTTTGAATAGACATTATTTAATGGGAGATAAATAAATGTCAAACGGAGATGAAAAAGGTAGATTAATGTTGTTACCTTGGTAGAGTTCACACTAATGGAGATGACAAGAAAAAATTTTATTTCTATGACCTAAGCGATGACACGTTATTTATAATAAAACCCATTTCATTCCAATCAAATTTTGAATAGATGTTATTTAATGGGCAAAACAATGGATAAAGAGATGTCAAATTGAGATGAAAAAAGCAGACACCCATCTCATTCCAATCAAATTTTGAAGACATGTTATTTAATGGGCAAAACAAGAGACAAATAATGGGCAAAACAACGGACAAAGAGATGTCAAACTGAGATGAAAAAATTAGACACCCATCTCATTCCAATCAAATTTTGAAGAGATGTTATTTAATGGGCAAAACAAGAGACAAATAGATGTGAAACGGAGATGAAAAAGGTAGACCAATGCTTCTAAGACTCACCAATTTCAAAAAAAGACACTTTTGGTATAAAAATTTATATTTAATTTTTGAAAAATTACTTTTCCACACTTACATTATTTAAGAAAAATTCTTTAATCTATAACATCTTAAAATTAATTTACTAACACAACTACATTAGTAAATATGATTAATAACATACTCAATAATATATATTTACGAATATATATTTCGTATCATAAATTCAAATTGAAAACCAAAACCATAAAAAATTCTGTAGATTTTAACATGCTTAGATCTTACTCTTCTCAACACTAGTCACAAGCCCAAATGATGGATAATGATGGATACTAAAGAGAATAAACCCATAAAAACATTGGGCTTATTAAATTTTAATCAAGAAAGAACCGACCATTACAAAAATTATCACAACTACTTTTCAATATTTTTCTTGGCCTCACATTTCCTACATGTCATCGTGGAGCTTCCTCAATTCAATCGCAGAGATAAAATGATCATCGGACTCCATGATTTCGATGAAGAAAATGTATAGCATTGTGCGAGAACTATCCAATATTAATTAGTAAAACAATATATTCTAAAACTTTATATTCTAAACCAAAGAAAAATAAATAAACAATGAACTACAATATATTCAAATGAGGATTCTTGTCACATACCCCGGTAACCTCGCAGGTAAAAGTAGGGAGTTAGAAATTTTATACAATTACCACAAGTAATTAATCAACTCACAACCCACAAATCATCACTAACCATTAGATATAACATTCACTAATACATCAAGCCAATTGCAGTGAAAGACAATAAGATATATATCCATCTTCATAACCATTAACCATCCATGTGGTAGTGTTCTGACATAAGCTGTCTCATGAATCCCCGTATCCATTACTTGATATCCTTAACCATATTAAATAATCATGCACTAAGACATTATGCTTGTCACAACAAATAAAGAACCATCATCTTTAAGGACCATCATCATCAACGGACACATAAGGCAATCACATCATTCACACCATAGAACACAGATATACCCTGGAAACCCCGTAGGGTGAAAACCAGCGAACGTTTAATCTTCTTATTAAACGCTCGTGAGGGTTTTCACCCCTCACTCAATGGTTTATAAGGGATTCCATCCCTTAACCATTGTCTTAAAATCTTTACAATGAATTATCATTAAGTTGTCACATAGCTAGCTAAAAGCTAATACAAGTTCATGTAATCTTTTATTTACATACCGCCACATGCAACATTCCTTGTGGCATAATTGTTCTGGCAATGGACAATGCTGCAACTCAAACTTATCTGCATGGACGAATAATCCTTTTCCTGCCAATGTTAATCATTACAATCCTTGGCACCAACCGCCATCTTTTCCTGTCAATGCTGTTGACAACAATCTTGGCAACAAGATTAGCTACAATATCAATAGATCATTAAACAACCTCTACAAATGATCTTTTATCATCTGCTCATCTGCATGAGCAAGCATAACATACTAACTAACTAGTACATCTATTCAAGTAGATTCATTCACACTTGTGCATATCTCTCTCTAAGTGATCTAACCATTAGTTTACAAGTCCGTGTTTCTTTTTAAAAACAAATGACACAACGATTAAGTTTACATACTAGGAAATAAACTATTGATTTTGTGCCTTTGCACATACATTCCTTCACATAGTTATCTTTCCAGAACTATTAAAGATATCCTATATTTATGGATAAACAACAAGAAACCATAAAAAGGTGAATCTAGCCTCTTATGCTTCAAAATCAAGAAGTCATTCCTATTCATACGTAAAGTCTCATTACATCACTTCTCTCATTACTTCTGTCATCTGCGTATTCTTTAGCTCAAAAATAATCCTTAACCCAAACCATTCATGACTTGTAATCATAGGGTCCACACTACATGCTTTATAAATGAATACTACATGCTTTCTTATTGGAATCGTTTAATATATTTGGAATATCGAAGTTGGCTCCACCGACTAAATCAAGAAAATCGACTATGTCAAATGAGTACATGTTGACCAAACATTGCGAAATCTCATCAATCCGCCTAGACATAGATATGAAAACCAATATGACTTATTTATTGTAGGAGAACTTGAATTACACATTCATTTTTATTCTCTCCAGAGTTTATTTGTAGTTAACGCTAGCATATATATATGATCGACTCCACCTATATCAACCATACGGCCATTAATTGTGTAACTCATTCGCATGACCACTCTCTCATCCACTTATTTAGGAGATACGCAGCTTAATTGACTAGCACAATCGACCAAAACAATAATATCAAATAGTTGTTCTGGAAATCCATAGACCATGACTTATCTATCAATAAAATCACTGTAATAAAACCACTGTAACTGTAATGCGAGTTACCTGAGTTTGAAGTCTAAACTCTATACCATGTCCACTATGCTATCCAAAATTCCATTGTCATTGACTCTGCATATAATATCTCTTAGTTCATCCTTTCTTTGGAGCCACTCCATCAGCGATTTGTGCTCAGTAAGGGACGAATCCACACTAATATACAACAGACATATCAACCCAAGGAACCGTTCCTTGACCCTCTTCACGGCAGTCTCTTCAGCGCACGGAGCCATCGCTACTCAAAAGCTTACAAGAACTCTTGCTATCCGTTCTTGCTGTCGCTCCAGAAAGCACTGCTGCATTTTCTTGAATGTTAGCTGCTCCAGGAAGCAGCAGCATCCACGAAAACCATAACACACCCCCAGTTAAGATGGCGGAAGAAGCCATTTAGGGGAATAAAAATAGAAAAAAACACACAACTGAATAGAATGCTCCTCCCTCTTCAAACTGTTCAAAAAACAAAACCAAGAATCAGTTCCGATATCAACTACCAGCCATCCCGCCGTTGGAGAGCGCCCTTAAACCTAGCCTCGTCGCAGGAATACCCATCACACGTGGAGCTTGAGCCCCTCGTTCAGTTTCATGGAAAACAAGAATCGGTTCAACAACTGATTCGTAACTTTGTAACTTAGAATTACTTTTACTCAGGGTTAATCACGATAGGAATATTACATACTTCCCCCCTTAACAGGAACACCGTCCTCGGTGTTCATCCTTCATTGAGAACTTGAGGTTTTACTCATGGTACCACCATCGAGTCCACACCAAATAGTAATGATATAATCATAAAAATATCATTAGTTATAAGCATCAATAATCATAAGCATTCATAATTGCAAAAATATGCAACTTCTAATCGCCACCACCTGGCCCTTATTCATTCATAATAAACCATTCTCTGTGTCAACTTACCATAACTTACCATCTTATGCTTGAAAATCATGAATACTTTCATGTAAGCCTTTTAATAGTGGGTGGAAAACTCTTCATTCCTCCACGGTAAGTAATTCCTGTAATATATGACTAACAGTTTCAATCACATTAGTCACTATATTTTGAGTCAAATGTAATATGTTTGACAATCAATCAATTGCTAAATGATCACAGTACTTTTACAAGTACTTAAAGAGCACTAACACTAATCAACCAATGATAAATCACTGCCCACGTGCACACTGCATGAATTTTCATTAAAGACATCCATAATGTACTTCTAGAAGTACCAAAAGAGCACCTAGCTCTCTATCCATCAAAACTGTCAATCACTGCATCCAGCAAAAACTGTCTTAGCTCCCACTAAGAGGTTCATAAAATTAATAATACAATAAAGGAATTAAAATTTCCAATTACTCCTTATTGAACATTAAACTCATTTCCTGTTAAAAGTTCATAACACATTTCACACAACTATATGTAAAATTTATTTCTAACATAACATATAGCTGATTAGTTAATTCCTTTAGCCATGAGACCACAATGGACTAAAGAATTCCCAACCCATGGGAACTGGTTTCCATAACCAAACCGAGTCATTTTCACATCCAGACAGTTTCTTCAATAGAGACCTTACTAGGTCTAACATAGAATCCCACTGGCCAACCAGCTCAAGAACTCTAGGGAGAGGAGATCTGGGCAGACAAGTACCATCAACCCTTCCGGGCAGGTAGCTGCCATCAACCCAACTCCGGGCAGACAAGTACCATCAACCCTTCCGGGCAGGTATTGCCATCAACCCAAGCACTTGCAGGTCCTACTCGACCGCAATTACACTGGTCTCGCCAGTAAACGCAGGTCCTACTCGACCGCAATCACACTGGTCTCGCCAGTAAACGCTATCTGATCCTAACCAGACGTAGCGTACACAGGAAATTCTTTCCTCTTATGCCATCTGATCCCAACCAGACATAGCATGAATATTTTCTCTTTTGATACTCTTTCTCAAAGTAATTTACACAATGAACCATGTGAACATTATCATTAGCACAACAAACATGCATGTATATCATGCATTTACACTTAACCCCAACATGGGTCCACAACATCAAGATTGATGGGAAACATATCCATCATACACGTTGTATGCATGCAAATTTTCCAAATAACATAATTCATGCATATCATATAACATCATTCTTTCTCATTTATAATTGCATTTCACATTGCAGCAATTTATGTAATGAGTTTTCTTGTTGCCGTTAAGCTACCACTACTTAATCCCATCAGCAACGTTAGTTATAAATATACATCAGTTAACACGTATTCCATTTCCAAAAATGTTCATGCATACAATATTGTCATGTATAAAAGTATATGCAAATACTCATTAATGTATAAATGTCAACAATAGTTGAGTTAATACTCTCAGCATTCCCAATTTTGCCATAGTCTGTTGTTCCAATTCAAATCATCATTAATGGAGTATTATCTTACGTTTACTATGGCTAACTTTAGTCATGCATTGTTAGTGTAATTAAACATAATTTCTCTAACATACAAGAACATAACTCTTATGTCATAATGACTAATCTTTGGGCATACCATTGCTTATCATATAAGCCTTTCACTAGCATACTACCAGCATTTCTTACAACAAACCACATACCTCTTTCTTAAAGGAAGTCATTTTAATCCTCATTTCTCCATCTTCCGATGTGAGGGTTTCTCAAGATTCCCTTTTAAGAAATTATTAAAGATATCCATCTTTAGGCATAAAAATCAAGATACAAAAACAAGGTTTACTTATCCTTTATGCATCAAATCAAGTAATTGACACAGCTCATCCAACAAGACAATCTCTCCAAGAGATTATTATTTTCAAAGAAGCTAGCATGACCACTTTCTCTAAGTACACACCGACTTATAATTCCAAAGTCACAATAGCTACCAATATGCATCATGTGTTCTCCTAACACAATTACTTTACTTCAATGCATATAGTTCTTTTCATGAAACAAGTAAAGATTTTGGTTCTTGTATGATCACTATTCTAATGTGTCTTTAAAGAAAGAACCTCTACTTTTATTTTCAAGAAAAATTCCCATAACATCCTGCATCTTCATACATGAAGCATGCATACTCTTAGGATGAGACTATGTTTATGTATATATGTATTATACTCTTTCCTCAAGAAGTTACTTTGGCCACATTTAGCAAGGATTTTATAAACAAGAGACAAGCATCTCACATACAAGACTCACGTGGAGTCTTCCCAATAAGAACTACTTATTTGCTTTATTAAGAAAGCATACAAAATAATCAATCTTTAATTGCATGTTTTAACACATTTTCTTTACCAAGAAAATCTAGAAAAGAACCATTCTTTCATTGCATGCATTCAAATACTTCCTCTACTAAGAAATCATATAAACATTCATATATATTCTTCAAGAAAGTGAGCAAGATAGTTATCTTATCCTTGGATCAACATGCATAACTAACAAATTAAACCACCCTTACCGGAAGCAATTGCTCTACTTATGCAATTAGAAACATAATCTCCTAAGTGCCACACATGCACCAGAGTTACCACTTGATGCTAGATGCAACAAATATCATAACACTACTATGTATCCATTTCAGAATAATGACTTCAAGGAGACATTACGAAAATCATTAATAGCAACACACTATAGTTATCATTTTCCAATTCCTTAAGCATGATCAAGGGAATACTCACATGCACATCAAGCGCTATCTAGTCATTCCCAAACTCTTTTTTTTTTTTTTCCCATCTCCGTCTGTCCCTACAGCACGGTCTTCTTCCTTCCCTTGCTTCCATTTCCTTTGGAAGCATCTATAGTTGGGGAAGGTAATTAGAGTTCACTGACAACTGTATTAACACAGGTAGTCTATTAATGAATAATTATCACATGTAATTATACCATGAATGGGTCCAAGAAATGTTACTCACTGAACATGCTTCTACAATTAACTTCACACTGGAATGCAACATGCATCAGAAATCCATCATTCCCATAGTAGAGATAAATTCAACCATCATTAAATCGAGGCTCCAATGATTTTTACCTCTCAACAAGTAATGATAAACACATACCATGCTAATGGATTTCACTTAATTAGAGGGTAATCAACATTAAATCTATTAAGACATGAGCATATACTATTCATCATGCATTCTCATGGTGAATAAAGTTAAAAACTCCTCCCATAAACAACTAGAACTATAGCACAGAGAGAGTAAGAATCTTCACACACACATTCCATGCATGTGACATCAATCAACTTCACTTATTTACGAAATGTAGCAATCTTAGTCCAATTCAAATGCATATAAGTTCTATGGGTTAGTCATACAACACTAACCAATCTCAACTACCAATTGTCTTCATGCTTCCATGACAAGACTGAATCAAAAGTTAGCTATGACAATCAAGTCTCGCTGCTTGACTCATTGCATGTTTTCAGTATCTAAAGGGGTTCTTCTAATGTCCTTTTTAAAACAATTTTTCATTCTATTCAAGGATGTTTCCCCAATTTATATTCATGCATTTGCTCATTCATTGTAACTTCAATTTTGTTCATTAAATACATCATTGTTATTGCCATATTTGCAAATCAAACTTGGTAGTTGATTGTCACTTTCGTCAATGAGTGTTCAATATCGTTCTTAAGTGTAATGAGTACTCAATATTGTTCTTAAGTACGACAAAAGTTTTCATTGTCTTTTCCTCATCAGGAATCCAATGTTATGAATGTAATTATGCAACAACTTATCACTTATTTCGCAAGGAAGTTATAAACACGAATCACACCCATCATGCCAAAAGTAGTGTATGACATAGATGAATATGCGACTAATTAAACTCATACCTAAGTTAATGCCTACTGATGGCGTACCTCAATATCCTTTCCGCTTACCAATTCCCAAAGGCGCCAGTATTGCAACCTTTAGCTCTGATACCACTTGTCACATACCCCGGTAACCTCGCAGGTAAAAGTAGGGAGTTAGAAATTTTATACAATTACCACAAGTAATTAATCAACTCACAACCCACAAATCATCACTAACCATTAGATATAACATTCACTAATACATCAAGCCAATTGCAGTGAAAGACAATAAGATATATATCCATCTTCATAACCATTAACCATCCATGTGGTAGTGTTCTGACATAAGCTGTCTCATGAATCCCCGTATCCATTACTTGATATCCTTAACCATATTAAATAATCATGCACTAAGACATTATGCTTGTCACAACAAATAAAGAACCATCATCTTTAAGGACCATCATCATCAACGGACACATAAGGCAATCACATCATTCACACCATAGAACACAGATATACCCTGGAAACCCCGTAGGGTGAAAACCAGCAAACGTTTAATCTTCTTATTAAACGCTCGTGAGGGTTTTCACCCCTCACTCAATGGTTTATAAGGGATTCCATCCCTTAACCATTGTCTTAAAATCTTTACAATGAATTATCATTAAGCTGTCACATAGCTAGCTAAAAGCTAATACAAGTTCATGTAATCTTTTATTTACATACCGCCACATGCAACATTCCTTGTGGCATAATTGTTCTGGCAATGGACAATGCTGCAACTCGAACTTATCTGCATGGACGAATAATCCTTTTCCTGCCAATGTTAATCATTACAATCCTTGGCACCAACCTCCATCTTTTCCTGTCAATGCTGTTGACAATAATCTTGGCAACAAGATTAGCTACAATATCAATAGATCATTAAACAACCTCTACAAATGATCTTTTATCATCTGCTCATCTGCATGAGCAAGCATAACATACTAACTAACTAGTACATCTATTCAAGTAGATTCATTCACACTTGTGCATATCTCTCTCTAAGAGATCTAACCATTAGTTTACAAGTCCGTGTTTCTTTTTAAAAACAAATGACACAACGGTTAAGTTTACATACTAGGAAATAAACTATTGATTTTGTGCCTTTGCACATACATTCCTTCACATAGTTATCTTTCCAGAACTATTAAAGATATCCTATATTTATGGATAAACAACAAGAAACCATAAAAAGGTGAATCTAGCCTCTTATGCTTCAAAATCAAGAAGTCATTCCTATTCATACGTAAAGTCTCATTACATCACTTCTCTCATTACTTCTGTCATCTGCGTATTCTTTAGCTCAAAAATAATCCTTAACCCAAACCATTCATGACTTGTAATCATAGGGTCCACACTACATGCTTTATAAATGAATACTACATGCTTTCTTATTGGAATCGTTTAATATATTTGGAATATCGAAGTTGGCTCCACCGACTAAATCAAGAAAATCGACTATGTCAAATGAGTACATGTTGACCAAACATTGTGAAATCTCATCAATCCGCCTAGACATAGATATGAAAACCAATATGACTTATTTATTGTAGGAGAACTTGAATTACACATTCATTTTTATTCTCTCCAGAGTTTATTTGTAGTTAACGCTAGCATATATATATGATCAACTCCACCTATATCAACCATACGGCCATTAATTGTGTAACTCATTCGCATGACCACTCTCTCATCCACTTATTTAGGAGATACGCAGCTTAATTGACTAGCACAATCGACCAAAACAATAATATCAAATAGTTGTTCTGGAAATCCATAGACCATGACTTATCTATCAATAAAATCACTGTAATAAAACCACTGTAACTGTAATGCGAGTTACCTGAGTTTGAAGTCTAAACTCTATACCATGTCCACTATGTTATCCAAAATTCCATTGTCATTGACTCTGCATATAATATCTCTTAGTTCATCCTTTCTTTGGAGCCACTCCATCAGCGATTTGTGCTCAGTAAGGGACGAATCCACACTAATATACAACAGACATATCAACCCAAGGAACCGTTCCTTGACCCTCTTCACGGCAGTCTCTTCAGCGCACGGAGCCACCGCTACTCAAAAGCTTACAAGAACTCTTGCTATCCGTTCTTGCTGTCGCTCCAGAAAGCACTGCTGCATTTTCTTGAATGTTAGCTGCTCCAGGAAGCAGCAGCATCCACGAAAACCATAACACACCCACAGTTAAGATGGCGGAAGAAGCCATTTAGGGGAATAAAAACAGAAAAAACACACAACTGAATAGAATGCTCCTCCCTCTTCAAACTGTTCAAAAAACAAAACCAAGAATCAGTTCCGATATCAACTACCAGCCATCCCGCCGTTGGAGAGCGCCCTTAAACCTAGCCTCGTCGCAGGAATACCCATCACACGTGGAGCTTGAGCCCCTCGTTCAGTTTCATGGAAAACAAGAATCGGTTCAGCAACTGATTCGTAACTTTGTAACTTAGAATTACTTTTACTCAGGGTTAATCACGATAGGAATATTACAATTCTGAAATATAGACAAAACGGTGGCACCCGTTTCTTCAATATAAAATGTTGAATGACCTTCAATATTGAATGACCTGTTTGAGCAGTAATTGTAACCACTAAACACTATATATGTCAGATATTGAGGTCATTGAGGTCATTTTCGAAGTGGTAAACATTTTTGATAAATCATTTTTTGTTGTGTATGCATGCAAAGTATAATTATACATAAAATAGAGAAAAAAAATAAAACTCACAAACCAAAAATTAACACAAGATATAACCTAGGAAACCCTTTCAAAATAAAACCCAACTAGAAGGCGAGGTTGCTCTGCTCCTTTTCTCTAAATAGAAAATGCATGCAAGTACAAAGCGAGACTTGTGGCCCATGGGCTGCTATAATGCACAAACTCTCCATGTTTACTCTCTCCCTATCCACTCTTGGCTACTGTTCTTACCTATGGAACAAAATGCACTTGAATAGAATGGAACCCCTTTTCCTCCTGGTGGCCTAGATATAATACAACTCGATAGCCTACTAATGGTTAAGCTTAACTCCTTCAACTCTTAAGTATAGTTACAATATTAACTCTTCTAGAGTCTTCTTCATCATGATCACGTGGCTAGCCACCTTTTTGTGAATAATGGGGGATGATGGTGTATCCTCTCAAATTACTGTTGTCAAAACAAGAAAGTCAACTTCAAAGTAGCATATTTTTTACATACAAACTTCGATTGAGACTATTCTTACGTCATTGTAAAGTTATCTATGTGTAGAATAGCATTAAAATGTATCATACTAAAGAAACAAATTTTTAGCCCCAAATGATGGCTCAAATTGTTTTTGGAAGGTTTCATACCCCAATTCATCAAACTAGGACCCACCAGTAAAAATGGTTTTGTGAGTGATTCCTCTACTTTTCCACTCTGAAAGCATAAGATGGATGATAAATAATATAATGATCCAATATAAATCATACCTTATTTTGGAAAGGTTTTTGGTTCCCAAAAGCTTATATTGTAGGAGGTGAATAATTTTTTCCTCCATCGTTTCTCTCAGTTGTACCATTTAGCTTTTCCTAGAAGTTGTCCTTTCAACCCAATCTGCGAGAGGTCATACTACGCCTATATTGTAATTCTAGGCCTCTTCTGAAAAGTTGTATCTCTTGTCAACTCTGGTTGAGAATCTAGTGTTAAATCCTCTACAAAAGGTGGGGCTTGTTTCTCTTCCTGATCTAACATGGAAGGCTCATAGAGTTTCAGATTCTCTACATTCACCACTGAGTAAATGTGCATGTATGGGGGTAAACTAAGTCGATAGGTGTTATCTCTCACCTTTTACAATTTCTTAAAGGGATTATATCATATATCGTTGATTTTCTTACCAATAACTTATAGCCCCACCTCATTCAATTGTAACTAGACTTTGTCTCCCCACTTGAAGGAATTCTCTATGTTGCATTGATCATACCTAGCCTTATATTTTCCCTGTGGCTTCTGCAATTTTTCTAGTACATGTACATGAATTTTCCTAGTCTTCTTAACAAATATTTCCGCTCTTAAGACATCCCATGTAATATCCTCCCTCACTCCTCCTTATTGTCCATATGTAATATCCAAAGGTGAAGGTAACAAATATCCAAAACAATTTTCAAATGGGGACTTACTAGTACAAGTGTGGATTGCTCTGTTATAATATCGTTGTATATATACTAGATTTGCATCCTAGGTCTTTGGATGCTTTTGATTGTATCCCATCAAAAGTCACTCCAAAGTATTATTGACAACTTATGTTTTCCCATCTATCTATAGATGGAATGTCGTAGACCTCTTTAACTTTTTGTCTATCTTCACCCACAATGCAGTCCAAAATGTAGTGAGAAATCTTGTGTCCCTCTGAAACGATGCTCCTTGATATCTCAAAGTACACCTAGGCCTATCCAAAGAACAAGTTCATTGCTTCTTTCCCATTGATGGTCTTTTTATAGAGCATTAGAACACACATCTTGTTGAAAATGTCAACTACCACGAACAGGTAGTCATGTCCCTTCCTTAGCATTGGTAAACCTCCCATAAATTCCATGGAAATGATTTCCCAAGGAAAAATGGGTATAGACAAGGGATTATATAATCTTATTTCCTATTACTAGGCTTGTTGGTACAACAAAGCATGCATTCTCTTATGAACCTAGCTTCATGTTCTTGCATTTTGGGTCAATATACATACTTTTGCAAGTTTCCCATTATCTTTCCTACACAAAAGTTCCCTGCAACCTTTGATGTGTGAACCTCTCTAATAAACTACAATTTCTCACCCTTAGGAACACATAACTTATTTAACCTATAGAGGAGCTCATCCTGGATATGGTAGTCAATTGTGGTGTCACCGTCATGCACATGAATCTAGCTCTACAACTACTAAAACACCTCATTGAAGTCCTCATCCTTTGAATCTACCTCTTTATATGAACCATGAGTGAATGGATCCATGTGCATCAAAGTTCCAAAAGTTGTGATATTTTATGTGGGTGGCCTTAAAATCATTTCGTCCATCTCATTTGTGCTTCCCTTCTTATACTTGATCTCTAAATGTAACTATTATAAAAACCCCATCCCCTTGTAATTCCTGGTTTGTTGTAGCTTAATCTAGTCCTGTAGATATTGTGATGGCTAGTGATCTGTGTGGATTATTGTATTTTTTCTCATCAAATAGTGCTTCTACTTCTTCACAACTTGCACCGGGGCATAAAGCTCCTTGCCGTAGGTAAAGTAGTTGAGAATTTCCCCATGTAATACTTAAGAATGGTAGTATATATGTCTTCCTCCCTACATCAAGACCACTCCCATAGCATATCCACTCGCGTTTGTCTCTGCTTCAAATATTTGTTATAAGTTCGGAAATGCCAAAAGTGATGCTTGATTGATCTTCTTCTTCAATGCCTCAAAGAACCTTTACTAACCCTTTCCCAACTAGAAACTCTTGTCACTTATTGTTATGGTGTGGATTTTTGTTGATACTTCTATTATAGCATCTTTTGTCACACTTATCTTTAGATGCACTTGTTTGCTAGGGAAACATCCCTTTATCCCTATATAGACTTGATTTTTACTTCAAAATTACTTTTTCCAAATTCCATATGTGAGTTTCCCACATCCAAAATGCACATATAGGTGGGTACTCCCAAAAAAACCGACATATTCCTTAAAATATATTTATAAAATATATAAAATGTGATTTGTCAAGCGGGGTTTACGAGCTAGACTAGAAGTTGTTATGGCGGAAAAATCGCTCTTGCGGAAAAGAGTGATCTCCCTAGATTCGAAGACAAATCTAGAAACAAACAAACAAGTGACTACTACCTTTCCTAAATATATAACTAAAACATGATATATGAAATGTGCAAAAGTCTCTTATCTTTCTATGAAATTCTTGCGAATGTCCTTTCGATGCTTTCAAAATCCTTTCCTTGCTACTTCAAGAGAAGATCTTCATAAACATAACCAACCAAGGAATAAAAGCATAACATAGATAAAGAGTGAAGCACAAAGTGGATGGAAATTGTAGCATAGCATATATCACAATGTTAATCCAATATTTAGTTATAAACTATGCAAAATATCAAGAAATTTTGCAAAGAGCATCATAACAAGTGCAAATAGGAAAGAAAAATCTACTTGTATTAATCTTGAATAAGAAGGAGAAATACAACCTTAGCCTTTATGATGTAAGTCTCATCCCAATGGTCTCCAATCCTTCCCTTAGGTGACAAGCTTCCAACCCTAATCTGACAACATAAGTTTACATTCCAAATTTTTCCTTTACCCTCTAGTCTATGCTGAATTTATAGGCCAAGAGGAGGAGGTTTGAGATCCTCTTCTCAAGGGATGAGATCCATAAAGAGAGGGATTAGGGTTCCACAAAGAGAGGGAGTTTGATTCATGAACCAAGGGATGAGGCCCAAGTATGTAGGGGCTTGAGGCCTTTTGGTTGAGAAATATTCCCCCAACAAGGCTTTTAGAATTTGATTTTTATTTTTACCCACGTTAAGATATTTGCACAGTTTTTAGTGGAATACAAAGCGCAAGATTGTGCAGTCCACAATGGTTAAAATTGTGCTTGTGTAGGCAATGGCTAGGGAAACTTCACAAGTGATTAAAATAGGTTTTGAGTAATGGAATCCAAGATTATTGTTGTCTTTGGGATTGTTTTGCTTCCAACATTATAGGGGAATGCTTGGAACACTTCATTGGATAGAGATATTTGGATTAGTGGCCATTTTCCTATTGGTGACAAAATGACATGTAACAGATTACCCCCTAAAGTGCAAAGTCAGAAAAGATGTTTGAGGACTGAAGTGCTTTATTATGCCAAAGTTTGGATTAGAGACTGATTGGTTGGAGACTTGAAAAAAACAATTAAGGATTACAATACAATCTCTTCATATAATCATCATTAAGGTAGGTATTCCCATACTCCGAGCAAAAGTATCTAAAAGAATTGGTATGGAAATATACAAAGATCCATGCCAACAATGTACACAGTATGGATGCGGCCATCAAATATGGATATATCTTTACAATCATGAATATTTGAAATTCCACGTAGCTTGGATGGATGAAACTAGATCCAGGGTATTGGTCTTTATCTCTATCGATCCATGGTACGAATTTGACCATGCGAGTGAATGTCTCGAAGTCGAACATGGTAGAAACCACCGAATTATCGGTCAATGATGTGAACCATTAATAGGTGCGAGAGAAACTACCAATAATGACAATGGTTCTCAAGGTACTCCAATACCATCTATGACGTTTGATTGAATCTCTTGAAGTCAAACACTAATAAAATCATTTGATCGAAGGTCAACGATGACAACCTATTTTTGAAAGAGAGAAACATGCCATTGAGGCATGCATGATTTAAGGTACTAAAGGAGGCTTCTAGATCCACTTCCTAGATAATAAGCTGAAGTCGATAGGAAGTGACCCGTTGCAGGAGGGCCTACAATATGAAACTCATGTCAAGTTTTGAAGAACAAATTTGGAGTGATTCAAGACTGACTCAAGGATGGCCGACGCGATTGAGGGCTATGAATTGCAAGGTAATTTTGACTAAGGTTAAACTTCTCTTAAATATATCGGTGTCACGACATTTCGACTTGGAAGCATTTGACTAAAAAATAAGACCAAAAATTAGTTGAATACTTCCAATAAGGTATAATCAATTGAGAGGAAAATGTATTTCCCAACCCAGAAACAAAGGTTACAGAGTGTCATGTTCAAGAGAGACATACTGCTTTCTTATGATACAACAAAAAATTCTAATTTGCCCTCGCCATTATTGGCAAGTACCTCTTTATTTTTATGCAAGCTTGAGGAGGATAACATGTGCTTGTTCTGTAAGCTCATCATTCGGATTAGTCCTTCGGAGTATTTTTAACAAACCCTAGGAAGGAGTGGTTCGGTCTCATCATGATTGACGATTCCTACATTGTTTACATTTTACGAGTTGAGTGAAGGGGTAACTCGATGTCATTTTCATATTTAAAGCATTTTAAAAGATACAAAAATAAAACTCATGCAATTCTTTCAATGTAAATTTTTTAGCCCGAAGAAAGTGAAACTCGACATTTTTCATGTTTAGAAAGTCAGGAGAAAAACATAAGCACACTTCGAAATGTCCTTTTTCATAAATTTAGTCTCTCAAGCCTGGAAAAGGTTAAAAAATATAGGAGAGAACTCTTTTGACCATAATTAGTCAAAGTATACTTTTTTCGTAAATAGTTTGCGTGGTCCGTAAAAGGGGTAAACTTATACTAGGTAAACATTCTTTTCATTTACTTTTACGAGTTTGAAAGAAATAAGTGTACTCGACAATGTTTTTCATATTTTGGGAGTTTGAAAAGATATTTTAAAGAGAACTCCTACTCAAGGAAAGAGTGGTATAAAGGGTAGCAGCTGGTTTTGGCCATGATGGAACTGCTCAAAACACGTAAAGGTCAAGAGGTTGGCTAATAAGACCACTCATCACAACAGTTCCTCAAGAAAGGGTAAAACACCAAGTGAAAGAAAATTATTGGCCAAGAAGATGGTGACGATGGAATAAGAAAACCAAGGCTCATCTAGAAAAAATAGGCCGATAAAAATGGCAATCACGAGAGGTAAATTATGAATATGGTTTCATTTGTATACAATCTTGAAACAAAGGAAAACTATGCTCGAGAGAGGTTTCATTTTTACACAAGATATAAACATGGGAAACCTATGTTTGAGAGTGGTTTCATTTTTACACAAGCTTGAAATAGAGAAACATTGTGCTTGAGAGTGGTTTCATTTTTGCATAAGCTTGAAACACAGGAAAACTATGCTTGAGAGTGATAAGTTTCATGCCCCAAACATAATAACTTAATTCTAGGAACATGCCCCCCAAGCTTCATTTGATCTGCCTAAGTAGAATACTAGTTACTAATAGGCGGATGAAATGAAGGTTCATTTATGAGATTAGATTAAAGACTCAAATCAATTAGAAGGGGATATGTTTCATTTTTAAACGCGCTTGACACTGGAAAATAGCTATGGGCATGGAACCTTGTTTCATTATTTAACGAGGTTGACATAGTAAAAGAACCATCCTCGTGGGAAGTGTTTCATTTTTTAATGAGCTTGACATAGGAGAGGAGCTATGCTCATGGATTAGTTTCATTTTTATGCGAACTTGAAACAAAAATAACTATGCTCAGACCTTGTTTCATTTTTTAACAAGATTGAAACAAGAAAAGGAACTATTCTCATGGGGACCTTGATCATGGCTTCAAACTAGAAGGAACACATGCCAAGGGACACACCTCGATCATGGATTCCAAGAGGTCTTCATCAGAAGGAAGAAAATTTATTTGGAAGGAACACATGTCAAGGGACTCAATAGGGATAAGAAAATTGGGTTCAAATGTCCCCATTGAAGGGTTCATCGTGTCAATTACTATATTTAAGTCCAAAGAAGTTTTTCAAACAGTGAGAAGCTCATTTATATCAATAAGAGAATGAATGGGACTAATTTCCACATAATTAACCCGTGGTGGAGTAAATACCACTTCCATATAAGGAACATTCAGGGATGTCGAATGGTTGGTAGTTGAATCAAGACCAACGAATGAAAGCTAGTTAATAGTCACAATGTTTCCATTGTGAGGGAAATACATCACATGAAAGAGTGTGGACATGATAACTTTCATGGAAATTACATAGTCTCATCCAAGGATCAAATTGAAATCCAAGGGGCCTTGGACTATCATAACATCAATACATACAATTTTACCTTCCAAGGTGATGGGCAACTTAGCAAGGATCCCTAAAGGTCCAGTGATAGTTCTGTTAAAATCCAAAATATTTTTTGTAATAGCCACAAGCTGATGGGAACCAAAAGCTTGCCAAGCGGTTGAGGATAAAATACTAACAAAAGCACATTCATCTAAATTTGTGTGATTCACATTCTTACCATAAGCCTTCAAAATGATTTGGAAAGGGGTGGAAGAAGGAATATGAAGCTATGTTAGTCTACTCTAATAAAAGGAAATAACCTCAGTACTTGGAGGGGGTTTTATGGAAACAGGTGAAATGTCACCTTTTGTGGTAGAATATAAAGTAACAAGAAGAACCTGAGTGGTAGTTACTTCACTCTCTAAGAGGAGAGTGGGATTGATCAAAGATGGAATCGATTAGACTACTTGATCAACCAATGGTTCATGAACCTCAGTGATATGTGTTTCACACTCCAATGGAAGAGTGGATTGACTATACTTGGAATTGGATCAATTGCTTTTTCAAATAATGATAGGTTGGGAGAAATCTTATAGTACCCAGTTGGAGGTTGTTTTTGAGAAATAGTAATTTTTTCAAACAATTTTGAGGCTTCATCCATGTGAGGAAAATGCGAGTTTGATGACTCCCTTCACATAACCTACAAGGAAACCTAACTTTACCCTTTTTCCTTGAAACATGGCAATCACTGATTGATGGATCAATAGTAAGTTGATAAGAATTTTCATACCATACTTCCGAGACCTTAGGAATACCAACAAAATTGATAAGGAAGTGGTCACCCTTACAAAGCTTACAAGGGTATTTGGGCTTGAAATGCATGTTGGAGGTTTCCTCAACATTATCAACAATCACAGACATGATTGGTTGATTTACGCTTTTCTTATCTCACTTCTTCTTCTTCTTAGCCACCTGGTTACTAGCATCAAGGTTTTTGCCAAGCAAAGAATAAAGGGAGGAAAAAATGTTGGGTGAAGAAGGTAAAAGGTCAACATGAGGTAGAAGATCTAGTTGAGGTTGATTTTATAAAACCAGCTCACAAAAAGATAGAGAAGATAGATCAACGACTTAAAAATCAGCCTCTTCGAGGGGGAAACCTCCTTTACATTACATAAATGAATGATTCTTGGATGATACAAATGACAAGAACTCCTTTCTATATATAGGATTCTAAGGGGTCCCAATACAATCATAGCCTACATAACAATAATATTGTGGGGGCACAACAATGACAATAGTGGGTTTCTATGGGGCATAATAATAACAACATGGGGACTATATGGGCACAATAATACAATAAGGGGGTTTCACTAATAACAATAAGGGGTTACACTAGTAGTATAGGGACTTAACATGCCCCTCTCCTTCAAAATGTGTTGTCCTCAACGCTTGAGTAGTTCTGAATGCTTATGCATAAAATTCTCATCCTCCCATGTGGAATCTTCAGTGGGTTAGTTCTTCCACTTGATGAGATACTCTAAAATTGATCGATTCTGTAGCTGCAGATTTATTGTTTTTCTGACTGCTTCCGGTTCCAATATGATTTTTCCTTCCTTGTCAAGTTCTAGAAATATTGTTTGAACTGGGATCTTCTCACCTATAACCTTCTTTAAGCATGAAACATGGAAAACTGGGTGCACTCGGGAAGATGCAGGAAGCTCCGATTTGCATTCCATAGTACCAATCTTTTGTAACACCTTGTACGTGCCATAATACTTCGGTGATAATTTATTATTCTTCTTAGCTTGCTTGAGGGACATTTGTTTGTATGGTCTTAGTCGTAGAAATGCCCAATCACCTACATCAAAACTTATTTCATTGTGATGTTAATCTGCATGTTGTTTCATTCTATTTTGCACCAAAGTGAGGTTATCCTTTATAGTTTGAGAACTTGTTGTTGATGCTCGTTGTGATCTTCCACTGCATGAACCTTCGAATTTTATTTTAAAGATGATGTGATGGATGGTGGCTGATATCCATAAAGTGCCATAAATGGGATCATTTTTCTGCAACATGAAAGGAAGTGTTATACCACCATTCAGCCAGAGGCAACCACTTGACCCATTGTGTTTGTTTATCAGATACAAAGAAACGAAGATATCCTTCCAAACATTTGTTCTCTATCTCAGTTTTCCCATCAGATTGAGGATGATAAGATGAGCTATCAGCTAACTAAGTACCCAAATATTCCGCCTCTTGTACTCCAAAGAAACATTTGGAGATTTTTGCATATAATCGTTTCTCTTCCAATAGTTTGAGAACCATGTCAACATGTTGAACATGATCCTTCCAAGACTTGTTGTAGTTTAGTATATCATCAAAAGATTCTAACACATATTTTCTAAGGAAGGGTTTGAAAATGGAATTCATCAAACCTTGAAATGTAGAAGGTGCATTGGTAAGGCCAAAAGGCATGACCAAAAATTCATAATGACCCTCATTAGTTCTAAATGTTATTTTTGGAATGTCTTCAGTCTTCATTTTGATTTGATGATATCCTGAACAAAGATCCAACTTGGTGAAGTAAATTGCTCCATGTAATTCATCTAATAATTCATCAATGATAGGAATGGGAAATTTATCTTTAATAGTAAGCTTGTTGATCTCCCTATAATCTGGAAACATGCGCCATGATCCATCCTTCTTGTGTACCAATACCACTAGAGTAGAGAAAGAACTTTGACTAGGTTGAATTATACCAAACTCTAGCATTCATGCAACCATACGTTCAATTTCACTCTTTTGGGCATACGGATATCTGTAAGGCCTGATGTTTGGGGGAACACTTCCTGGAATCAAATGAATAGAATTATCATGATCATGAATAGGTGGGAGGCCTTTTGGAGTCTCAAATACCTTGGAATAATTTTCCAAAATGTTTTGAATATATGGACAAATAGATGATTTCGATGTGGGAGCCTCTAGTGAACATAATTGTGCAATTACGCCCCATTGTTATTTCTTTAGAATCTTTGTCATGTTGTTAGAGCTGATTATCTTTCTCGGTTTCCCTTTGATACCCCTTCATTCAACTTCCTTTCCTTCCCCAAAAAAGATCAAGAAAAGTTCTTGAAAATTAAAAGCTAGCATACCCAAAGATTGTAGCCATTGGACTCCCAGTACAACATCTACACCACCCATTGGAATGGAAAACATTGGACTATTCAATACATATTCTCCCATGGATAACTTGATATTATGGCACTTTCTAGAGAAATTTATGTTTCCTCCATTTGCAACCATTACTTGGCACTTTGGTGTTTTTTTCCACTGGGAAAATCCGTAATTTTCATTATATGGAAAATTACATATTGTAGATGCTTTACGCATATGCTGAAGTCACTGTTCACAGTCTATCTTTTAGTTACAAAAAGGATTCTGAACATAACCATCTGATCAGATGTACCTCGCAGGGCAATCTGCTAGTGCTATATATACCAACTATATACAAAGCCTTTCGGCTTTACCTTACTGTTTCAAAATATACATATTGCTTTGGTGATTACAAAATACATCTCTGTCAAAAAACATGATATTCTTCAGATAATTTATTGTCCGGGTGCATTCTGATAACTCGGATCTATGTATGGTCAGTGGTAGTACTTGAACTCCTGTTGGCCTTGTACCTCTGTGATCTCCCATACTCCTCTGTCCATCAGCGCGGCCTCCTTGGATAGTTTGTCAGCACTTTCGTTATGTTCCCTGTAGATATGTGAACATGTGATGTCGTTAAAAGCTGCTTTGAGTTCAAATACTTCATTTAATATAATGCTGAGTGTGTGAATGTGACAATCAGATATGTCGTTGAACCAATTTATGATGATTTTTGAGTCCCCGTAAATGTTTATGCAAGTGCAATGATGACCCAATGCAAAATGTAGTAAATGACGAAGTGTGATGAGTTCGGCAAAATTGTTCGTTCCAATTCCCAGTCCCGCTTTTACTTTGTAGTAATGATGCTCGTTTTTGTGTATGATAAATCCCCCTCCACAGCCCTGCCTGTTTGCGGCCCCATCAAAGAAAGCCCATGGAGTGTTTCGATCAATTCGGGGAGGGGGATGAGGGTGGCGCAACTTAGGGGGCGAGGATCTGGTAGTTCTCTAAATGCCGCAATAATTCCTGCCTCCATCATTGGCCAGTGTACAGGTTTGTCATAAAAAATGATGCGATTTCTCGCTTTCCATATATTCCAGTTTACTAGAATTGGGAGATTGATGATTTTCGATCCTTTGACTTGGCACTTTGGTGTTGGATATAGGAAGTAATTCAATTCCTTAGATATCTTACAATGAACAAAATTATGGATACTACCCAAATCAATCAACAGTATTACCTTCTTCTTCTTGATATGCCCTTCTATCTTGAGAGTTTGAGGAGTGGTAATTATTGTCAATGCATTAGAAGGTATGGTCAGATTAATTTCTTCTTTCTCTGGGATTGGTTCCTGATGTATATCCTCTTCTTTTGACATTTCTTCTTCCTTTTCTTCCTCTTCTTCCCCATCTATGTAAATTAATTTCTTCTCAGCACACTTATGACCTTTAGTGTATTTTCTATCACAATTGTAACAAAGTCTTTTTTCTCTTTTCTCTTCCAAATTTTGTGGTGTCAATGTCGTAGGTGGTGAAAGGCTAGGAGAAACAACACTTCCATCTATATATTTGTGAGTGGTAGGCTTACTTGTAGCCATAATTTTGCTTTCCATTTTTCTTGCCAACCTGAATGCCTTCTCCAATGAATCAGGTTCCCAAAGGCGAACCTCATGTTGGATGTTATCCTTTAAATTCCCTATGAACACATCAATCCTATGCTCCTCTAGAATATCTTTTACCCTTATATTTAGTTTTTGGAAGTCCTCAATGTGCTCCATCATTGAACCCTTTTGTTTGAGATTTACCATTTGGAAAAAAAAAAGGTGTTGTTCTTTGTATCCTGATAACGTGATATCATTTCCTCCATGAAAATAGACCAAGTGACAAGTGGTTTAGGAGAAAAAAGCCCTTTATACCATAAAAATTGATTCGTTTATAAATATAAATATGCAATACACACCTTTTGTAACATTTACACATCATATATATCAAAATACATCTGTAGTATCTATGTTATGGGATGCTTGCCATCAAACTTCCTCATATCGATATTTGGAATATGGTGGGTCTTCAATCCAATGTTAGATTCCATGAAATCATGATTAACATTTATTTTTTTCCCATCATGAGTTTCCTCTACTACCTTTTTGTCATTAGGAGGCCTTTTTTGTAGCTTCTTTGTCCCACCTTCCTTCAAACCTTCCATGTATTTCTTCAAATCTGATTTCATACCATCAATATCAACTTCCATGGCACACATAAAACTATTTCTCTTAGCTTTGATCACATTCTTCAAATCATCCATCCAATTTTGCTTACTAGGTGTTTCTATTTCCTTGATTCAAGTCATTACTTTTCTCTCTTTTATGAGATCAATATTTAAACAATTGTAACTCTGTAATTTCAGATCTTCAAGTTCTGAAATGTTTTCCTGTGGTAGCCCCACCAGTTGGATCAATATTGAATTCTTCAATAAAGAGCTATGCCAAATATACTACGATGACCTGATTATAGACTGGTTCAGTAGACCAAACTTGTACGACCTTCCATGTGTCACAGTTTTGACCTTCGGACCTAAAAACAACACATAGAAAAGTAAATTCTGTCGTCTTTCTGTAACTTCGTATGAAATTTCAATCTGATGCTCAGAGAGAAAGTTATGACAATTTTCCCTGGGTCATCTATTTGGGATGTAATTTGGGAGCTTGCAAAACCCTAAATGTCTTGGACTGAATCTCCAAAAATGTAGTGAAATAAGATATGAAATTCAGGCCCAAGCTTCACCAAGATTTTCTATCAAATGGGTTTTAATTTCAAAGCCTGAAACTTCAAAGAAAAAAATTATAGCAAAAATTCCACGATGACCTGTTTGAGATGGAATTCTGGAGTTTGCAAAAACCCTAAATTCCTCAGATCATATCTCCGAAAATATAGTGGGACAAGAAATTAAATTTGGACTCGAGGTTCAGAATGATTTTGCCTCAAATGGGTTTTTTTTTAGCTTCTAAAACTACTTAGAGAAAAAGTTATAGCACAAATTCCACGATGACTTGTTTGGAGCAGCGAAACCCTCAAAGCCAGAGCTCTGATACCAAATGTTATGAAACCAGCTCACAAAAAGATAGAGAAGATAGATCAACGACTTAAAAAATATCCTCTTTGAGGGGGAAACCTCATTTACATTACATAAATGAGCAATTCTTGGATGATACAAATGACAAGATCTCCTTTCTATATATAGGAGTATAAGGGGTCCACGGGGGCTTCACCCAATGAACCTTTGTCTTATCACATGCATTCGCGGCATATTAAACAATACCCTTAATTTGACTACATATTGGAAAATACCCCTAAAAATCACATTATTTAACCCCCTACCAATACGAACCCAATACACCTTCCCAATTTAAAAAACCCCTACTTCCATTAGATATTGTAAGTATCCATTTTTCATTAACATTTTTTATACCCCTTTATAATATGCCATTTTTTCCTGAATATATATCCCCCAATATGAACCCACATGGTACGGTATTGCTCCCCCAGTGGTGCCCTAGTGAAGGGGTCCCAATACAATCAGAGCCTACATAATAATAATATTGTGGGGGCACAACAATAACAATAGTGGGATTCTATGGGAATATTAATAACAACATAGGGACTATATGGGCACAACAATACAATAAGGGGTTGCACTAATAACAATAAGGGGTTACACTAGTAGTATAGGGACTTAACATTTGAGGTGAAGTAGGTCGGGTATTTGAAACCAATGAGATTGAAAACAACCCTACCGGTAAACCTATCGTGAGTCCAAGAAGAGACATTGTAACCATATAAGGAGGACCAACATTTCCAAAGGAAAAGGGCTAGGATCCCCATTAAGAGGGGTTCATTGGTTGGTAAATTTTAGAATTGTTGTTATTAGATTCAATTTTAGTGAATTTTATTAAGAACTTTAACAATTTTAATAATCCAAATTCACCATCCACACCTAAGGTCCGCAAAAAAATAAACAAACAAATAACACATGCTAATAAATATAAGGAGTCAAACCATGCAAACAACCTTTTCATATCGAAACACTAGTTGGTGATGAAACCTAATGTTGTAGAGATCAATGTGAAAGGTGGCTAGAGATAGAGTAGGTGGAATCAGTTATGCTGAAAACCTGCTTAATGGCCATGATCTGGTGCAAGTAACTTCACTTATGTCATCTCAATTGAAGAATACCATCCAAAAAGGTCAAAGTGAGTCTAATAAACATCTACTCCAGGTACAACGGGGACTCACCACCCCCCACCCCCCCCCCCCCCCCAAACCACCCCCACTGTCACCTTGGGTGAAAATCCCTTAGATAATGGTCTCTAAGGTTATCACATACAACAACTTGACCTGGGGGGACAGTTGATGCAGGAGCATTCAGCCGAAGGAAAATCATTGTAAATAGTAGACATAGGGGGTCATGCATTTTAGGAAATAGTTTTCCTAAGTCTCAAGTTAATGCAATGTTTAGGCCTTTAAGTGTGATTTAATTAGATAGTGGGAGAATATGTAAATGTTCTAAAAACAAATAAATGAGAACACCAATGATAGAAGTCAAATCCAACTCTCTAGGAGCAAGAGAGAGCTTTTAGGAATTAATTAGAGTAGATATGGACCATTGAGCTGATAAGGAGACTTTTCTGTTTTAAAACAGAGAAAATCTAGAGTGGATAAAGTCTGCCACATATGCATGCATGTAGAGCTTTAGGGCTTTTGTTAAAGGATGTGATCATAGTAATCCAATCCCGATTTCCATATAAACATATGTAAGCCTAAGGGTAGAGGGAGGAGGCCACAAATATTGAGAATCGGGCCTGTGTGGGTGTGCGAGACCGAGGAGTCTCGGATGTAATCTGTCTTTTACATTAATATATGCAAGATTATTTCATGTCTTTGTCATGATGCTTAAGAAGTAATTTATGTATGAATTACTTGTGAATTCAGAAGCTCTCCTGTAGGTTGTAGAAAGAATTTTGAAGGACACAAAGGAGCGAAGATGATTCAGAGAAATCATAGAGGGATCATTGAATCCAAGTGAAAGGCAGAGTTTCCTTGGAGAGGAGTTGCGAAGCAAGAATTCGCTAAGGAATCCAGTGCAAAGAAAGTTGAACAATGGAAGCAGAAGGCAGAGTTTGAATGACGTTGCAAGGAAGAATAAAATTGGAGAAATCGTATTGATCCATTTGAGGGGCCAAGAGTTACCTTGAAGTAATAGCAATTAGAGGAGCAATCAAAGAGAAGATTTGAAGGAAGAGTTGCAGTGGATAGTGAAGGAGGAAGAACCCTGTGAAAACCCAAAAAAGCCGCAGAAATCATTGGAAAGGCGTAAATTCTAAGTAAAGGGACGAGTGGAGAACTAAAGGATTGACGCTCAGCAACCATTGGATCTTCAAGATCAATGGCTACGATTGGATCGATAAATCACAATTGGAATGAGCCTTGGAAGTTTTCAAAGAATGGCAACAATTAATCGTGGACCGTTGGATCATGGCCAGATCAACTGTCATGATTAAATCGCATATTGGCATTTGCTGTATATCAGTGATTAGAGGTCAGGCTATTGGAGGGCGCGAAGGAAATGTAGAGGAGGCAAACCCGACGGGGATATGAACAGGAATATATAATATTTGAAATCCATAAGGAGCAGATTTCCTTTATGTTCCCATATGTTTGATATTTCGATAGTTTATATAGTGCAGACTTTTATAATGCGAAACATATTGGAGTCGGAGGAGGGGTAATAGCATATATATATGACCATTGAACATGCGATGGCCGATTGCGATGAGGTTTTAGCCTCGAGGTTTGTGCTAAGGTTGTAATAAAGCAGATTTGTGTGGAATTCCTTTGAGAAAGGATTTCACCGGAGGATTAGCGCCAATAGTGTTTTGTGTTAATATATATATGTAACCAAAACATATGAAGGAGTATGGTTATATATATATGGATTGAGGTTGTGAAGGGTTTTGAGTCCCGATAGAGGGTTACAGTGGGGTGATTGAAGTTCCGTTATAAGGAACTGTGATAAAAGGGCCACTTGACCATTTATGGTCTGTAGATTTAACTCCTTCGTCGAGTTAAATATCCTAGGACAGTTGTGGATGCATTATTGTGTTAGACGAATGCGTACTATGGGTATGTGCAAGTGGTTAACCTAGCATTAGTTTGGCTAAGGATGGTTATATGCCGGAACCCTGCACCATATAGCTCTGATATCCTTGGTCCTTTTGCTGATTTGGATCATGTTTCATGTCACCTTCTACCATGACTTTCTCGTCTTCCTCTTTTTGCTGATCTTTCTCTTGAATACATGGAAGATTTGATGGTAACCATGAGGGAGCTTTCTTGATCTCTGATTCTAATCTCTTCTCTTCATCAAGTGCAGCCCATGGTTCTTTGATCTTTTCTTTTGAATCTTATTTTGCCTTTGGTCCTTTAATGTTGTCAATATAATCTCTGTTTTGCAATACTCTTCCTGAGCTATGGTGAAGATCATCGAGCTCAAGAGGAGTCATTTGGACATGTTGTGCCTCAACTTTGCAATTGGGTTGAGCTACTACAACGGGCATGTGTGGAAATGGTGGTACGGATAGTTGAGTGGGGGTGTATATCTGAGATGGATGTGGATGGGGTTGTGGTTGGGCAGGCATTTGGGGTTGCCTTGGCGGAGGAGGAGGCGATGGTTGTGGATGAGCAGATGGTGGAGGAAAAGAAGCGGGAGGAGTGTTGTATTGGGGCCTCCACCCCTGATGAGGCGCATTCCACTAAGGATATGGCTGAGCATAAGAGTGAAACGAATGAGCAACTGGAGAAGCATGGTATTGAGGAGGATACGACCAAGGAGGGGGTGTGGACCAGGAAGGATGAGCAGGGGGACCCCAAGAAGGCATGGAAGTGGCTTGATAGGGGTTATAATGGGTCTGGGATGTCCCTTGTATTCCCTGCTGGTAAGGTATGGGTCCATTTGGCCTCCTTTGGTTCATATGATAGAGTGGTCCAGTGACTCCTTTGGCCCTCTGATATGCAGCTTTGCCTCTGGGTAAGGAAGGGCATTGATCTGTAGGATGGTCTTCTTCACAGACAAAACACACCTCTATGGAGTGCAATGGACATTCATCCCTAGGATGCTTTCTAGTGCACCTGGGACAAAAGATGGCCAAAGCCCTCTTGGCTTCCTCTTGCTTCCTTTGGATCTGCAAGGTATCCAGTTGCATGGCAAGAAACTGCCTCATATCACTCTTGAAATCTTCCATCTGATTTTCAAATTTGTTTTTGGACAAGGTACTGCTCCCAACATTGTTGCTTGCAGCCATTTGCTTCAGAGGAATGTTTTCTTCTTCTTCTTCCCTTGAGGTTCTTCAAATATGTCTTGCAGTCTACCTAAGGGTTTTTTAATCACAGCCATCGAAGAAGAGAGAAGGTTGGCTATGTGAAGCAGTGGGGGTGTTGTGCAAACATTTTTCTGACTGATCTCTACTCCTACAAGGCATGAAAGGAAATCTTTTTGGTTGATTTTTGCCTTTTTTCTGCTTGTACCTACAAAACTAAAATAGATTAAACTGCAACTAACTATCTTGCTGAAATGAAAATGCGGAATTGAAATGAAAGCAGGAAAGGACTAATCTATTTTGCTCAAATGAAATTGCAGGAATGAAATGCTAGTCTACGCTTGTAGAATTGAAATTGCGGAATTGAAATGCTAATCTATGCTTGCAGAATTGAAATTGTGGAATTGAAATGCTAATCTATGAAAGCAGGAAATATCTACTCTACTTTTGCGGAAATGAAATGAAATAAACTACTTAGCAGAAGGTTGTAGTGGAAAATAGAAGAAAAGCAGCAATCACCAATACTCTGACGCTTCCCCGGAAACGGCGCCAAAAAGAGTGGTGGGCCCCAATATTGCAGCAATAATGTTGCAACTCCTAGGACTCCCTTCTTTAATTTTATCAACCCGGTAGTTCGTAACAAACTTGGAAGCGACGGTGTTGTATGCACAAGTACTAGCTCTTGTCGCGGCTATCACTTGATCAGCTGGCACAAGTCCGCTAGGAGCTTAAGCCAACTTCTATGAGCTCTTAGAAGAAGCTTTTTAACTGATGGACGAAAGCTAACTCAAATGAGGCTAATCTACTTGCAGAAAGAAACTAAAAGTGGAAAGGAAAAGCAAACCCTAACGAACCCTAGTTTTACTGATTAACCCTACTGGTGCAAGCAAAATGATGAAAGCTACAGAAAGGAATGCCATTAACTCTTAGAAAGGTAAAATTCATGTGACTAAGCTACTTCTGAAGTGACATCTGAAAAGAAACATCTTTTTGTATTTTTGAGTAAGTTGGCAGAATTATTGTGCATGTGCTTTAACTGGTTTTTTACTGTGCAGAGGTGGATTGGCGAGAGGAAATGCTTGGAGGAGGTCGGGAAGGTTCAGAGAGGGCCTAAGGGGTCCCTAACACCCTTCCAGAGAGTTTCACAGAGTTTGGCTATCAAGAAACCTCATTCGTGGGTTTCTACAGGAACTCTGCAGGGGTTCTACAGGATGTTATGGAATTTCTACAGGATGTCTGTAATTTTTCTACAAGATGTTCAAAAATGGGATTTTGGAGGATGGATGGAGGAAGAAAGATGAAGGAGTGGGTATGGAGGTGAGATAGGGGTGTGAGGATGTCCAGGACTTGGTGAATGAGGCTGAGAAATGGCGAGGATGGTTGGATTTGTCAAGGGAGAGTGAAGCAATGTTGCACAAAGATTAGGGTTATGTGAGAAAATGTGGCAAACGTGAGGCAATGATTCTAAGTTAGGGGGTGGAGCAGACGAGATTGATGGATTACAGGTGGATGGATAGGTATTATAGGCACTCTGCAAGTTATCTTTCAAATTAGACGAATGAAGACTTGTAAAATCAAGAAGCTAATTACTTTGACCTAATCTGACCTAGATGATAGCAAAGAAATGGAACATAATTTTATTTGTACTGAAACCATGTATACTAATTATGCAACGAAGCAATCAAGAATCTTAACATGTAACCAACTTCTGTATATAAAAAATCGAACACTAATGGTTGCATGGCGAAGCAAAGATAGTGTTTTTGTTGGCAGCAAGATCACCTTGATCCCAACTCCTGATCCCATTGAGGGAGAGGTGAAATCAGAGGTGATTGATGGCCCTTTTTCTAAAGATATTCCCTGTTATTAACCTATCAACTAAACCTGAACATGAAAATCCTTTCTAATCATCAAAAGCAACCTAAACAGTAAAACAAGATTTAAATCTAAATAGCAAATTTTATTCTAAGAATGCAGCAAAGGCACATGAAAGTAAAAAAAGGAGGTAATGGGCACTTGAGATGGGCCCAACCCCAAGAGCTACAGCCTCCTAAGAGAGATTTAGAGCTGGTGCAAAGCTGGATTCATCTTTATTGAGCAAGAAAAGGAGAGTTACATCAAAAACTATCCACAAGGGAAAGCTTGAAAATGTGCTGAAATGCAAAGCTAATCTATTGACTAAAATCGAACTACAAACTAGCTAACTTCTACCTACAAAGTGACTAACTGAAATGAGGCCATAAGCCCTCTTATTTATAAAAATTGAGGACCCCAACAGCCCTCCTAAACTTTAGGAACTCGGCTGCCAAAACTTGTAGTTAACAACGCTTTTACTAGCACTTGCTTGGCTACCCTTGTGATAATCCATTTGGTGGCCCTTGAACTCCGAGCTGATGGTGGAGAATTCGAGGTAAGGGCCCATAATGAAGGGGACACCTTCCTACAAATCCTCTCCCTTTTTCTTCTACGAATTTGGCTACCAAGTGCTCATTAAAACCTTTGATTTTGTCTCAAAATTGACTAAAAATCTGCACAAAGCACCCATTAGACTTGTTGGCATAATGACTAACCCAATTCACTCTATTAGCATAAATATAATCAAAAACATGCAATAAACTAATGAGAATGGTGGATTAAGTCGAATTAGGAGGTTGAATGAGCCCATATAATTATCCATTTTTGGGGCTCATCAAAATGCTTCCTTCTAATGAAGATGAGGTGTGACAAAAAAATTTCTTCCTATCTTGCTAGATGACTTGCTTCAATCATTCAAGTTGTTACTTCAGCTATCCTTCTATGCATCAAATGAAGATTCCATGAGCTACTTCCTTTCTATCATGATGAATTCTTATGATGCCATCTCTATCACTGCTACAATGCATCCTATCACACTTTTGATGCTTTCCATCATGACTGCTATCTTCTACAAACTGAAATGAACTAAGTGTATGATGTCATCTCAGTCATAGTGAAGGTCTTTCACTTCTTCCTTCTTTGTCTTCTTCTTTTCAGGTTCTTCTATTTCTTAAGTGACATTAGATTAATTTCTTTCCTTTCTTTTCTTGTTGTCCTTCTTAATTTTAGGACAATTCCTTTTGAAATGCCCATATTCATTACATTCATAGCATTGAATCTTAGACATGTCAATTTTCTTTTGAAATAGTTTTTGAGACTTTCCTTTCTTCCTTGCCACAATTGTATATGCTTGAGTCCCCTCACTTGATCTAATGTCATTCTTTGGCTTCAATCTGGTTTCTTTAATTTTGTTCGATGACCGCAGATCGTTGAATGGGATAGTTTCCTTCTTTCCATAGATATGAGATACAAATTCTCCACATTCATTTCACAGTGCATTGAGTACAATGGTGGTCATCTCTCGATCAAACATTACTTCTCCTAGCTCTTGTAGTTGATATCTTATTTGAGATACCCTCATAAGGTATGAGGCTACCCCTTCTTACTTTGATATCTTCATCTTGTATAGTTCGGTTCTTAACGATGTAATTTCTCCTGTAGTACTTACAAAGAATAATTCTACCAACTTTTCATAGATCTCTTTAGATGTGTTTAATTTTTCTACATAAGAAATGAGATAATCATTGATTGACTCAATAATGATTCTTTGAGCTCTTACTTCTCCTTTCATATACTTTGATAGTGCTTGAGATTGCTCTTGAGGAGGTTTGGTGATTGAGCCCGTGACATATTCACTAACTTCATTTTATATGAGGATAAAATCTATTCTCTTCTTCCATGCAAGGTAATTTGATGTTCCAACAAGTTTGTCGTTCTTCCTTGCAAAAAGTAATCATTGTAGATTGAAACATAGAATATACAATACTTACTTGTCAAGTGAATATGATTCTATGAGATGTTGACTTCCACTAATCCTTTGTTGTTGACAATTGAAGTTGCCTCCTTGATGATGATTTCTTTCTTGATGATGTTATTTTTTCAAAAATACAATGATTCTTTTTCTAGATGGGGAGAGATGATTTTCTTCAAGGATGTTTAAGATGTGATCTTTTCTTCAATGTGAGGGAGATCAATTTGATTCCTTTGATGATGATGAAGTGCTTATTCTTTCTTACTTTGGATAGAATGAGAATTTTTCTAAGAATACTTCAAGTGTGTAGAGTCTTTTGAGTGGAGGTGAGGTCCTTGAGGTCTCCTTTATTCTTTCAAGTGTTCCTTCCTTCAAGATGATGTGTAGACTAGTCTTCCTTGATGCTATTTAGCTCTCCTTGATTATTTTATTTCCTTGATACTCTTATAATGTTTGGCCCTTATGTATCCTTCTTCAATGGAGTGATATTCAATATGCCTCTTCTTCTTGTTACCTTAGCTTTGACACCATGTTGAGAAATCAAGGGAAGCTAGATTAAGGTGATTTCTTTTACTTTGATAGCTGCTCATGATGTTATTTTACTTAAATTGATGTACTTGTAATTAGATTCTTCTTTTACTTTATTATTATTGTGTTCTTATCATCAAACAACTACCAAACTATGAAGATCAATGAGACAAGAGGACACAAAATATAGGATGCTAGCCAGGGCCAAAACCTCTCCTCCTGAGAGGAAAACCCACAACAATTCTTCTCTTTGATAGAATCTTCAAATGACGAATTCCATAACCTAAGACCCTTGACAAAGACCCCTCCAAGACCAAGTAAACCTCTTATTTTGATGAGCTTGTCCTTCACAAAATCAACCCAAGTGAAACCTGCTTCAAAACTGATGCAACTTCTTCTTCGACCTCAATTTCGAACCTGTAATCTATGGTTGCAATTTTTAGTCTAATTGCAGAAACCTTAGCTCGCACGTGTTGGTGGAATATGGTGGATTAGGTATCCTTCTTCCATTGCTTAGGTAGGTTCTTATTCCTTTATAAATTTTGACCTCCCAATATGACTACAATTTTTTGATCTCACTGCAACAATAATGGTGCCCTAGTTTCGCACGTGTGAGAGATAGTGGCCCAAAAAACAGTTCTTTCAAAATCGATTTTGTTTTCCTTTTATTCTCCTTTTTTTTGTTGGTTATCCTTGTTCTTCTTATGCTTCAACAAGCTTCCTGGTTATGTCACAAATGAGGTTGAGTACCTATTATATATAGCCTTTCCTTGGATCTGAATTATCATCATGAGGATGACTTTTCCTTTTTTGAAGGTCAACTTGTTGATGGCTAGGACGAATTGATCTTAGCAGGTCTTTATGGCACAAATTGACTTACATAAATTATTTTGACTTGATACATGATGCCCAATAGGGTATTTTACATATGACTGACTTTTTGACTACTAGACTTTATGACAAATCCCTAGAAGCACTCAATGCGTGCTTGACCTATATATAGAATGACCTTGAGCATGAAACCCAAGCTACAAACTAACAATAATCATTTTTTTTCTCTATACATAAAATACATAAAATCATGATTACATGAGACATTATGAAGACCAAACATAGTTACATATTTCAACACATCTGCAGAATGTAATTTTGTTCCTTGATTTTCAGGTTGAATAAAATTACAACTTTTTTCTTAAAAAAAAAAAAGTGTCTACATATTTTATGCCATAATTTATGGATATGGTTACAATATTCATGCATGATTTTTAGATATTTGTGTAGTGATTTTTTTATTCTTAACCATTACAAGAAAACCATCCAAAATAAAATCCTTGAAAATAGCTTATACTCAAGCAAATAACATATTTACTATCAGTTACTTCTTAAGCAAGTCTTCACATAAAGGATGGATAGGAATAAGATGTAAATAAATATACTTACTAAGAGTTACTTGCCACCATTATTTATGTTTTCCTCAACACTTATGTAGGAGTAAAACTATAAATGTGTATACTTACTTGTGGTTACTATCCACCAAAATTTATGCAAGTTCTTCTCCCTAAGCAAGCAATTTACTTATCCACTTCATATCTCAATTTATTAGTCGGGAATTTGTTTTTTCCTTGTGAACTCACATCGTAATGCTTACATTAAATGGTTCTACAGAGTACGACGCCTCTGAAACCAAACCATTACAATTGGCCATTTTGTAGGGAATGGGAAAAAGGATATATTATTGTAAGTGAAATGTTGAATCTCTTGTAAAAGATTGTAATTACAACTTCGGACAAGGTCTACTGCAAATGATAGACCCAATGATTTTGGTGTTGATTCTGGCTTGTTCTATGATATACAAACATAATACTCACGATACAAACTGAAGTATAACAAAAAAGCCTACGAAGATGGAACTCAGTGAGCGCTCAACGAGCAATCAGATGGAAACCACAAGCATGAATAACACTCGTCAATATTTAGTTCCAAAAGAATGACATTTAACCAAACATATTTGACCAAAGAAAATCATTGATTTTAGTTATCAGTGAAATTACATATATTGTCAATATTTTAATGTAGCCATGATAGTAATGGTCTCTTCTTCTATCATGATTGATTGTCATGTTAAAATAAAAAAGCATGTTGATGTTGAGATATTGAGTTTGACCCTTCGGGGACTATTAATACCAGGTTGAGTTTAATTTTGGAAGATAGAGATGGCTAACCAAGGATAGGTTTTTACAGTTTTTATTAAATGGGAGTGAGATTTTTTTATTTTAGATTTCAATTAAAAAAATGATATAAAATTTTATTAAAATAAAATGTATAGTTTAATTAAGAGAGAATAATTTTTTTAGGCATTTGTTTTAGTTACTTTTGTCAAATCTAGAGTGGATAATTTTGAAAATTATATATATATAATTTATATTTTGACTCTAGTTTTTTTGGAATGTGGTGTTGATATGTCATGGAATGTTGCAGACCTTCTCAATGATGAAACCCAACTTTCTGCTGATTTCACAATTTCAAAGTGCAATGGCCCTTGTGTTGATCTTGCAAGTGCGAAGTGGGTAGCATAATGATCGTACATTGTTCACTTAAGGGTTCCTATTTGTTAAATTGGTTGAAGATACATATGACCGATTCCTTAAAAGTAAAGATCATATATATATATATATATAGATATATATATATATTTTGATAAGGCAAAGGATAATTGTAAAATTTGTCTCTCGTATACATTTTACATTACATATATTATTTTTTAAATAATTTTTCCGAGTTATGAATTATATTGGCTTATGTGTGATAGGGAAAATGATTAGTAATTTTATCACTTTAAATATTTATCTTATATTTTATATGTATAAAACATAAGTATTTTTTTTTTTTTTTGCATTGTAAAACCAAGAAATATTGGAAGATTAAGAAATTATTAATATTTATTACACACATTTAAAAAAAATAAAAATAAAAATAAATGTTAATTATTTCACATTGAAATTAATTAATTAATTAAAAATCTAAAATAATATTATAATTTACATGTATAAAACATAAGTTAAAAATAAAAATAAAAATTATTCTCATTGTAAACCCAGAAATGATAGAAGATTAAAGAATTATTAATATTTATTACACACATTTAAAAAAATAAATAAAAACAAATGTTCATTATTTAACATTGGAATAAATAAATTAATGAAAAGTCTAAATAATATTATAATAATTTATATTTTTGACCATCCATGATTCAAATGGAAATTATTTTACATAGCATTTTCTTTAATTTTAATTTCCAGTGATTATTTACATTCCTAAAAAAAGAGGACTCAAACCTTTTCTTTTGTGTCTTTTCCAAAAATGATCAAGCATGCAGATAAGGTATTTGTGAATGCTTGTTTTCTTTTTATTTTATGAAAAGATAAAAAGTGCAGAGATAAAGTTTACATTTTATATACCTTGGTTTATAACACCTTGGTTTGTAATATTTATCTTAGGGTTTATCATAGGATTTTCTCAATATGAAAATCAATCATGGTTAACCATGGTCAACGATGGTCCAACGTCACATTGTGACAAATATTGTCTTAATATGAAAATCAACCATGGTCAAGCATGGTCGAACATCGGATTGTGACAAAGAATGACTCGACATTAAAATCAATCATGGTCAACCATATTCAATCGCAGTCTAATGTTGCATTGTGACAAGGATTGTCTCAATATGAAAATCAATCATGGTCAACCATGTTTCAACATCGCATTGTGAAAAAGATTGTCTCAATATCGAAATCAACCCTGCTCAACCATGGTCAATAACCATGGTCACATTGTGACAAATATTGTCTATTTTTCCAACATCACATTGTGACAACCATGATCATCCATGGTCAATCATATTCCAACATTGCAATTTGACAAAGATTTTCACATTATGAAAATCAACCATGATCCAACATTGCATTGTGAAAAAAATTGTCTCGACATTAAAATCAATCGTGGTCTAATGTTGCATTGTGACAAGGATTATCTCAATATGAAAATCAATCATGGTCAACCATGTTCCAATGTCACATTGTGACAAAGATTGTCTCAATATGAAAATCAACCATGGTCAACTATGGTCAATCATGGTCAATAACCATGGTCACATTGTGGCAAAGATTGTCTCTTGGTCCAACGTCAGATTGTGACAACCACGGTCCAACGTCGCATTGTGACAAAAATTGTCTCAATATGAAAATCAACCATGGTAAGCGATTGTCCAACGTCGCATTGTGACAAATTTTATATCAATATGAAAATCAATCATGGTCAACCATAGTCCATCGTCGCATTGTGCAAAGATTGTCTCAATATGAAAATCAATCGTGGTCTGTCATGGTCAACCATGTTTATAATATTTATCTTAGAGTTTTTATACCTTGGGTTTATAATATTTATCCCTTGGGTTTAATATTATTCCCTTGGGTTTTTAGTATTAATCCCTTGGGCTTATTATTCCATTGGGTTTATAATATTTATATTAAGGTTTATATACCTTGGGTTTATAATATTAATCCCTTGGGTTTAATATTATTTCCTTGGGTTTATAATACCTTGGGGTTTTAGAATTAATCCCTTGGGTTTATAATATCAATCCCTTGGGTTTATCAATCTAAGGGTTCATATTCCTAGGGTATAATATTATTCATCGAGTTTATAATATTAATCCTAGGGTTTAATATAAATCCCTTGGGTTTATAATCATGGTCAACCATGCGCAACCATGGTCCAATGTCACATTGTGACAAAGATTATCTCAATATGAAAATCAAACATGGTCAACCATGGTCAAATGTCACATTGTCACAAAGATTGTCTCAATATGAAAATCAACCATGGTAAACATGCTCAACCATGTTTCTTTTAGGGTTTATATGCATAGGGTTTATAATATTATTCTCTTGGGTTTATCCCTTGGGTTTAATATTACTCCCTTTGGTTTATAACTCCTTGGGATTTTAGTGTTAATTCCTTAAGTTTATTATTCCATATGGTTTATAATATTAATCTATTGGGTTTATTAATCTAAGGGTTCATTTTCCTAGGGTGTAATATTATTCATAAGGTTTATAATATAAATCCTTGGGTTTAATATAAATCCCTTGGGTTTATAATCATGGCCTACCATGGTCAACGATGGTCCAATGCCACATTGTGACAATGATTTTCTCAATATGAAAATCAACCATGGTCCAACGTCGCAATGTGACAAATATTGTCTTGATATGAAAATCAATCATGCTCAACCATGATCAATCACGGTCCAATGTCGCTTTGTGACAAAGATTGTTTCAATATGAAAATGAACCATGGTCAACCACGGTCAACCATGTTTATATTTATCTTAGGATTTATATACCTTGTGTTTGTAATATTAATCCCTTGGGTTTAATATTATTCCCTTGGGTTTATAATACCTTTGCGTTTTAGAATTAATCCGTTGGGTTTATTATTCCCTTGGGTTTATAATATCAATTCCTTGGGTTTATTAATCTAAGGGTTCATATTCCTAAGGTATAATTTTATTCATAGGATTTATAATATTAATCCTAGGGTTTAATATAAATCCCTTGGGTTTACAATCATGGTCATCCATGGTCAACGATGGTCCAATGCCACGATGTGCCAAAGGTTGTCTCAATATGCAAATCAACCATGGTCAACCATGGTCTAATGTTGCATTGTGAGAAAGATTGTCTTAGTATGAAAATCAATAATGGTAAACCATGGACAACCATTCTTATTTTAGTGTTTATAATATTTATCCATTGGGTTTAATATTATTCCCTTGGGCTTATAATCTCTTGGGTTTTTAGTATTAATCCATTGGGTTTATTAATCCCATGAGTTTATAATATCAATTGCTTGAGTTTATTAACCTAAGGGTTCATATTCCTAGGGTATAATATTATTCATAGGGTTTATCATATTAATCTTTAGGTTTAATATAAATCCACTGGATTTATAATGATGGTCAACCATGGTCCAACATCACATGGTGACAAAGATTTTTTGAATATGAAATCAACCAGTGTCACATTGTGATAAGGATTGTGTCAATATAAAAATAAACCATGGTCAACCATGTTACAACATCGCATTGTGACAAAGGTTGTCTCAACTATGGTCAACCATGGTCACATTGTGACAAAGATTGTCTATTTGTCCAATGTCACATTATCACAACCATTGTCCAACATTGCATTGTGACAGATATTGTCTCAATATGGAGATCAATCATGGTCAACCATGCTCAGCCATTGTCCAATATTGCATTGTGAAAAATATTGTCTCAATATGAAAATCAACCATGGTCAACCATAGTCCAATGTTGCATTGCGACAAAATTTGTGTCAATATGAAAATCAACCACAGTTAACCATGTTTATTTTAGGGTTATAATATTTATCTTAGGGTTTATATACCATTGGTTTATAATATTTATCCTTTGGGTTTAATATTATTACCTTGGGTTTATAATCTCTTGGGTTTTTAGTATTAATTCCTTGGGTTTATTGTTCCCTTGTGTTTATAATATTTATCTTAGGCTTTATATAGTTATGTTAATAAATGCATATTAATCATATGCCTATCAGCATATATCAACCACATTTACTAATGTGGTTGTACATGTGTTTCATATACACCTATATCAACAATATTAGTAAATGTGGTTGCGGTTTTAAATATTTAGGTTAGGGTTTATATACCTTGGATTTATAATATTAATCTCTTGGGTTTAATATTATTCCCTTAGGTTTATATTACCAATTTCTTGAATTTATTAATGTAAGGGTTTATATTCACAAGGTTTATAATATAAATTCCTTGGGTTTATTGATGCCTTGAGTTTATGATATTAATAATCACTTACATTTATAAAATTGATTCCAAATTTTTTTAATTTATTAATCAATTATTTATTATAAAAAAAGGAATTAAATAATTATTATTATGTTTGTGTTTTAATATAAATAAATAAATCATTAAATGCTGTCCACAATAAAAATCCAACCCAAGAACAGGTGGATGAGACAAAATAGAGGTGATTGATTGGCCACAGCACTTAAACGGAAAAGCGTCCACGTTCAATGAACGCTCTTAAGCCCGTTCTTTTGACCAGCTGGCGGGCAGCCATGCATGAATCCCTGTTACGTGTGAACCTCGCGCCATGACGTGGATGGAAATCGCATGGGTGGTACTTGATCTGCATGGATGGATGAACGGATGAAGAAAATATGATGGATGGACAAATTTGCCGTTGGCCATGCTGCCGGAATACAGAGCTAACTGATTTTAGCGGTGGCCGTTAATATCCCAAAATTTTAGCGGTTGGATCGAATATGTCGGCTTTGGCGAAAAGGCACTGACGGCGACTTTTTACCCTGTTAAAATTGCTTTTGAAATTAGCAAAAAAATTGTTGAGAGTCACAGATATTTAGTCTTCAGAAAAGGCAGTATTACTTTTGGTTTACTTTAGATTTTTCAAAAAAAATTGAGTGAAAAGAGTAAATGTTTATTATTATTTTATTTTATTGAAAATTATGCCTTTTATTTCACCTCAAATATTTATGTGTTGCTAAACCCTAGCGAAGGTGTCGTTTCCTTCTCATCCATTGATAATAACCCAAAATTATTCTCCAGCTTAGGGTTTTCACCAATTTTGAACAAATCTCAAGAATGATTTAAGGGACATCTTCAACATCGATGTGGAATTAATTTGTCAATTTATAAATAGTTAGTTAGATAATTATCACTCATTATTATAAATGAATTAAAAATTATTTTTAATTATAAATCGATAATAATTATTTTTCTTTTAAATTATTTTTAATTATAAATCGATAATAATTATTTGATTTTGATGATGAACCATATTTGTTAGTTCGAAACGCGTTGACCAAAAGTTTCTTTTATGTGATTTCTACCAAAAGACTTTGTTTAATTCAGTGTGGATCACAGAAGCCTGAATACAGAAATTATCTTTTTTTTATGACTAGTTTGAAGAAGAAATGAAAATTACTCATTTAACACTAATTTTTACGAGCTTTACAATAGGTATTGGAAAACTCTTAAAAATTTAATAGAAAAAAAGAACTTGTAATCTTTATGATACTAAAAAAATAACAATAAAAATAATTTTTTTTAAATGACATTCTTATTTGCATATTAGAATCCAATTATACAATATTATCACATTAATGATTTTCATAACTTCCTTAAGCCATGAAAACCAACAGATTTGGGAATTTATCTTTGATATATTTTCAATAGTAAAAACAACATGTTAAAGAAATTAGCTATCATCATTTTTCTTAAACTCTAATAAGCTAAAGTTGCTCTAAGTGGATGGTAATCCTCATCATCATAACACACATTAAATGTTCAATATAAAATTAGATTCCTCTGCCAAAATCTAAAAAACAAGTTAGAATTTTAGGGTTTGAAAGCCCAGAGGGATCACTTAAGCATTAAGATGTGAGTTATTGTTCTATTGGAGAGTTGGGATTACATATCTAGACTATGGGAAGAAAATATTGTATAATCCATGTAGGGAAAGCTTGAGAGAATAAAATTTGAAGAGATTAAGTAATTTATTAAGAATTGATTTTCCCATTTTAAATTCATCAATTTTGTACTTTCATATTCAAACTATTTCAAAAAATCATTACATTTTTAATATAAAACATCAGTTGGATCTTGGTGGGCTAGCTTGAGTGATTAAGTATTTTGGGTATCTGAATGGAGGCTTTTGTGAGTAGACTTATTCAAAGATTTGTCTTTCGGATCCATAACATAATTTTTTTATTTATTTCTGATGCATTTCAAATCAACTAATGTGGTTCATCTCTAGGACGATTAAATGAACCGCATTAGTTGGTTCGAAACATATCGACAATCTAAAAGATTATGTGATGGATCCAGAAAACAGATCTCTTAAGTGTATTGGGTTTCATGTAGGAAGTCTTAGGGTTAATCTCTCAAGTCGGATGTCCTTATTGATGCCTCAATCAATGTCCTACCAAGTCACATACAATAATCAATGCAAACAAGTTTACAATGGGTACTGTTGTTAATAACTAAATTGACGCGACAATAAATAATTAAAAACAATTTACACCTAACAAAAACACACAAGATTTACCCTAGAAAAACCCAACTAGGAAAAATATTTCCAACAATAGATCTATCATATTATGGCTTAAAAGTAGCTAATATCCTCGAATTAAATGCAATTAAGTTGGTCAAACACACTAACCCTAGCTAACTAAGCCTTTCGCTCAACTCTAGCACATTACAAAGGAGAATCCCCAGCATTTTAAAAGATTTAATTATATGTAAAACCATGAGCCATCAATGCTAGGTGTCCAAAACCACCATTGTTGTCCTAACAACCTTGACTCTTTCAATAGGTCAAGATACCTAACAATACACCCTTTAAAATTAACTATGGGAATTCTTCAAATCCAACCCTAAAAACCTACATGCTCCTCTTCCCTGCCACCTAGATCTATGTCAAGAGTTTATCGATAGGAGTAGACATGCCTAACTAGGTCTCACAGCCACAGATCCATCTACATGTAGTTTACAAAATTCCATCTCCATGTAGTTGGTCTTTGCCTTTGCATCCCCTTCGTGATTTGAGAAAACATTATGATTCTTTCTTCGCCAAGTAATATCTTCTCTTTTTGGATCTAATATTACTTGTTAAGAATTAAATTGATGTGATAGTAAAAAAAATTAAAAAGAAATTACATAGATAGCAACAGCACACATGATTTACCCTAGAAAACCTCAACTAAGGAAAAACTAGCCAACAATAGATCTATTATCTTTGGCCTAAAAGCAACCAATATCATTGACTTAAATGTCATCAAGCTAACCAAACACATTGGCCCCACTCAAGTTAGTCTTATGCTCAACCCTAACACATTGCAATGCAAAATCCCCAAGCCTTTTAAAGTCTTTAACCATGTGTAATACCATGATTTAATATAATGAGCCACCAATATTAGGTGCTTGAAACCACCATTGTTGACCCGAAAACCTTGACTCTTTCATTGAGTCAACTTTACCTAACAATCATTTGCAAAAGGTAGGGATTCAAGGGCCCGGGGTTTTCCTCACAAATTTTTCC
Source organism: Pinus tabuliformis (assembly GCA_031772625.1). Taxonomy (NCBI): domain Eukaryota; kingdom Viridiplantae; phylum Streptophyta; class Pinopsida; order Pinales; family Pinaceae; genus Pinus; species Pinus tabuliformis. The sequence goes on from CM062812.1 coordinate 502,919,010, forward strand.
TTTTGAAAAAAAATCAAATTGGATATTTTTATTTTTATTTTTTCGTTCCATCATAACAAATTTTGGATCCTCAACGATGAATTATTGGTTATTCCATGATCATAAGATTCAATATTAAAAAAATAAAAAGATAGTTATTTCTCAATATATTTAGTAAATTTCAGACATAATGTAACATTCCTCACATTACTCCTACTATTTTGTAATGATAATTGTTAATGTAACACCATCATGGAAAACCATGACTGGCCAAACCTATGATTAAATATATGACAATTATTAATTAAAATTAATTAATTAAAACAATTGAAGGAAGGACAACCTTACAGACCCTTAGTCGAAGGGACGCTTACTTGCCCACATGATTGAAAATCCATGACCTATACCTAGTTGATTAAATGTCATAGTTGCTTGCAGCTGAGAGAATCCATTTTCTGGAAGGTTTAATGTGATGTGATTGGAGTTGAACTGACTTGGCAGAGCCACTAACAACCACTATAAGATTGGACTAAGGAAATGGAAAGACAAGTATTGTAGATTCTCACCCTTCTATCTCATAGATCGAGGAGACAACCTTGGAGGTGAAGGCACTAAAAAGCCAAGACGGTTCTCTCCGAGTAATGCCAAGGGACACAAATGAAATCCTACATATATTCATAGTGCAAATGAATTCAAAATTCTTTTAGTGGAGTTGGTTCGAGGTTTTGGTTCACTTGTTGGACGAGAACGCAGTTGCTCAACAGTTCACTATTTGAAGCTGCTAGTGGAATTGGATTATTTTTCCCCTTCTAAAATATGAGGCTTTGTGAGCTTAAGCCAATGCTCTATTTTCTTGGATTTTAAATACCTTTACTGTGATTGAGGCCACTAAAATCCTTGTTTGAGCTTGTGTTTTTGTGTGTAGTTTTGTGAGTGGGTTAAACCACTAGGTGCTTGTAGTTAGGCTAATGAACTACTTAGTGTTTGCTAATTGCTTGCTAACTAGTTTACGAACCACCTTCACAATGAAATAAATCCCTCGGTTAAACCACTGGGTGCTTGCAATTAGGCTTATGAACCACTTAATGCTTATTGACTGGCTGATGAATCACCTTCCCAGTGAAATATGTTGAAAATGCAACAAGAAATCCCAATTTAATTTTGTCCTCGAATTAAATTAGGAATTAAATTGTAATTCCACATCTCATGACAACTTGTAATAGTTAACTAAGTTAATTTGACTTAGGTGGCTCAGTTAATTTGAGTTGAGGGTCTAACTAGAGTCAGGTAAAGTGTATTCTACTTTTTAGGAGCCCCGGTTGAGTTTAGTTTGAGTTGTAATTATTTAATTCAGTCTAATTGAGTTAAAGTCAGTGAAACTAGTTCCAACTAATGGGGGAATTAGTGGGAGATCCAGTAGTGGGGTATAATAGTGGGGTGTAACTAGCAGAACCAGTAAACTAAATATTCACTCATAATTAACTCATGCATGTCAAATCAGAGAAAGACCCAGTTGAGATTTGAGTTTAGTACTATCTGTTGTATAATCATCTGAATTGTATAAGTGGTGCATACAATCAGAGGAAGGCCTATGAGGATTGCACAATTAATATTTATGGAATTTCCCAATTAAATATGAGCTAATTCCCAAGGAAATTGTGCAAGAAAATAGGGGCTTGGAAGGAAGCAAAATTGGCTAAGTATTGGATTGAGCTTCTTTAGGAACTAATGATATAGATAGAGATAGTGCAAAGGTTGCTCGGGCTTGAGAAAAGCATTATAATCTTCTCATATTGTTTTATTAATGCAATATACAGATAACAGGGGTTTTTAGTTGTGGCTTTCCCCAGAAAATTATTCTGTTATGTGTGATTGAATTCTTTCTCTTGTATGCTTCGTGATTTCATCAATCATTTATTGTTTCCACTGATGAGTAGAGTAGATTCAAGTCAATTGTTTTAGCATATTATAAGCTGTAGTTTGAATCTCCAAAGAATTTATACATTGTATTAGAGCTTAAATCACTATAGAAGAGGAGAATACGAGTTTGTATTTTGTGTTAGGATATTCCGACACATAAATAGTTAAGTATAACTTGGTCTAGTGTATAGTTAGGTAAAGTGTGTTTCTTTAGTATGTACTTTTTGAACTTACAATCTGACGGTCATGATATGTTCTAGACATGAAGTGATCCGACGGTTCATTCTCTCCTCGGTATTACCGACACTTGATCCGTGACGTAACACCCGAATGGTCCATGATCTCTATTTAAAGAGCATGGAGGGTCATTTGTAAGGTGACCGTTTATGAGAAAATCTTATGTAAATTTTCTCTCTTACAATTAATAAATTGCCTGAAGTGGTCGTTTTGGCTCAGGTCATGCATTGTTTCCCTCTTTGAGGGTTTTAACCACATCAAGAATATTGGTGTATTGATATGTGATCTATTTATGAGCGGTGTACTTTGGTGTTCTATCTGAGAAACTTAACTTGTAAATTCCTACATGGTATCAGAGCTATTTAAGGGCCGGATCCATTGGTGATCCAAATCCGAAGCTGGTACAACTGCATCCGACTGTCATTTCCTAGATCTACTGTTTTTGACGGCTTTCGGGCTAAGAGGACTACTCTATTGTGTTAGGAGCATCTGTTCCAGTGAGGAACCCCTTTCATTTCATGTGAAAAGGTTTCTGGTAGCCCTAACTATGTCATTTTTAAGATCTGGAGGCATACAATCTTTCTTTCTTTTTTTCGTGTGGTTCGCGGACACCTTCGGTCAATGGGTGGCGTTACGTCCACTGGAAAAATCTAGGCTTGACGCCCCGTGGCCTACTGCAAGACCTGACCCTAAGAGCTTTCGAGAATTGATCCTGTGACCTCCCATCTGGCGAGGCCCCGTCTTGACCAATTGGGCTAACCCTTGGGGCTTTTTGCAGTTTTAGTTATTTATCTCTCTGTTTATTTTGGTTTATTTATCTCTCTGTTTTTTATTACCGGATTTATACCTTTCATTTATGTGTATGATCTTTGCCCTGTGACTTCATGTAATCTGGGCAAATCATAAACAGAAAGGAAGGATTTTTCTCATGCGTATGCTCTTTTCCGCCGCATCTTTATGTGGTCTCAGAAAATTAGAAACATTGAGGAAAATATTTAGTTTCTTGCGAAATCTAATTTCAAGCCGTAAGGTTTGGTTTTGGTTGTGTGGTTTTTTTGTTTTGTAAGCAAAAAAGGCTTTTTCAAGTAAGCACAAACTCCAAAGTTTCAGTGACTAAAAAAAAAAACCCTTTCTCTTTTCCAAAAATTACTAACCTTTTAAACTAGCTCACTTGGTCCAAACTTACTTTATGAGAATAAAGGTCTTGGATTCAAGTCTTTCTTTTTGTTGAGTTACTTTTTCAAAAAACACATGTAACTTATGTTTTAAAGTTACTTTATGTGAAAGTGTTCTCACCCATTATAAAAAGTGAGTCACTTATAATTCTAAAGTCTCTTTATCTTTTATATAAGTTACACTTTAATGGGTAACTCATAAAGTACCATTGTAAAAGTGACTTTCACTTATTTATAAAAGTGAGTCACATAATTTTTTTTTAAGTGAGCTAATTAGATTAAGTTTGGAAAGGGGGAAGGTGTTTTAAAATATAACATTATCATTCACTTCCGCACATTCACATACTTCGACGACATCTTCACCAACTTTTCTTAAAAAATCCATAACTTCTTCATCCGGATGTCGTTTTCAGGGCTGTTTTTTTAATCAGCCTAATTTTTCGAGATCTTTCCATTGGAACACTTAGTTTCAACATCTATAGCTTCATTTTCTATTAAAATGGAAATTCTTTGCCAAGTTATTCTTGACAACTCCAACTACTTCCAATGGTTGTCCTACATGGAGGATTTACTTAGAAGTAAAGATCTTTATGAAATAGCCTCAGGCCAAGGGTCTAAACCTAAAGATGAAGATAAGCAAGCCAAATGGAAAAATAGGCAAGATCAAGCACATGGATTGATAGGGATGTCTATTTCTCTAGACCTTAGATTCCATATCGCAGAATTTGATACCCATGATGAAGCAATGAAACAACTCAATAAAGTTTTTGGAATTAAAAATGAAATTAGATCCCATCAACTCGAAAAAGAGTTGCTTACATTGGACCCCAATAATTTTTCTTCCATTGAAGAGTTTTTGTCCAAGTTCAAGACCCTTAGACTTCTCTTGGAAGGTGTTAAGATTAAGAAAGAAGATGGTAGCCTTATCTATTCCATTCTTACTAAGTTGGGACCATTCTACTCTATGTTTGTTTCCACCTTCCATTCTACAAGAGAAGCCTTTATTTCTCAAGGACAAGACTATAAGTCCCCCTCTTTTGATGCCTTTTGTGATTCTTTAATAAGAGAACAAGAAAAACTCTTACATCTTGGTCTTCTTAATATTGGAAACTCTTCTAAGAAAGCCTTAGCAGCCCAACAACAACCAAATTCAAAGAATCCTAAGAAGAAGCATCTTAAAAAGAATGGTCCTAAACCAAATAAGGGTCCTAAGAAATTTCAGTCTCAAAATGAAAAATCAATTCAACAAAATAATAAGGCAAATAAAAACAAAGGGAAGAAGATTGATAGACATTGCAACTTTTGTAATCATGATGACCACTTAGAATCCAAATGCTTTAAAAATATGGAATCCTTGGAAGCAACAATGAAGAAGAATAACATCCATTTGGAGCACTCTTCAACTTCAACTTCAACTTCATCTTCAGAAATAAGACTTTCTGCATGTGGCTGTCAAGCATCTCGGTCTGATTATGTAATAAATGTATCCTCTTCTTCTCATTCTCGTGAGTAGATCATTGATTCTGGAGCTTCTTATCACATGGCCAAAAACAAAGCCATGTTTTCTTCTTTAAATGATAGTAACACCAAAAATATATATGTTGGTGATGATAGATCTATTAGTGTTGTAGGGACTAGAACTATTCATCTAGACAATGGTCAATTAATGATGTATTATGTGTTCCTACCTTATCCTGCAACTTATATTTGTATATCAGATAACTCATTCAAGTGAAGGTAAAACTGTTGAATTTTCACCTCATGATGTTGTAATTAAGGACCTAAAAGATCCTAGATAGATTTTAGCTACTGGAATTGGTGATGATTCTACAAGGTTGTATAAGTTTAACAACTTTGGGTCATCAACTCTTCCCTCGGTATTTGTTGCTCATAATGATGAAGTGAGAAAACTTTGGCATGAGTGATTTGGTCACTTAAACTATCACTCTCTTCAAAATCTACGTAAGGAAAATATGGTGACAGGTCTTTCTATGGTATCTTGCAGAGATGATGTTTGTTCTGGATGTGTACTCAGAAAACTTCATCGGGATAGTTTTGAAAAACGTTCCTCTTAGCATGCCTCAACCCCTTTACAGCTTGTGCACAGTGATTTATGTGGTCCACTTCTAGTTGTTTCATTCCCTAGCTACAAGTATTTCTTAACTTTCATTGATGATTTCTCCAGACGCACTTGGGTATACTTCTTAAAACTCAAGAGTGATGTCTTTAACATGTTCTTGGCCTTTAAGGCCTTTATTGATAAATAATCTGGACATCAAATTCTTAAGCTAAGATTTGATAATGGCAGAGAATATGTTAACAACAAATTCATCAACTTTTGCACTAAGCATGGAATTCAATTGCAACATAATGTTCCATATACTCTACAACAATTTGGTGTAGCTGAGAGGAAGAATCGCACCTTAAAGGAAATGGCTAATTGTATGCTTCAATCTAAAGGGCTTAGTCTTAATTTTTGGGAAGAAGCAATTAATTGTGCAAATTACATAGTAAATCGCATTCCTACTAAGGTTTTAAGAATATCACTCCAGAAGAAGCATGGAGCTCAATTAAACTAGATGTAAGTCACTTTTGTTTTGTTGGAAGTGAAGCATGGGCCCATATTCCCAATGAGAAACATAAATCCTTATAACCTAAGAGTGAAAAATGTATTTTTGTTGGATATTCTAAAGATGTCAAAGGATATATAATTCTTCCACCTAAGTCCAAAAATGTTATCATTAGAAGAGATGTAAAGTTTGCTGAAAATATATCGGCCTACGAGCCTAGTTCGGCGGATATGCCACCTCTCTCTATCCCTTCTACTTATAAAAATATTTCTTCTTCAATGATGACAGCGAGGATGAAAATCCTCCCCCCACCTTCTCGAGATCCTCCTTCAGCTCCTCAGCTTCCAAAATGGGTCTGTGCTACTCAGGATGCAGCAGGAGCTCTTGCAGGTGATCCTACAAATCAATGATGTACACGTTCTGAGTTTGATAGAGCCTCTTCTTTACTAGCTCAAGCTTCAATGAATTATGATCCTAACACCTTTGGATAATATTTAGGCCATACATATTGGGGCACAACTATGAATGAAGAATACCGTCCATTATTGGCAGATGATACATGGGATCTTGTTCCTCTTCCAAAGGGAAAAAAACTTGTTAGATGCAAATGGGTTTAAAAAACCAAATTTGGACCAGATGGAAATGTTGATAAACATAAATCTTGTCTTGTTTCTATGGGTTTTTCAAAAGTTTAAGGCATTTACTCTACTGAAACCTTCTCCCCTATTTCCAAAATGAACTCTATCTGCCTTATTCTTTCCCTTGCTGCCTCTTTCAAATGGGAAGTCCATTAGATGGATGTTAAATCTGCCTTCTTGCATGGGGACTTGCATGAAGAAATCTATATGGAACAACCTCCTGGATTTATACAAACAGACTCCAGCCTTGTATGTCGGCTTAAGAAATCCCTTTATTGTCTCAAGCAAGCCCCTTGGGCTTGGTATGCCAAAATAGATAGCTTTCTTTTAGATATTGGCTTTTCTAGGTGTCATTCTGACAATACTGTCTACACCAAGAAAGTGGGTAAGTCTCTTATCATTCTTGTTCTTTATGTTGATGATCTTATCCTTACTGGTATTGATCCAAACCTTATAAACCATGTGAATTCTAGCCTTAAAAATTAGTTAGAAATGAAAGACTTAGGACACTTGCATTATTTTCTTGGTCTTCAAGTCTTGCAATCCAAGGAAGGTATTTCCCTTTCCCAATCCCAGTATGCCTGTGATCTTCTACGCCACTTTCACATGGAAGACTATAAGCTATCCCCTTCTACCTTTTCAGTCTAGAGCCCAACTTTCAGCCACCTGTACTTCCCTTGAAGTTGATGCTATCTTGTATTGTTAGCTTGTAGGAAAACTTGTGTATCTAACCCATACCTGTCTTGACCTTTCCCTTGTTGTTGGTCTTATTGCTCAGTTGATGCAAAGCCCACATGAAAGTCATTGGAAAGTAGCTAAAAGAATATTTCGTTATGTTCAAGGTACAGTTCAGTTTGGTATTCATTACAGTGCATAAGCATCTCCTCTATTGGTTGGTTTCACTGATTCTAATTGGGCTGGTGACCCTAATGATCAAAAGTCTATTGTAGGTTATGTTTGCACTCTTGGTTCTTAACCTATTAGATGGGCTTGAAAGAAACAAAGTGCCATTTCTCTTTCTTTAGCAGAAACAGAGTATCGTGGCATCATAGAAGCTAGTAAGGAAGCCCCGTGGATTCGTCATATCCTGTTAGAGTTTGGCTTTAAATAGCAGCATCTGACTACACTGGTGTGTGATAATCAAAGTGCCATTCAACTATGAAAATATCCAGTCCAACATAAGCTAAGAAAACACATTGAACTACACATGCACTTCATCAGAAAGCTCATTCATGACCATGTTCTTGAAGTGCAATATTGTTCAACCGATGATCAAGTTGTAGACATCTTTACAAAGGCTCTCACAGAGGCGAATTTTACTAAACTTTGATTTATGGTTGGAGTTTAGGAAGTTGTCACTAAGGGGGATAGGCTCTAATGCCTCCTTCCTTCTCCTATTTTTTCATATATGTACATCCTTCAATCCTATCCCAAGTTGTTCTTAAGGGGGGATGTTAGGATATTCTGACACCTAGGAAATAGTCAAGTATAACTTGGTCTAGTATAGTTAGGTAAAGTGTGTTTCTTTAGTATGTACCTTTTGTAACTTATAATCCGACGATCGCGATATGTTCTAGACATGAAGTGATCCGACGTTCATTCTCTCCTCAGTATTACTGACACTTGATCTATGGCTTAACACCTGATTGGTCCATGATCTCTATTTAAAGAGCATGGAGGGTCATTTGTAAGGTGACCATTCATGAGAGAAGCTTATGTAAATTTTCTTTCTTTTACATTAATAAATTGCCTGAAGTGGTCGTGTTGGATCAGGTCGTGGACTGTTTTTCTCCTTGAGGGTTTTAACCATGTCAAGAATACTGGTGTATTGATCTGTGAACTGTTTGTGAGCGATGTCCTTTGGTGTTCCATCTGATGAAATTACCATGTAAATTCCTACATTTTGCAGGAGAAATCAAATTTGCAGTATCATACTTCAGAGTTAGCAGGATGTCATTCTACAAATTGAGACTCAAATATTCCCTTGAGGGTAGTTCAAACTATATTTCTTGGAAGGACATGATGGAGGCAGTGTTGGAAGACAACAAGTTTAAGAAATTCATAGACAAAGATATTCCTAAGCCAGCTAATGCTCAAGATATGGTAGAGTGGAGAAAATGTGTGGCAAAGGCGAGAAGGATTATCCTAGAAATAGTTTGAGATCATATTGTCTTGAACCTCCATGGTAAGTAAACTCCATTTGCAATGTGGAAGGTCTTGACAGACTTGTTTCAAAACAACAATGACCACAGGAAGTTGGCACTGAAGGATCATCTCAGAAAGATCGAGATGGTCCGAGAAGGGTGACACAATACCGAAGTACTTAACCAAGTTCACCCAATACTGGGATGAGATTGGAAGTGTTAGTGTTATAGTTACTAAAGATGATTTGGTGAGCCTAGCACTTCTAGGCCTTCCCAAGAGATGGAACAACTACCAGGACTCAGTTAATGGGAGGGAGAAGCTACTAGAGTGGGAGCGATTATGGTCTGACTTGGTACAAGAAGAGATTCGGTGGAACACTAGAGATGGATCCTCATCCAAGCATGATGATGAGGAGAATTGTTCCTTAGATAGAAAGGCGAAGAAATGGAAGGGGAATTCATCACATTCCAAATCAGATTCCAGTTAGGGTGGAAAGAAGAAGGACATGTCAAAGATTAAATGTTTTCACTGTCACAAGCTGGGACATTATGCCACAAAGTGTCTGCATAAGAAGGCCGGTAAGAAGTCCTTAGGAGGAGCAAAAGGTGAAGCTCTTGCTTCACAATTCAGCTGGATTTCACCCTCATTGCTTGCATGGTGTCACTGGTGATGGGTAGTGTGTGGTACCTGGATAGTGGAGTCTCATCCAATATGACCATCAACAAAGAGTTCGTCAATGACTTGGAGGAGCTTCCAAGTGCACATATGGATGGGTGATGATGGGAGGTATAGTGTGATCAACATCGGTACTGTTACCTTTTAGAGGGAGTCTAGTTCTCCTCTCACATTAAAAGATGTCATGTATGTTCTAGGTTTGAAGAAGAATTTGGTTTCAATTTCCATGTTGGAGGACCATGGCTAAGATGTGATATTTAGCAAGGGAAAGGCATTACTTTGTCACATAGCCTCCTAACAGATGAAGCGGATCAGGGTTCGGGTGAAGAACCTCTACAAATTTGATGTAGAAGACTACGCTGCTTTGAGGAAAAAAGTAGAGAAGGTGCAAATCCGAGACATCGGTGACTTGCGACATAGAAGATTAGGTCACTTGCACCATGGAGCTTTGAAGATCATGCAGAAAATTTCTACAGGACTTCCCAAGGGTACACTAGAGAAAAGAGACACATGCAAAGGGTGTACATGGGGAAGTACACCAAAGATTCCTTTCATGATAAAGATAGTCGAGCGCAAGCGATCCTTGATAAAGTTCACTCAAATGTGTGTGGACCGTTCTCGATAGTATCCATGACCAAGCACAGGTATTATGTAATATTTGTTGATGATTTTTCTCATAAGTGTTGGATTTTCTTCATGTAGAAGAAATATCATACGTTTGCTAAATTTTTTGAATTTAAAGCACTTGTCAAGAAAGATTTTGGCAACAAAGCTAAAGGCTTTAGTAGCGATAACAGTGGAGAATATGTGTCGAATGAATTCAAGAAATTTTTTGCATCAGAAGGGATTCGGCAGGAGTTAATAGAACCTCATAACCCATAGCATAATGGGGTGGCTGAAAGGAAGAAAAAAATTATTTTGGGAGCTACATGAGCGATGCTACATGATTAGGGTCTACCATTTCACTTGTAGGTTGAAGCATGCAACACAACTATTTATTTGCAGAACAAAAGCCCTCATAGAATTCTCGGGATGAGTACACCAAAATAAGTTTTTTCCAGGTAAGAAACAAGATGTCGCACACTTCAGGATATTTGGTTCATCATTCTACTATCATGTTACCAAGGATGCACGGAAAAATCTAGAGCCAACAATTGAGTTGGGTATATTTGTGGGGTACATTGATACATCTCATAAATATCGGGTGTACCTACCATCCACTAAGATGAAAATGGTTCATAGAGATGTGAGGTTCGATGAAGAGAAGGCCATGATATGTTCCCTTGAGAGGGAGATTCATTTACATGCAAATGAGGATATTTTAGCTCCAAAGGAGGAACCTCAGGATGATGTGGAGCAGCCACATGCTGAGGAGAAGAGAGTGGAAGCATCCACTCATGCAGAGACTTCCAGAGATGAAAGGAAGTGAACTAGAGAGGCTGACATATTGATGCATGCTACTAGAGAGAATGTGGGAGCACCCACATCACAGCGTAGGCAGAGGAGGTCACTAGATTGGTACACTAGCTACATGGCTCTAATGAGCGAGAGTGTAGAGGTTGAGTCATCCTCATTGAGGAAGCAGTGCAACAACCAGTATGGGTTTATGGCATGGTTGAGGAGTATGACTCCATTATCAGAAACAATGTTTGGGAAGTGGTCCCATGATCGGGTGCTCAAAATTAAGCTCAAAAATCAAAGTGGTAGAATCTCGATAAACTTAACTTCAGATCGAAGTGCTCGTCATCTCAATTCCAACAGTGCGAATGACACTCGAATCTGAGCTCATATGAAGACATTAGAGCAAGTCAAAGTTTAGGTTTGACTTGGACACATGGCAGGAGTGGATGACATGGCAGGACCCTTCAGAAAATGGGGAAGCACCAAGTGGTAGGCTGCCATTGGCCCTATATTTCACAAATCGCATGTTGCAGGCAGGTCGGCGTTAAAGAATCGGCCCTAGAACAAGCCAGGGTGTGATGCGATGAATCGACCCCCAACGTACCCGGGTTGTGATGCGATAATCGCAATCGCACATCGCAGAAGTACAGAGTCCTGTATATTTATTACACCCCTAACTTCGTCGATTGCGAATTGCGATGGATCCCGGATGCGATAAGATTATGGGTTCTCATTAATAGTTTCGTCAGGCCTGCCATATCGGAATCGCACATCGCCCCACCGCATTCACAAACCATAAGACCGTTGGTTCTCTGTCGATTGAGATTTGCGATGGAACAATCGGTGCTTATAGATTATGGACCACCATGTGGCGAAATTTTTGTCCAGTTTTAAAGAAATTTTGGAGCGAAATTGTAGGTTCATGCCGGAAATGGTGCAATTTGTGGAGCGAATATTGAGAGAACTAGGAAAGGTCATAATTTCTTCAGTTTTCCACCAAATTGGATGCGAAAAGAGGCTAGATAGCCATTTTTGGACATTCAAGACTCATTGGAGTAGGTTTCATAAGCATTTGAGCATTGTAAACACATCATTTTACACTTTTGATCATAATAGAGAGGCCCAAGCCAATGGAAGTTGGACCAAGGAGACATAGCCCAAGAGGTGTGAACTCCTTTATCATGTTCCTGTTGTAATCTGTTTTTGATTATGTTCTGTACATGTTTATGTTGTTTTTCACTCTCTTATTTATGTTTAATTGCTCATAAAATTAACATAAAAACTCATTTTTCAATTGCAAAAAAAATCATGAATCCTTAAGTACAATGAAAGTATTTTGTTTATAATCTGAGGATGATCTTAGCACAGAAATCTAATATTCTAAATCAAATCATGTTGGTATTAGAGCATTAGGTTTTCTTTGTGAAAGAAATATTTAACTGTTTTCAAGTTTATGTCATTCTTACAAGGTTAAAACACAATAGAGGAGAAGGGAAGCTGGTTGGAAGCCCTGAAGTTGAGTCAAGGGGAAGGAGAGAAAGGTTACCACAGTCTTCAAAACCAGTTTAGCCTAAAGTTGCAGTTGAGACTCCAGAGATCATGTATCATGAAGGAGAACCTACAAACATGATAGAATAGACTGCAAGGGGAAAGGTTTGGAACTTTCCCCTTGCAGCCTGGTATTCCTCTATGAAGAGAAAAACCTCCACCCTCTCCACCATCTTCTTCATCTTCTTCTTCACAAGCATCTTCACCCTCTTCCACTAACACAACCCTTACTCATACTCATCAGCATACTTGAAAAGGAACTGGTAAATCACCTTTTTTAAAACTTGACGTTAAATTTGAGCTACCCATGTATAATGGTGAAGCAAATGCAGAGAATCTTGATAATTGGATTCATCAGTTGGAGGTATATTACAGGATTCAAAACCTTCAAGAGGATGACATAAAGATTGAAATAGCTTCCTTGAGAATGGAGGGTGCAACACTAGTATGGTGGGAAACAAAGACCCAAGAGGATATTAAAAGACAAGGTAAGATCTCAATTTCTTGGAATGATTTCTTTGCTGCAATAAAAAGACAATTCTACCCTCTATATTATATGCAAAAAGCCATCATGAATTGGCAGAACTTTAGAATGCTTAAGGGTCAAAATGTGCAAGATTACACCCAAGAATTCAGAAAAAGGTCTTTGATGTTAGGTGTAGATTTGCAATCATATGACACATCACTGAAGTACATAGGGGGTTTGCACAATTACCTTAGACATACTATCTTTATTTTTAATCCCAATAATCTAGATGATGTGTGTGTGCAAGCCACTCATCTTGAGGCAAGAGGAAAAAACACCCCAGAAGAAGGTAGTAAAAATCCATTTAAGAGTAAAGGAAAGGAAAATGATTTCAAATGGAAGGCAAAGAAAAATGTGTCTATCAAAAAAGAAGAAGATAATATTACATGCAAACATTGTTCCAGAGAGGGTCACGATGAAGCTCATTGTTGGAAGCTTCATCCTGAAATGAGACCAAAGAAAAACAATAACAAGAGAAAACGAAAAACAACTGCAACCACTCAACAGGATTTGGGATCCGATTCTGGGGATGAAACTAAAATAACAACCATGGGGTTAAAAGGGAAAGAATCCATTGCTAGCACTAGTTCTTCAAACTCACAAAATGAAACTCCAAACGCAAAGAGGAGAATAGAACTTTTTCACAAAAGGGTGATGTCAAAACACAACAAGATTGATACACTTTTCGATAGTGGCTCTCAAGCCAATTTTATCTCTGAAAGCATTATCAAAAGTTTAAACTTGGAAACCGTTACACATCATAAAACATATCCACTTGGATGGGTGTGTGACAATGTGCAATTGCAAGTTACTAGAAAGTGTAAACTGAGATTCGCTAAAACTACAAATTTCATAGATGAAGTGGAGCTTGACGTTGTGCCATTAGATATATGTGGCATAGTTTTGGGTAGCCCTCACCTTTATGACAGAAAAGCTATCTTCCATAGACATGAAAACAAATATCATTTATTCAAAGGTGGAGTAGAATATATTGTGAGAGCTCATAGCAAGAAAATATATCTTTCGATTGTTAATGCAAGGCAAATGAAAATACTAGTGAATTTGAGCAATAATTTTGTGCTTCTAATGATCAAACCCAGGGATGATGTTGATAATGAAGCTTTTAAAGGTAGTGATTCAAGATTGTCCTCTTCCTAACATTGGCATGTACAGGATGTCAGTGATGGAAAGCGCGGAAATTAATAAGAAAATTCAAGAGTTGTTGAATAAAGGGATCATTAGACCATGTTCGTCGCCATGTGGTTCACCTATTGTCTTGGTGCCCAAGAAGGATGGAAGATGGCGCATGTGCGTGGACTTTTGTGCATTGAAAAAAATTACAATAAAGAACCGTTACCCACTGCCTAGAATAGATGATTTACTTGATCAATTGAAAGATGCAAATTATTTTACTAAGCTGGACTTAAAAAGTGGCTACCATCAAATTAGAATAGCTGAAGGAGACATTTGGAAGACAACATTCAAAACAAAAAAAAGGTTTGTTTGAATGGCTAGTTTTTATGTTTGGTTTATGTAATGCTCCCGCTACGTTCATGCATGTGATGAATGATGTGTTGAGGCCATTCCTTGATGAGTTTGTCATAGTGTACTTAGATGACATCTTAATTTTTAGTAAAACTCGTGATGAACATGTTAGAAAAGTACTTGATGTCTTGAAAAAAGAACAGTTGTATCTTAAGATGTCAAAGTGCGAGTTTGGAAAAACTTCTTTAGTTTACTTGGGTCATATTGTTGGAGGAGGTGAGTTGAAAATAAATTCCTCCAAGGTTGATGTCGTTGTGAATTGGCCAAGGCCCAAGACAGTTACCGAGGTAAGAATTTTTTTGGGAGAAACCGAATATTGGAGGAAATTCATTGCTATTTTTTCTCTTATAGCAACTCCTTTGCATGCGTTGACAAGTGTGAAAAAGGTTTTTCAGTGGGGAGGCAAACAAAAAAAGGCCTTTGATGCATTGAAGGAAAAGATCAATACAACTCCAGTACTTGCACTTCCAGACTTGAGACAGTCATTTGAGATTCAGACTGATGCTAGTGACTACGCTATGGGTGCATTCCTCATGCAACATGGTAAGCCTATCTGTTTTCATTCAGAAACTTTTAATGGTGCAATGATTAACTATCCTACATATGACAAGGAATTGTATGCATTGATGCAAAGTGTGAAAAAATGGAAACACTACTTGATGGGTAAGGAAACAGTCATTCACACTGATCATCAATCATTGCAATACTTGCAATCTCAATCAAAGTTGCAGCAATCAAGTAACTTCCGATGGACAGGTTTTCTTCAATAATTCCACTTCTTAATAAGGTATAATAAAGGTATCTACAATAAAGTTGCTGATATGCTTTCTAGGCCTAGTGTTAGTGAAGCTACTTTACTCAAGAATAATTGTTTTTTACATGAAAGTTATATTGAGAAATATGCATTAGATAATGACTTTCAAGATGTTTATGCAAGCTTGAGTCAAGGTAACCAAGTAGAGGAATTGGATTATCATTTGCATGATAACTTATTGTACCATCTTGGAAAGCTTTGTATTCCACAGGGAGAAAGAGTTAACATCATAAGAGAGGCACATACTTCTCTTATTGCTGGTCATTTCGGTGTAAGTAAGACGGTGACACATCTACATAGGTATTTTTATTGTCCTTGTATGCTTGAAAGTGTGTCTCATTTTATTAAAGGATGTTCATTATGTGCAATCAGTAAGCCTAGCAATAGGAAGTTAGGATTGTACACACCACTTCTGGTTCCTTCACGACTGTGGGAGAGTGTTTCTATGGATTTTGTAGGAGGTCTTCCATTGTCAAAAAGAGGTCATGATTATTTGTATGTAGTTGTGGATAGGTTCAGCAAAATGTTTATTTTGATGCCATGTAAAAATCAAGTTACAGCTGAACAAAATTAGTTATTCTTTCAGAATGTTTGGGTGCATTTTGGATTTCCCACATCATTTGTTAGTGATCGAGATTCTCGCTTTGTTGGAAATTTTTGGTCAAGCTTGTGGGGATTCATGGTCTCCAAATTGAAAAAAAGTACAACTTCTCATCCACAAATAGATGGTCAAACAGAAGTGGTGAATAGAACAGTGATACATATTCTTTGTGGGTATTGTAGCAAGCATCCTAAGTTGTGGGATGAACATTTGCACTATATTCAACATGCTTATAATCGAGCCAAGCACTCTTCAACTCAAACTTTGCCATTTGAGGCATGCTTGGGATACTTGCCTAAATCTCCTTTGGATTTTATTTTTGGCAAAGATGTTGCTATTGAAGGTCATAACAACATAGACAAAGCAAGAAAGTTCATTGAACAAATCCAATTAGTACACCAAAAGGTTCAAGAACAACTTGAGAAAAGCCAAGGCAAGTACAAAGCAAGGCACGACAAGCATCGTCAAGATCACAAGTTCCAAGTTGGTGATGAAGTTTGGCTTCACATTAACAAAGAGAGGCTCCAAGGAGAAGGTAAAAAGCTAAAACCAATTAGATATGGTCCATTCAAAATTTTGGAAAAGATTGGTAACAATGCCTTCAGGTTGGATTTGCCTTCATATATGCAGATTTATGTTGTTTCTAATGTTGAGAATTTAAGGTTGTATGAGCCTCCTTTGATTTAAGATAGAGAGAATATTCAAATTCCATCTATTGAAGACTTTTCTCCATAATTCCTTAATGAGCTTCAACAAGACACTATACTTGACAGAAGAACAAGGAAATAAAAAAGGGGAAGTATCAATTATCTTCAAGTGGGGCTCAAGGGTAAAAATCCTTTAAAATCCAAATGGATAGAGGTTGGATAGGTAAGGGAACTGTACCCTCACTTGTTGGACAATTGAAAGTGATCCTTTTGGGGTCCAAAAGGCTTCCAGTGGGGAGGAGTGATCAGGGGCTCAAAATTAGGCTCAAAAATTAAAGTGTCAAAATCTCAATAAACTCAACTTCATATCAAAGTGCTCATTATCTTGATTCCAATGATGTGAATGACACTCAAATCTGAGATCATATGAATAAGTTAGAGCAAGTCAAAGTTCATGTTTGACTTGGAAACATGGCAGGAGTTGATGACGTGGCAGGACCCTTGAGCGAATGGGAAAGCGCCAAGTGGCAGGGTGCCATTGGCCCTGCATTTCACAAATCACATGTCGTAGGTGAGTCAGCATTAAATAATTGACCCCAGAACAAGCCAGGGTGTCATGCGATGAATCAACCCCCAAAATACCTGGGTTGTGATGCGATAATCGCAATCGCACATCACAGAAGTGTAGAGTCTCGTATATCTGTTACCCCCCAAAATCCGCCAATTGCAAATTGCAATGGATCCCGGAGGTGATAAGATTATGGGTTCCCGTTAATAGTTTCGTCGGGTTCGTTGTATCGGAATTGCACATCGCCCTACCGTGTTCACAGACCATCAGATCATCGGTTTTCCGTCGATTGTGATTTACAATGCAAGAGTCGGTGTTGATATATTATGGACCGCCATGCGATGAAATATTGCCCAGTTAGCACAATTTTGAGCGAAATCGTAGGTTCATGCCAGAAATGGTGTAATTTGTGGAGCGAATATTGACAAAACTAGGAAAGGTCATAACTTCTTCAGTTTTCCACCAAATTGGATGCAAAAAGATGCTAGATAGCTATTTTTGGACATTATGAACTCATTGGAGTAGGTTTCAGAAGCATTTGAGCGTTGTAAACACATATTTTTACACTTTCTAGCATAATAGAGAGGCCCAAGCCATTGGAACCTGGACCAAGGAGACGTAGCCCAAGAGGGGTGAACCTCCATTATCATGTTCCTGTTGTAATTTGTTTTTGATGATGTTCTGTACATGTTAATATTGTTGTTCACTCTCTTATTTATGTTTAATTGCTTGTAAAATTAACATACAAAATCATTTTTCACTTGCAAAAAAATTCAGGAATCCTTAAGCACAATGAAAGAATTTTATTTCTAATCTGAGGAGGAACTTATCACATCAATCTAATATTCTAAATTAGATCATCCCAAGACCATAAAACAAGTTAGTGGTGAGTTCCATATGGATTTACAAGGTAAAGAAAGGAGCAGATGGGAGTGTGGAGAAACACAAGGCCATGTTTGTGCCATAGGATTCTCTTAGGTGGAGGGAATTGATTACGATGAGACCTTTGCTCTAGTATCAAGATACTCTTCAATCAAATCTATTCTAGCACTGTTAGCGCATATGGGATGGAAGATACATCAGATGGATGTGAAGACAACATTACTCAATGGTATGATTGAAGAAGAGGTGTATATTGAGCATCTAGAAGGATTTGAGACCTTCAATAGAGAGTCACATGTGTGCATACTCAAGCAAGCGTTGTATGGATTAAAACAAACACCTCGTGCTTGCTACACCAAGATTGAAAACTATTTCACTGGATTAGGATTCACCAAAAGTGAAGAAGACGTGAGCCTTTACCATATTGTGGTTGAAGGTAAATTGTTGATTATAGTATTATATGTCGATAATTTGATTCTAAAGAGGTGATGTGAAGCTAATAAAATCTTGTAAAGAGGATCTTGCAAGAAAATTCGAGATGAACGATCTGAGGCTCATGCATTACTTTCTTGGTATGGAAGTATGGAAAGGAGATGAGAAACTATTTGTCTCTCAGGGAAAGTATGCCAATGAGATACTAAAGAAGTTCCACATGGAGATCAATAAACCCATGGAGACTCCTCTAGCAGGTAATTAGAGGAAGGAAGATGCTATAGATAGCTTGTGGGTTCACTTATGTATTTGCTGACCACACGACTGAACATGTGTTTTGCAATTAACCTACTTATTCCAACCATGGTTAAGCCAGCCAAACTTTATTAGAAGGCAACTAAACATGTGTTGAGATACCTTAGAGGCATCACTCAATTTGGTCTTTGGTACAAACATATGGAGGAAGTGAAGCTTCAAGGCTTCAAATATGCAGATTTGGCATGGAGTCCATTCGACAGAAAGATCACATCAGGGGGAATCTTCAATATTATATCAACAACAATTTCTTGGTACAACAGGAAGCAGAGATCATTTGCAATCAGTTTAATAGGTGGATCCTACAATGATTTACTGTGACAATGAGAGTTGTATCAAACTCTCTAAGAATCCTAGTCAAGAAACTTGTGAAGCTATTTGGATGAGGAAGATCCTTGTTGGGTTATTTGGTCAGCAGATGGATCCTACAATGGTTTACTGTGACAATGAGAGTTGTATCAAACCCTCTGAGAATCCAGTTTTTCATGATTGGTCCAAGCATATCAACATCTGGTATCACCATCTATGAGATTGTGTACAAAGGAGAATCATGTTTTTGGAGTACATTCCTACAAAGGAGAAGGATGACTATATTTTGACAAAGGCAGTTTCAAGATGAAACTTCGAGTTTCAAAAAGGTAGGATCGGGGTAGTATATAATCCCTTTCTTGTTGAGAGGGAGTGTTGAAAATGCAACAAGAAAATCCTAATTTATTTTTTCCTTAAATTAAATTAGGAATTAAATTGTAATTCCACATCTCATGTGAACTTTTAATAGTTAAATAAGTAAATTCGATTTAGTTGGCTCAGTTAATTTGAGTTGAGGGTCTAGCTAGAGTCATGTAGAGTGTTTCCTACTTTTTAGGAGCCCTCGTTGAGTTTATTTTGAGTTGTAATTATTTAATTTAGTCTAACTGAGCTCAAGTAAGTAAAAATAGTTCCAACCGATGGAGGGATTAGTGGGAGGTCTAGTAGTGGGTTGTAACCAACAGTGATCAGCTAGTAAACTAAAGATTCACTCATAATTAACTCATGCATGTCACATAAGAGAAAAACCCAGTTGAGATTGGAGTTCGGGGATAGTGTACTATTAGTTCTATACTCATCTAAATTGTACAGGTGGTGCATGAAATCAAAGGAAGGCCTATGAGGATTACACAATTCATATTTGTGGAATTTCCCAATTAAATATGGGCTAATTCCCAAGGAAACCACACAAGGAAATAGGAGCCTGGGAGGCAACAAATTTGCCTAAGTATTGGCTTGAGTTTGTCTGGGAAGAAGTGAGATAGATAGAGATAGTGCAGAGGTTGGTTGGGCTTGAACTTTGGGAAGTAGTGAGATAGATAAAGATAACGTAGAAGTTGGTCGGGCTTGAGCAAAGCATTATCATCTTCTCATATTTTCTGATTAATGCAATATACATATAGCAGGGGTTTTCAGCTGTGGCTTTCCCCATAAAATTATCGTGTTATGTGTGCTTGAATCATTTCTCTTGTATGCTTTGTGATTTCATTGATCATTTATTGTTTCCGCTGACGAGTAGAGTAGATTCAAGTCAATTGTTTTAGCCTATTACTATTTGCAGTTTGAATCCACAAGGAATTTCTACAAAATCAACCCCTCGGTTAAAATCACTAGGTGCTTACAGTTAGACTGATGAACCACTTAGTGCTTGCTAAGTGCTTATTAACTAGCTGACTAACCACCTTCACAGAAGAATCAATCCCTGTGTTAAAAACCACTAGGTGCTTGTAGTTAGACTGATGAACCACTTAGTGCCTACTAAGTGCTTGCTAACTAGCTGATGAACCACCTTCATATGGAATCAATCCTTTGATATTGAGCACACTTCCCTTTGTGACTTGGGTGAACCCTTGTGTTTGAAATCCATATAATAAGCGAGTCATTGGGGTGCTTACTGCCAGAGAGTAGTTGATGGACAACCTGGATAGTGGACTCCATCTCCTGATTGCATGAAAAAACCTTTGGTGTGGATTTTCCCTTGAGCAATCACCCCCTCATACTTTGGATCTGGACCAAGGTGGTCAAATGCAAGAGAGATTGTAATGTAGCTAGTCTATGGTTCGGTGGAGAATGGAAGTCCCTGCTTCAGTTTCCTACTACTAAAACTCACATTAATAAGTATAATACACTTGCTTGTTATGTCGCTGGTTGATGTATGGTCATATTTCATTCATGAAAGAATGCCTAAATCAATATATATTCATGGTTGACAAGGTATCATATCTATCCATGGTATTAATGAATGCTTGAATTATGTGGTTACTTCTATCTTAGTGAATTGCAATTTGTCTGATATGTTTATGATTAGTGGTCTAAGAATTACTTAGGATCAAGTTGTTATCTTAAGATGCCCCCCTTCACGAGGTTCAGAGCAGTACCTCGTAATTTTTTTTATGTGGACCCAAGGATGAAGGGCAGCCCAACCCATGCTTTAGCGCATGGTTTTGGGCATGATGATTTTATCCATGATATTTTGTAGATTCGGTCAAGGAAACTACATTTATGTTCTAATCAAGGGTTAATGGATTGGGGGTTTATGAATGCTTGACATGTATATAATGTATTGTAACATTGAAGGAATATAATGAAAAATCAATGTGTTTTCCCCATTTTGGGTTCCATGAGAAAAATCTCTATATGTATTTTTTGTTCTCGCCATTGTTTATTTTCTATTTTTTTAAGAATTCATTTGGAGGTAATTTCTATAGAGGTTTAAAACCTTAAAGATTGCAGATGGAGGGCTATAATTTTTTACCTATTTTTTCGCTGACCTTTTAAACTTTATAAAAGTTTGCCAATAAGGTTAAATTTTTTATTAGTGACTTTATGCCTAAAGTCCAAAGTTGTGAGAGAATTTTGGTGATTCAATGCATGTCACGACACTTGACTACTGCAAAATCACCTACCAAGCTACAATTTCAACACCTGGAACTGTATCTATCTCATACCGTCATGGTTAGGATTTTTCCAGAAAAGTTGGGTTTCTTAGCTATAAAATTTCAAATCTGAAGGGTTTTTTCTTAGGACCAAATTTTATATCAACCACAAGGAAGATCAGTCAATGATATGAGCTTGCACATGGAAGGATGGATGTTTCTAGAAAGACATCCCTTTATAGAAATGATTTTGAAATAAGAAATTTATCCAAGCATGAAGCAAGTTGGCGCTTACCTCCCATTCTATTAGTCCATGTGAAGGTGCCATTAATGGTCTCTAGATCTATAATTCGCAACTACAACATCAGATACTTGAACTGGTGGGAGTCTACATCTAGTATGTTCATCCCACCTTTCTTCTCATCTAACAACTTAATGATATTGAAGTCTCCACTCACTATCCAAAGATCATCCTCGTGCAATGCCATGATGTTTTCTAGACTTTGCAGAAAGTTGGACTTTTTTGAAGCCAAATGAGGGACATAAACCATCATGATATAACATGTTTATGTTGATCTCACATGTTGGAATTGCCCCAAAATCATACATGAATTGCCATCTAGTATGTGTTGAGAAATGGAAACAAGAAATTCCAGTTTAATTTGTCCTTGAATTAAACTGTGAATTAAAATAGAATTCTTTTCTCATATAAATTTGAAAATAATTAATTAAGCTTAATTAACTTAATTAATTTAGGAAATTCAAACGGTTTGTTTTCCAATGGATTTTTCTATTCGCCCCTACATTTGGTTTTCAATGTAATCCTTAGCTATGTATCATGCTCTCTAATTTTCCAAGGTGTTTTCACATCTAGCGTATGTGTTAAATCCCTTTCTCACTATCCATTTTGCAATCTATCATCCACATCTTCCTCTCCCTCATATTCCATGGTTCTTTTTACTTCAAGGTGAATGCATGAAGATGGGTTACAGTTTTGGGCCAAATGTGGCAATGAAATTTCAAGCTTTTTCTCTTTTATCTAATTGCAACCCTCAAAACTCATTTAAGAATTTTGAATTTTGATTCAAAGTAAAAATACAACATGTGGAGAATTATATTGTTCTCCTAAAGATATTTTTTGCAAAAAAAATTAGTGTCATATAATCTCTCAATTTTCCATTAAATGCAATACTTGTCCATGCAAATTTTCTCACATCTTAAGAGGTATGTGTGTGTTCACATAGTATAACTTAGTCTGAAATGTGTCATTTTAAAAAAGTATATATATATATATGAGCATGATCCACATGAAGAGAACTATGTTTCATATTAAAAAATTGATTTTTTATTCAAAAAATATAATTTTTATTATTTTTCGAAATTGTTGAAGCAATATTTCAATTGCATTTTGGAGACATATGTGTTCACATAAGATTTTTTCAACTCTTTAAATAAATTGAAAAACCAAGAGTACCCTTTTGAAGAGGACTCATAAACATAGATAGTGGTTTTTTTCTTTCGTTGTGTATATTTTATGTTATTTATTTTTTATTCAGTCCCTTTGAAATTGTCCAAAAAAAATTCAAGTGTTATGTTTAAAAGAAATTAGATGAAAAATATCATATGAATTCAAAAGTTTCAAATTCATATGCCATTGGATAGAAGATTCTTTCACAAATCCAACATGATCAAATCTGCCACTTAAGGATAAATTTTGCCCTAAATCCGCTAGCATACAAAATGGGGTTGCAGAGAAATCTACAAAAGGGGTACTCAAATTGTGATTTTTAGGAACTCGGGAGCTCGATTGAGCACTTCAAACACTCGATCGAGCATTAAATAAACCCTCGATCGATCCATATAGATGGTTAACCAACATCTCGATCAAATTGTTAAAATGCTAACGACCACCAACTGGCTACCAACTTTTATTAATGTTATTATAAAAAATGCTACAGCATAAGGGCTCGATCGAGCCTATAGATCGATCGAGACTCTAATGTCAACCCAAAAAAAAAAGAAATTAGTCTAAATTCGAATGTAGAAAAAAAGCAAAAACATACATTCATAGAGAAATATTAGAGCATGAAAATTACACAAGGATTCACAACAAACATGGGAAATTGGAGATTTGGATCTAGAAAAGGAAAGAAATTTCCATCCATAGAGGAAATGCGATAAAAAGCTAGAGAAAGGATGAGAAAAAGACGTCAGACATTGAGAGAACAAGAAGACCATCCAATTAAATAAATTCATGCAAATGCAAGTAACTCAAAATGTCTCACTTCTCATATTACTTTCGCCATGTTGTATGCATTAGGAAATATGATTGAAAAAAAAAATGGACAATGAAACAATATAGCTAGGATAAAATAAGCATTGAAAGTAATACCATGTAGTTAAAAATTGAGATGCAACAACAACTAAAGCAAACCACTCAAAACGATGCAAATTATTGAAAACCACTTGAAACCATTGTTTATTGGAATTTTATGAAACCACTTGATGTCATGCAAATTATGAGCCACCTTCGAATTGTAATGGTTTAGGATAACCCACAAAAACTAAGGATGTGCTTTACCCAAAGAAGACCATTGGAACATAATTTCCATATATTATTTACATGAATTATAATTCACAGAAATTTACTTATAAGAGGGATTAGCAAAAATGGTTGTCATAAAGGTGCTACAAAACCTATAAACAGTAGTTTGATTAATGTTTGATATCCTTGTAGGAGTTAAAAGACAAAAAATGTGTCAAGATCTAGAAGAAGCAATAATATCACTCCTTCCAATGTACATGAACTAAGAAGACATTCTTTGTTCAACATATATAACAACAATAAATTTTCATAAAAATCATCATCATATATAACATTTAATGGTTCCTTGAATCCTAAATGATGACCCCTACCTCTGAAAACCTCACAAGTTTCTTCTTTCAATTCTCACATGAATATTATGAGAAGTTTTTAAAGAGAACCGGTTTTTTGAAGACATACAAAGTGTAGTGTAGATTCATGCTTGCACAAAAAAGAGTGTATTATTACATATAACTATAATGCTCCATGGAAGGCTCATGCGATTAATCAATATTAAATTCATAAATAATAAATGCAAAAGAAATAAATTAGCATGCATGTATTTATGATATGCTATAAATGTTTGCAATGTTAATCTTCTTAGACTGTGGCAATCTAATGTCAATTAAATTCATCTAGTTGTTTCTCAACATGTAATCGTGAAATAAAATGCAATAAAAGGTTCAAAAGTAAAAAAGAGTAGTTCCATATTTTAAACTTTGTCGAGATTTGATGAAAATAATTGAAAACATAAAAGACATTGGATATCCATCTTTGCACATGCATAAAAAAGGCTCCTTGTAGAAAGATATAGTTTTTTAAATCCTCTTACCCCTCTCGGTTCCCTACTTGATTGTTATGCTAAAATTTCCATGTACATTCTCCCGAAAAAACACTCAAATCATTTGTGCCCCTCTTCCCCACAAATGATAACAATGTACATCCATTGTTGATAAGACGTTATAGCATCTTCCTTATTCCCTAAATCCATTAAAACCTCTATCTCTTGTTGTTTTCTTTTTATATCATTATCAACAATTTCATTGGCCTTCTCATACTTCTGATTCCACATTTCTTCCACTTTTTATTTGGAATTGTGAAATTCCTTTAAGAAATTTCTTATTACTAGTGTTTTATTGTAATTTTAGTTTCACGTTTTAAAATGCTAAATGATATGGTGCTTCTAATGAAGAAAAAAAATTCCAACTAATTTGATTTTGTATAGTAGGCTTTCAAATATTCACATAATTAAAAACTAGTTGAATAGGTTCCTTATTGTATCATAGTGTGTGTATTTATGTATTGTATGGTTTTTTAGTCACAATTTATCTAATAGATTATTAAATTTTTATAAATTTATAGATATAGATTTTGTTTTCTCTCATGAAATAAACTTAGCCCTTCAATTTGGTAATCACTAGCTTGATTTTCAAGAATCTCCCATTCTCTAAAATTAAAAATATTCGCCATATCATTAAGTTCTAAGTAATAATGCCCTCTGAAATATGTATTTAGAAGTTTCCTATATATAAGAATTTAAGTTTAATTTCTATTAATATTTAGTTCAACAACCTTGCAAATTATTATACAATATCTTCTTCATCAATTTTACTAGATATTCATGCTCTTCTCATTTTACAGCCGCTCTCTTTGGCTTCTTTAGTAAACTCTCCAAATCTTCTAATTTTATTTATAACACCTATTCTTTTTTAATCACTTAAATCTAGTTCATTCTCTTCTCAAAATCCCTTTTACTTCACATTGGATTTAAATAATTGAAATGTTTGGTAAATGAGATATATGAAAAAAAATATAATATACCATCCTTGTTACAGTAGGGATCACTTTTAGTTTGGGATTTATATAGTCTTTTGAAGAAATGGAAAATTGTTGCTAAGAAGAAGTAATTTTGAAAAAGGTCTTGAAATGTTTCACTTGGTACATGTGATGTTGTGAAATCAAACAAAGCTTCGAACCTAGATTAACTAGTAAATTTTGGGGTTATATCTAACAATAGATCACTTATTTCACACATCCTTCAATCCTATGCCCAAATAGTTTTAAGTGTTTTCATTTCTTAAACATGTGTTGGGGGGAGAGAGAATATGTTAATTTTTCTTAGGCCTATATTGTTCTTTGCTTTGATAATGGCATTTCTTCATTAACACATCAATTTCACCCCATAACATAATAAAATTATTCATATTTACATCATTATTCAACAACATATGAGACTAAGTATAAAGAACAATATAATCATCATCAATGCAACAGAACATAAAGGACCAATAGAAGAAAATCGTTCACTCATAGAGACATCAGGATTGGTTGGAGACTAGGGAAAACCCCACTATGGGGAAAACCATTTCAAAGTCTTCTTCTTGTTAGATCATCATCAAATGATTTATCAAAAGAGAGTACAATGATCCATATCTTCATCTATGCAACTATTCAACAAAATAACTACAACATCCATAGAATGAACCCAACAATGCTTATTCTCCAAACCCTAATTCAGAAACTTGTAATGAATTGTCATTGTTTGTTGTCAACTATCGAACACAACGGTCATAAAGCGAAATCTTTGGAAGACTGCGACTTCATCTTTTAGGTCCTAGTCACACGGACGAGGTGTCATGTGAGCTACTATAACTTCCTATTCGCTCCCTTAATCCTAGCATATGAGTGTCTGGGGTCAGATCTGGAATATAGAAACCCTAACTCCCAGTCGCATGGAAGGAGAGTTATACATGCAGCTCAAACGCTCTAGTCACATAAATGAGCTTATGTGAAAGTGAATGCGGTCGAATCCTTCCTGTGTTGTGCCTGCGATTGAGGCCCAAAAACCCTAAATTAGAGATGCGAGTTTCAGACCCTACAATGTCACCTCAGAGTGAACCTAATCCTCCACGGACAAGCCTCAAGCCTGTGCGAGCCAAAATCTAAGATAGAAGAGTGTCTCGTGATTGTGTCCAAATGAGGTAGAGGTCACTTGTATTTATAGCCTTCCAAGGGTGTCCACTTTGCTTT
Organism: Pinus tabuliformis; assembly: GCA_031772625.1. Taxonomy (NCBI): domain Eukaryota; kingdom Viridiplantae; phylum Streptophyta; class Pinopsida; order Pinales; family Pinaceae; genus Pinus; species Pinus tabuliformis. The sequence continues at coordinate 502,946,145 of CM062812.1, forward strand.
AGGGTCAACTGACAAATGTGCACATGTGGGATTTTCTTCATAAGTACACTTTCCCTTATCCAATCTGAGTGATCTTTAGGTCTATTTTGGTCCTCTCTAAAAGTGGAATTCAATGCAATCATTATCTCCATCAAGTAAGTTTGCAAAGTGGAATTTTAACGCAGTTTCATATTTCTAGCACTCCCTCTCAACTAGGGAGGATTCCACCTGCATCATGTCACATGTATATTGTCATCAAATCATATCCAATCTCAAGTACCTCATCATATCAATTCATCTCTAGCTCATTCCTACCTGACTCTTGATTGTCCCTACTCATATGTTGAATATTCTTTAATCTAAAATAAAATGAATCTATCATCAGAGGGGAGCCTAAGCTACCACCCTCTTATTCTTCGGGCTACTACCTAGAATCTCTACCTGTGGGCTACTACCTAGAATCTCTGTTAGCGGGCTACTACCCTGTTGGGTCCTTCGTTTTTGAAGGAATAAGAGTTGTGGATGATATTTTAGTTAAAGCAACTGGAAGTAGAGCACCAGAGAAGCAAGGTGGCAGGGAAATATTTGTTTTGGAACTTGTGCAATGGAAAATAAGGGTGTGTACTGAAGAAACAGGAGCCAATTTTGATATAGTCAACAGAGAACCAAGGTAATGGCCCTGGGTATTAGAAAACCTCGGATCAAGCGAGTGAGGGGTTGGAGATTAAATCAAGAAAGAATGACTATAAAAGAAGATGAAGAGAAATGAGAAACAATTTTAGACAACTTTGTGAAGTTTAGATGGTGTCGTAAAGTTTAGATTGTATTGCAAATTTAGACAACACTGTAAAGACTATATTGCGCTACAAGTTTAGTTTTGTTGTAATGTTTGGGATCTAAACTATGAAATATTGCTTATGGGAAGAGCAGGATATGTAATGTTATGTTTTGACACTTTTTTTTAGTTGTGTTCTATGCGTGCAAGTTTGTAATGTGCCGCAAGTTGTAATGGAGAAATGTTGTTATAATCGGGCTCTGTTGTTTTAATAATAAAAGGAGAATGGGAGTTATGTTATTTGTTTGTGTATTTTGTGCCCCATTTTAAAATTTTCTTCTTATGCCTATTTTCTATTAAATGCATGAGCTAAATAGTTGTGAATGAATGCATCAATGGTTGCACAAGCTACTTACATAATCTAGATCCCTTACACCTTTCTATGGTTCTGGCTCACCTCGGGTGAGACACTCCTTTGATCCAAGCGAGTGAAAATGTCAGTGAAGTGCTAGACTATGTTGAAACCTTTGTTGGCACCCTAGGGAACCTTAGATCAAACTTAATTTAAACTTTTTTTCCAAAAAATGGTTCCATTTCTGGGACTTCGAGTTTCTTAAGGGGATCTAGATCATGTGACCAAGGTATATTCGTCAAGACATCTAAAAATGGTGGCATGAAAGATTTGATCACTTTATTTTGTAGCAGGAAGAATTGAGACAGAAGGATCTAGATTAGGTCAAAGAAGAGATTTTGTACACTAAGCCTACTTGTGACCAATACGAGATCTTTTGGTGCAAGTTTTTTGAGGAATTATAAAACTGGTTAACTCAACTTCACCATAAATAGAGTATTGCAGTACAACCAAGGTTGTGTAGAACTTGGACTACAGTTGATATGACTGATCTTCATCAGTTAGATACAGATCTAACAAGAGTTGTCGATTTTTGGGTTAACACGACTCTTGAGAGCTACATTATTGAATTTGCGACCGAGAAGCACTAGTCCTTCTCTTGTGCAGAATCCATATTCAAGTTTGGGATAAGGGGACGACTGTTGAAGGAGATTCCTCTTTGGATTAAAGTATTGTTGGTTGAAGACAACTTGTTGGTGTTTCCACAAGATCAAATGGCAGCTTAAATTTTTAGTACTGGGGGAATGGATTAGAGGAGAGGAATGTCGTGCAAATGCGGGAGAATGAAGAAGCTATTATCATGAATCAAGAAGAGTTGTGGAAGGCGAGAGATTTCAGAGCATTGCAGAGGAAAAGAATAGCTGAAGAGTGGTGGGAAAGGAAGTTTCGAGAAGTTAGGGTTCGAAGAAGGGAATTGTAGCGCATAGGTGACAATGTAAGAAATTTGGAAGCACAGAATAAGGAAATGGAGACTCCAGAGTCACGGAAAATAAATGAGGAAGAAGGTTATTCTTTTGGAAAAATAGGAGCTTCCAGTGAAAGTGAAGTGGAGAGTTTAGAAGTGGCTACTCGAGTATATGAGGAATCAGAAGGATTTCATACGCTTGAGCCAATTTTCCAACCGATTTTGTTATCAAATGAGCATACACTAGTAGATGATGATCTTAATTTTGTAATGAGGCAGTTTTTCTTTGAGGATGATTAAGTACTAGAATATAAAATCCCGCAATGTAGTAGCATGACTCCTCCTCTCCCTAACCTTCCCCTTGTGCCATATCAAAGTCCTGATCTTCTCTTTTTAAAGGTACATAAGTTTACCAAAGTTTAGTTATTGCATAAGGGTAAAGGTAGTTCTAGTGTTCTTAGTCAACCAAGTTTAGCTAGTTGTTATCAATTGGGTTCCCAAGGATTTATACTTGTTTCTTCAAGACAATTAACTATGGTTAGAGTCACATCCAACTCACTTACCAGATACCCAGAATTTGTAGGAAACGGGGTGGACATGTTGAAGAACACTGGTATTTATGTGAATTTGTGTGGAGAGCTCGTCAAACTCCTGGCGCAACCAAGCTTATTGAATTTCAAACTATGTTGCGGGATAGAGCATTCTCATGGTTTATAAAATGGATTGATGCTAACCCTAATGCTAGTATAGATCTGGTATATTTAGGTATCTAAGTTACCTCAATCAAATCAGCAAGGATTGGCAGAATTGTTGGATATTCGCCAATGGGAAGGAGAATTGTATTGGAAATGTATGCAACGTTTTAAAGATGTTATCAACAAGTTGTCTTATCCTATTGATCTGCATCATCAGATAGATTGCTTCATTAAGGCCCTATAACTAATGACTCGAATTTCATTGTGTTAGTAGAAGATTGATACATTTCAAGATGCCTTGGAATAAGTGATACAGATAGAGGCTATGGTTGGTTATCTACAAGACTGTAGAATTGGTGGTTCTTCAACAAATCCTACTATTATGGGCCTCCAGAATCAGATTGCTACCTTGACAGACATATTGAAATATATTTCACTTTTACGGCTTGTGAGACCTCATGTTTGGTGTACTCATATTCAGGTTGAAGGATGTTACAGAATGCCCATAACTCAAGGGACTAGGATTGCCTAGTGCTCCTTTGGGACCTCCTCCACTGCAATCCCCCGGAGTTGCGCAAATTTCATCTTCTCTTCCTTTTTCAGGCCATACACAATTCCAGTTATTTCCAAATCCTCAAGGTATGTCTATGAATGATTATTGTGAGATTTATCGAATTTTTGGTCATTTACCTCGCCTATGTCCAATTCTACAAAAGTACTCCATTGTTCCCAATAACTTGTTTTGTGAATTTTGTGGATCACCCAATCATCATATGGATCAATGTTGGTCCTTGGATGCTTTAGTTGACTGCCTTGATCATTCAACCTTCCGTGTTAATTCTACATTTACCCTTATTAATATTATTGAGTTAACATATTATTATGAATAATTTTATTAACCTAATATTTTAGCCTATTAATATAACGAATTATATATATAACAATATATATATTGTCCTTGGTTCTAGGATTTTTGGCTAGTTGATAGTTTTTATCATCTTTCGATTTTTTATTTTTGACTTTTTGACTTTTTGTGGGTTTCGTTTTCAATATCTCTGTCTATTTATCATTCTTCTCTCCATCAGATTTCTCATCAATTGTTTTGAAGATGAGCTACACGTGTTGGCTTGAAAGGTTGACCCAAATAACACATTGTGATAGATCTCCAAGAATCATATCTAGATTATTCAAATCAGAGAAGAGAAACCTTAACTTAAACATAATTGACTTCTATAAAGCAATTAAAAATTAAAACATTTATATATATATATATATATATATATATATATATATATATATATATATATATATATATATATATATATATATATTTTAAAAAAGGTAAATTTTTTCCTAAAAAATAATTAATCAATATTAAATCATTTTTTTAAAAACCAATTTGATTTTTCACTCGGGCTTTTGTGATTCATAATGATGATGATAACAATTTTGGATTAATCACAACATTATTTTAGGGGTCAACATTTCGAACCCTCAAGGACATGGATGGAGGCATGATCTAACGCAGAATAAATAAGGTGGAGATGCTTCAGAGAATATTGAAGATGAATGTTAGAAATTCAACAGTAAAAAACAATTAAATGATAATTTAATAAATTCTAGATAGTCAAATTCAATAAGTCAAAAAACATGAAAAAGGAAAGAAAGAAAAAATTTTTATATATATATATATATAACTAAAGAATTTTAAATATGAAATTAAATTAGAAAAATATAATAGAAATAATTATTGAAGTGGAAAAAAAATTAACTAATAAATCATAATTATAGAGAAAAGAAAATACTTAAAAACAAAAATATATAAATTAATTAATTAGTTAGTTAATTAAAATAGAGTCAAACAAATAATAATAAAAAATATATATAATAATTAAAATAATGAAAAAAACCAAAAACCAATTTAATTAACTAAATTTAAAATAAGAATAATATTAAAAAATATATTGAAGGAAAATAGAAGGGTAAAAGTTAGATGAGGAAAGTAACCTTAAATCAATAATAATAATAATAATTTAGTTAATAAAAAATAAAGGAATAAAATTATAATATTAGAACATATAATATAAATTATTATACAAAAGAGAAAAGAAATAGAAAGATAGAGGAAAAATGTTAAATATGCCGAAAATAATAATAAGGGATTAGTTTAATAATTATAAGGGATGACAGTAATCAGGTGTTTTGTTAAGACATTCCTTGATGTGAAGTCATCAGTTCAATTCCCTGCTCTGATCAGGGTGAGATATCGAACATGATGAAGATGTAATCCTACCAAGCTTACAATATAATAATAATAAATAAAATAAAATAAAATATTTAGGAAGAAATGAGAGAAATCCAACTACTACTAATCTTCCACCCCTCGTCTCTATTCAAATTACTAGCATGCTACTCAATTTTTATAGCTTCCCTGAACTTCATATGATGGAAGTGATCAATCCCGACAATGATTTGGGACTTCTCAATACATATGTGATGCTTAGAATTTTCTGCATGCTCAGCTAAGGAAGAAGAACGAGTTTTGTTATGCTTGATGTTTGTTGCATGTTCTTAGATTCTCTGCTTGATAGAGTGTCCAATCTCCCCAATGTAGGGTGTTCCACATGAGTAGGATATTAAATTAACACCCTTCATATGCTTAGGGTCCACTTGGTCCTTGACTGATCTAAGGGAGCTATGGAGGGTGACAAGGGGCTTAAAGGTAGTATGAACATTATTCTTTCTAAGAATACATGCAATCTTATTCGTGGAACCTAGAATAAATGGGAGATGCACACAGCTAGCTAAATCAACAAGATCCTTCCTTTGCATGGGTTGTACACTAGCTTTATGGAAAGCTCTGGGGCCTAGGCATCTATTATAGCCATTATTTGAAAAAACTTCCAGGATATGGGATTTTTATTTTTTCAAAGTGACTCTCATTAGAAATCCTAAGAGCTCGGGTAGCTAGAGTGTTAAGAACACCAAACTTTTGAGTAGGATAATGATGATAACTTGCATGACGGTATTGCTCAATATGAGTTTCTTTACAAAAAACTTAGAAAGCAAATGAACCATCCCCTTTCTTCGAAATAAAAACATCAAGGAAAGGAAAGGTATCATTGACTTTCGTCTCCACGGTGAACTTGATGGAGTCAGATTGACTATTAAGATGTAAAAGGAAATAATCTATCCAGTGACGACCATGAGACCAATTGATGAAAGTATCATCAACAAACCTCTTCCAAAGCTTCAGGTGAAGAAGGGTAGAAGCCCACGCTCTAGATTCAAAATCTTCCATGAACACGTTTGTGACAATCAAGGAGAGAGAAGAACCCATGGCTACTCCACAAGTTTGTTCATAGAATTCACCTTAAAAAAAAAAATGGAGGTGAGGCATAGACCTACCAGCTTGGCATTATCAAGATCTGTTATGCAATTAATAACCTTCATCGCTTCATTAATAGGGATTTTAATGAAGAAAGAAATGACTCCAAAGCCGACAAGAAAATCCTCAGGATCAAGGTTAATATCCTTAAACTCATTAACAAAAGAAGCAAAATCTTTAACAAAATTTTTTGTAAGGCCAAAAAAAGGCATGAGCTTTTGAGCTAAAAGCTTCGTAAGAGGATAAGTGGGCCCACCAATCATGTTGATAATGAATCTAATAAAAATCCCATTTTTATGGATTTTGGAAAACCCATAAATCCTAGGGGAGATAAGGTTGCTAACGATAAACCTTTTTTAATAAGACTAGAAATCCTACTAGAATTAATAGCTGACACAACTTTAGAATTTCTTAATTTGTAGAGTTGAGGCTTCTGTGATCCATAACAAGTTTAAGATAGATTTTTCGGCGAAAATCACATCAGAAACCATTTGTCGACGCGTTTCGAACCAACCAGTGTGGTTCATCGTCAGGACAAGTTGAAAAACAGATCCAGCTTAGCCTGTTTAAATAGCTAGAGCAGAGACACCAACGGTTACTTTTATTATACAGTTACTATTGTTACGATATTCTATTATCTAATAATCGTTTTTCTTGTCTCTTATTATTTTATTTATATTTTTATTATTATTTATTTATTTATTTTATTATATATTTATTTATTTATAATAACTTAATTCTATTAGTATTATTATTATTATTATTTATTTATTTAATAACTTAATTATTATTTATTATTTAGTTATTTATTTTTAATTATTATTTATTTTTTTATTTTTTTATAACTTAATTCTATTACTATTATTATTATATTTATTATTTTTATTTATTTATATAAATTAAATAATTGGTTTATTTATATATTTACTATTATATTTATTAATTTTTTCATGTATTTATATATTTATTGATTTATTTAATAAATAAATAAATAATTTATTCTTCATTTATATATTTATATTTTTATAAATAAATATTTTATTATTAATTTATAATTCTTTATTTATTTATTTATCTTTAACCTAATATAACTAAATTTATATATATATAAATTTTTATATATTTATTTACCCCCTAATGATACCATTTATTTTTAAATAAATAATTTATTTACATATTTACTATTATATTTATTAATTTATATTTTTCATTTATTTATTTATATATTTATTTACTTATTTAATAAATAAATAAATAATTTATTATTATTCTTCATTGATATATTGGTTTAATAAATAAATAATTTATTATTATTTTATAATTCTTCATATATTTATTTATTTATCTTACACCTAATATAACTAAATTTATATATTTATATATATATATTTATATTTATTTATTTATTTTTTGATTTATTTATTATTATATTATAATTTTATTTTATACCTAATATAACTAAATTTGACCTTGCTCCTTTTTGCCCAGGTAACCGTTGGTGTCTCGGCTCTAACTATTTAAATAAGCTAAGCTGGATCTGTTTTTCAACTTGTCCTGACGATGAACCACACTGGTTGGTTACGCGTGGACAAATGGTTTCTCATGTGATTTTCGCCGAAAAATCTATCTTAAATTTCTTAATTTCTTAATAGGATTCTAAGACTAGAAATCCTACTAGAATTATTAGCTCACACAAATTTAGAAAATTTCTTGATTTCTTAATTTCTTAATAGGATTCTTATTTAATTTTTATTTATTTTTATAACTGTTGTGATCCAATTTGATTTTATTTACACAATTCCAAAAGCTTTTAAAAAAAACGATTAACTAATACTAAATTAATGTTAATTGACTTCAATTCAAATACTCTAACTCAAGTTGACATCTTAAAAATGACTTGGTCCATTTAAACTTGCTTGTATACAACTCCTCAATTGACTTTTTATATTAAAAAAAAAAAAAAATTAATATTCATAATACTAAAAATAGCTTATAAAACAAATTGCTTCTTCATATATATATCCTTCTAAAACTTCCAAAGAAATATATATATTCTTCTTCCTCCGAAACTTCCATAAAAAATATATATATATATTCTTCTGAAACTTACAGCAACCAACTAAACCTTGTGGATTTTGACCGACCCATTTTGCAATCAAACAGATTGTAATTGACTTCTGAGTGACGTGTTTTGCATTCTAAATTCTCCACGGAGCCCCACCGGTCCCGCCGATTTAGAAAAAATCATTGAATTGCATTAAATTTTGTCCATCATAAAAATCCAACCCAAAATAGGTGGATGACACAAAATATAGGTGACCCAGGGGTTAAATTTGACGCCCGTATGCCCGTATTTCGCAATTTTCCCCGTAAAATACGTTTTAATTTAAAACTTCCACGTCATACGCAACTTGTCATTCATTTTCAAAACCGTCATATTGACGGGCAGGTTTAAAAATTAAAAGTTTTAAATTTTTTTTTATAAATTATATATATATAAGTATAACCCCGTGTGAGAGTGATCGGATCTGCTGTGCAGATTTCACATTCAATTCGCTACGAACTTACCACCTGTAAAAGTTAATACGTACACCTGAAAGTTCAGAAAAACTAATTTATGTGTCTATGTGCCCTTAATTCCATTTAATACTCGTCATGTCTTCAGTCAAATGCATCGATGGCGTGTCATATACTTTTTAGTTTGAAGCAGCTTGATGTTCGACTGTCTGGAGCAAGAATTGGGGAGCAAAAATCGGTGAGCGCGTGAATATTTTGTTCTATGGTGTAAAACCAGTCTTTTACTGTGTGAAAACAGAGGAGTAAGTCTCCGTAAGACAAATTGACAAATTACTCTGCACTGCTGGACATACATTTCTCTGTTCTACAAACTATTCAAAATGGGAAAGAAGTTGGAGCTGAAACGCATCCAAAACCCTAATAGTCAACATGATTCCTTCTCCAAATGCAAGAGGGGACTGCTAAAAGAATCGGTCAAGCATTTTGTTCTCTGTGATGCTGAAGTTGCCCTCATCATTTTCTCTGAAACCGGCAAGAATTACCAGTTTGCAAGCAGCAAGTAGGCTGCCTTCTTCCATCTCTTCAAATCTCACAAAGTATTTGTTAGTATTTCTTCTTTTTCTGAATTTATCCAAACAATTTAATGGTCATTAAACTTTTTTAAAAATGAGCATGTTTAGACGTCCATTTTTAACAATTACTCTCGGAACAAGGTTACTCAAGGGTTACAAGGGATCTGGTAACTTGAGGCTTTTTCAGCGACTTAAAGGTCAGCGCAACATTGCTCGAGGCAGCCTACTGACCATTAAAATAGATTATGAAATGTCTAAGAACAATTCTCACGTCTCTCTTAGATCTGCAAGCTTGTTTAGGTTGGTTTTTTAAAGAGAAACCATGAATGTCGCTGGCTTTTTTTTATACACAGGTTGCCCTCTTTTTCATCTCACTGTCTTCTCTTCTAAAAATATTGCATGATGATTCACATTTTATTTTCCTTTAGTCCCGGCGCCAACAATCTTTGATCTGAACAATATTTGATCTGATTCCATGTTTCAGAAAGCAAATAATTAATAATTGATACTATACTTCTACAGCACACAACAATTCAATATACAAATTTTATAAGGGATACTCTCGATTTCAGATACTTGCACTTAGCAACTATATATAGTCATGATGTAAGGAAAACTGGTATGGTTGATAGGGCTGTATTGGACTGTTAAAAACAGCTAGCTTATAACATTCTTTTATTGTCAAGAAACAATAAAAGAAAAAGCTCAAGAGAAAAATGGAGTACTTACTATTGGACCATTTTAACTACTTCGGGCCGCCTCTTCAAGAAAAATAAGCAATCTGTTGCCAAGCCTGATCTGATACTGTAGATTCACACTTTGTCGCTGAACATTTTGGAGCCAGGATTCGAGGGGTGACATTTTCCTTAAATCAAATTAGATAATGTTTCCTTGCATAAAATCAGATAATGTTTCCTTGCGTTTGGAACAACCGATTGTTATTTTCTTTCAGCTTCTTCGTATTTTCTCTGTGCTATTCTTCACGATGTTGCAGATTGGCAGAGTGGAAACATGCACATAGACAACTGGGCAACAATGGAGGCATGTGTGGTTGAAAACACAGTTGTGGAGAGTGGGTGCATGGAAGCCCACTTGGCAGTTGGTTTTATATTTTATTTAAATTATTTCATTCAAAATGATTTATTAATTATTATATTTATTAGATCCGGATGCAGAAGCGCAATCTTATTATACATAAAGGCCAGCAGCTCCAGATCGAGACCCATTTTCTGTATTTCGAGATCTTGATCCAGAGTCAGAATATGTCGATTTGTAACCAAGCAATTTAAAAAAACACAGATTCGGCAGGGTAGTGCCTGCAGGTCTTGTTTTCTAGTATGATGATAAACGTTTTGTTTGCGGTTCAAGCTCCTACTACTTTTTGAACATTTACATACATTTACATAGTTCAAGCTCTTTACTATTCCACGGGGTAGCCCAGTCAACTTTAGCATGGTTCAATTTATAAATTAATTGTGAAAGGTTCTTTGAAGCAGTTTAAAAATAAATAAATAATCCATTAAAAAAATATGTTATGATTGATTTTATTCTTAACAAACCAGTTCACAGAGCATAGATGAAACTTGTACAAATACATTTTAAAAGTCATATGATGGGCAGTTTAAAAATAAAAACGTCATAAAAAAATTCCTTGACGAGTAGGGTCACCCGTCAAATTTAACCCCTGAGGTGACCCATTGGCCACAGCAGCGAAACGGAAAGGCGTCCACATTCATTGAACGCTGAGAATACCCTTTGTTTCGACCAACTGCGACGCAGCCATGGATAAATCTCAGTTGCACGGCAGTTACGTGTGGACCCCCACGCCATGACGTGGCTGGTATTCGCATGGATGGTACTTAATCCGTATCGATGGATCGACAAATGAATTAAATATTGTTGGACAAATTTTCCCATGTCCATGTCGGTTTAGTGAACTGGTTTTCATTAATTATTACCTTAGTGCGTAATTTTTAATATTTAAGAATATTTTATAAATTTTAATTTATTTTCAATATATTTTAAATTATTAAATTTATAACTGATTTTGTTTAATTATTATTTTATTACATAATGTTTAATATTTGCAAATATTTTATAAATTTTAATTTATTTATTTTTTCTTCAATTTCTTTCTCTTGGTGTGATTGGAACATATGACCTCGAGTATATTGGGATCGAGTGACTCACTCCTCACACACCAGCATAACTAGTAGAATATGAAAGTGGTCTCTTGGCACGTCCAAATTTGCCCGCTAACACACAGCTATTAATCCGTCCATGTAAAAGATCATCCATGGTAGATGTCAAATGAATTGCCTCAAAACAATCTGCTAAGCCCTCGAAACTAAAAACGATAAAGAATGATCTGAAACCTGGTAAGATTAAGTTTTTCAACAGTAAAAGAAGTCACGGAGAGGAAGGTAAAGGTCCTGTTATCACCTAGAACTGCAGTCACATGTACATAAATTTTATCCAAAAATTTCATTGTCAAAAATGGGTGTCAAATGGTTGTTGTCCTATGTTTACTACTTAGGGGTCATGTTTCTAAAGGATATTGATGTGAATCATTTTCAAATACCGTTAGTCATCCTCCATCATGATTGTATAAGACATGTCTTATCTTGTATAAGTCACTGGTCCTTTCCGCATTTTCGCAGCGCAGTTTTATTGGTTGATTTTGCAGCGCAATGATGTTTTAGCCTTTTCGCAGCGCGTCAGTATCCAGCCATTTCGCAGCGCATTTTGCTAATTTATAACTATCTGCGCTACGAAATCGCGGATTCGGGGATTTTGCAGCGCAGATTCTTAAAGTGTCATGTCTGGGGATGAGTCATTGTGTCCGTCCGGTTATTGTCAGTTGGCGTTCTTTCCAAGCAATTATGAGCCATCACTCCACCAATAGGTTCATAGCCACGCACATAAAAATCATTCAAACGGTTTTGTCATGCATGGTTGTGTTATGATGTTTGTTAATGATGCATAAACTGACCCGCTTGGATGATAAGACAATTGAATTGCAAATGAGCCCGAGTTTCTTCTTCAAGAGAGCCTGATTGCAAGCGAGCCTGCGTTCTAAAATTTGAATTTGCCATTTGAGTTGAGGCTGGTGGTGTTTCTCTGTGCGAAAGATTTCAAAAGTGGAATGGAGAAGAAGGAGCATCGGTCTGGAAGATGTCAGAGGGCAGAGCCTGAAGGATTGGACCTTGCATTGAGAGATGAAGGTGTAAGAAAAGCTTTCAAAGATGCTGGTTGCTGGAGTTTCTGTGAAAAACTGAAGGGTGGCCACACTCAGGTAACAAAAGAGTTTGCCTTGAACTTTACAGGTTTAAATTCTAAAGTGTCTATGTTAGAATTCCAAGTATCTCCAGAGGCTATTGCTAATGTAACTGAGATTCCGAGAGGAGGGCAGGAGTGGTTTAAAAACTTCAAATTTGATATGAACCCCTGCAAAGAGTTCTTGAAAGAAGCCTATGTGAATGAAGATCTAACCAAGGCTGTGCCTAGAAGTTATGTTAAGGAGCACTATGCCATGCTTCTTAACTGTATTCAAAAGTATTTAACCTGTGAGGGCAGATATAATAAGGTTTATTCCTATCATTTTAAGTTGTTGCTGCATTTTACGGGTAAAGCATCTATAGATATCCCATTTTACTTGTTTCGTTGCCTCAGCAAGATGTGTGACAAAGTCCAATTGAGGAAGGATGATTGTGAGACATCATTATTTCACCATGGTCTAGTCAAACTGTTAGTGCTGGATGGTCTTCAGAAGATTGGTAGGGATTGGAATTCTTTCATCTATATGGCTGGTTTTCAGAGTAAGACAGGCCTCACCCCACAGCCGATTAGAGAAAGAGAAGAATCAGTGGAGGAACCTACAGTAGCTGAGCTTAGAAAGGAGGCTAAGGATAAAAAGAAAACCAGGTCTCAGTTGAAAAAACCAGTAAAGCCCTTGGTTATTAAAGAGACATCTCAGCCATCATTAAAAGAAAGGGTTAAGCACAAGAAAGATGCACCTGGATCAAGTGGGTCTGAAAAGGTATCAAGAGTAAAGACCAGGAGTCAATTAAGCAAAGAGAAGGGCAAATCAGTAGCTGTTGAGGAAAGTCCAATATCAAAGGCCAGCTTAAGTGATTTGCTTGAGGCCATTGAGTTTGAGCAGGTAGAACCGGTGCATATTGAACCTATGCATATTGATTTGACTCAATCATCACCTGAGAGCACTAAGAAATCAAAAGCTTCGAAGAGACTAAGGTTTGATGAACCTAGTGAGGAGTTTATGTTCAAACCACGAAGGCCGGTTACAAGGAAACAAGTTAGAGAAGCTGAGAAAGTGCATAAAGGAGAGATAGCTGTAAAGATGCCCAGAACAGAGGTAATTGAAGTATTGACCAAAACAGTGGAGGCAGTCAAGCATAAAGACAAGAACAGAAAGGTTATTATTACCCAAGGAGGAAATGTTATAGCCATAAAGAACCAAGCGGGAGCAGCAAAAGATGAAGTTTCCCAGGTGAATAATGTTACTAAGGAGCTTGCAGTTAGATATGCCAACTATCGAAGAGCTGTGTTAAAAGGTAGCAAAAACCTAGTGGGTCAGGTAGATTCAGTGGCTGATGTGTATACATGGACGGTTCCAGCCCTCAAGCAAGCTAAACTCATCAGAAAAATGAACATGAGCCTGAGAGCTGAAAACAAAGCTTTGAAGAAGGAGGTTGCAAATTTGAAGATACAACTAGGTCAACTAGCTCACTGATTTGAAGAAAAAGGTGCCATTCTTAGTTTTGGTCAATTTTGTTTAAGCTCCATTATTTTGAAGTCATCTAAGTCTCTGACACCTGTAGAAGAAGTCTTAAGAGTCATAAGTTCAAGCAAAAGACGCCTTAATGCAAATATACTCTGTTTTAGCAAAAACAGCAGTTTCGTAGCGCGCTACGAAACTGCTGTAGGTGCTGTTTTATGATGAAAACAAACAGTTTAATGATGAGATCAGCAAATTTTTGAAGGAAACACCTAAGGAACATAAGGGAGACCACATGAGGCTATCCTAGCTATTCAGAGAATGACAAGTGTGCCTTTTTGAAAAGGTGAAATATTTTGTCTTTAGTGAAAGCTTTGATAAAGGTACTTTATTACCGGTTGTTAGGGTTCTGATAGGAGATGCATACGGAGATTTTGGGTTATACACCTGTTCAATCAACAAGGCTTCCAGCACATTGGGGAATATGGTGATGCTCGTAGTTTTTGAGGAATTAAAGAGCTGGGAACATGTTACTTAATTTGTGAAGAATGATGGGAGACAAGGACCGGGAAAACATGGGACTTATCTTGATGATTAATGAACCATCAACGCATCCAGTATCCAAAGCCAGCTTGTTCATTGCATTCTCCTCTAAGCTATCTCGGCCAAAACAGAAAGAAGACAGGTGTCAAGAATCAAGAAGGAATCATGCTACGAGGAGGACAGAATTTGAGTTTTGATTAAATTAGGACTTTTTGTAATTACAGTTCAGCACTTAATGTATTTAATGAATTAGTTAAACAGTAGATAGGAGTAGTTAATAGCAGTCTTCGAGCTCCCCTCATGCTGGAGGAGGAAGCTCAAGGTGGTTAAGAATGTATCCCTATATATAGATCAGACTTGGATGTAATGGGGGTTGGATGTTTTTGGAGAAGACTGTTTTGGTTTATGTATAGCAAATTTCAGTAATACAAATGACTGTTGTTTCTTCTCAGGATTCACAATAGATCTTACTGTTCAAATGTATGATGGTTTATTCTCTTTAATGTTCTTTTACAGTTTGGTTAATGCATAATCACTCAGAACTCATGAATCATGCTCTGACTTCCTGTATGCCTTGGCAAACTGTGGTTTCAAAGTTATGTTTGAACATATAGATGTAAAGTGCCCTGATTTCTATGAAAAGATAGTGTTTTTGTTTGCTGAGATATGAGAGACTCCATAAGCCCAATGGAAATCAATTCAATGTTGTCCAGCCAGCTTATTTTCATGTGTCTTATAAGAGTTAGCCATCTTTTCTTGTCATTAGTCAATATTCATAATTTGTGAGAGAGCCCTCTCAGACTAAGGAGGCTAAGCCTTAGTCCAAAGCCTGGTTTGAAATAGTTACACAGAATCTTGCTGATTGGCAGCCTTCAGTACCTGATTTTGTGATATCAGGTCCTTTGAAAGGTCACGGTCCTTTACATGCTGCTAAGAATGATAGAGTCAGTGAAAATAACAGCGTCACCAAATCTACGAAACTTAAAACGGTAAAGAGTGACTCCAACAGAGACATTCCATGGTAACGCATAGCAAGGAAATGCATGAAGATTGTGATTTTGATGAGCACAAAATTTAATTATCGGACCAGAGAATAGTAGGCAGAGTAAAGTCCATAATGGCAAGTGTGAATAATATTGCAGGGCATGGTGAGGTTAGGTAAGAGATATAATCATGCCGATGATGCCTTGAATTTGTATAAAAACAAGACAAATCTCTGAAATACGGGTAGGAGAGATGGCAGATGCTAAGCTTTGGCAATGAGGCAAAGCTAACACGCTAAAAATGCCCAGGTCTAGATTGCTCTAATATCATGTTAGATACACATAGAATGTGAACACCAGATATGAAAGATAATCGTGTGATCCATTATTGTTCACATGTTGTATATTTATAATACATTTTACATGATTGTTGGATTCCATATTCCAAGGTTTCTTACACTGCCTTTAACTATCTAACTCCTGCACCTTAACCCTTAGTGAATTAGGTGTCCAATAGGCGATACACTTTATCGTCATGGTGCAGATTCGGTTTTCCAACAATGTTTAACACGTGATGAAGCCGAAAAAACTTTGAATGAATGTCACTTTGGAGCATGTGGCAGTCATATGTTAGGGTTTTCCATTGCTAAAAAAATCCTACGCGTTGGATATTTTTGACCTTCTATGTTCAAAGATTACATTGTTGCGGTCTAGAAATGTCATAATTGTCAAATATATCATCGCAAAATGTGTGCCCGTCCTGCTCATCTTCACCCAATAATCATTGTCGATCCCTTTTTGAAATGGGGCATCAATTTTATTATATGTAACCCTCGCTCGACCGAGGGGCATGGCTATATTATCCTAGTTGTGGATTATTTTACGAAATGGGTCAAGGCAATGCCTGTATTTAGGGATGATGGTGAAATTTCTACTATTTTCATATTCAATCATATGATTTCTGGGTTAAGTGTCCCACAAGCCATCATCACTAACCATGGCAGCCACTTTCAAAACTTTATGATGACCGAACTTACCACGAAGTTGGTCTTACGTCATGATAGCTTGACTCCCTATTACCTGTAGGCTAATGGCCAGGTAGAAGTTGTGAATAAATTTTTAACCACTATGATTCAACAGATGATAGGAATCCATAAGCGAACTTGGCATCTAATGTTTTCTCACCATAATTGTGGGCATATCACACCTCAACAAAAACTGCAACCAGATTTACACCCTTTCAATTAGTTTACAGTCTGGAAGCAGTGTTACCTATTGAGTGTGAAATTTGGTCACTAAAGCTAGCAATCAAACTACTTCCTGCTACTTCTGTAAAGGAGGAACGTTTTCTATACTTGGCACGTCTATTTGAAACTCTTTGTGATGCCACATTGGCTAGTGAGGCTCATAAGAAGCATGTTAAGGCACATTTTGACCAAAATGTAAATCCTTGTGTGTATTCAGAAGGTGACTTGGTCTTGGTTTATGATCAAGAACATGACAAGTTAGGAGCTAGAAAGTTCGAACCTATGTGGCATGGTCCCTATATTGCAAAACATGCACTTGCAAAAGGTGCTTATGAACTAGTTGACTATGATGGGGTTCCTTTGTCTAAGCCCAGAAATGGGCTTTACTTGAAAAAGTACTATGCTTAGATTAATACATGAATAAATTGTATATTTTTGTATCATATTTTACATGTGTGGAAATTTTATTTCTTTTTTACAAATTCCTTCTATTTCTCCTGCTTATCTTGTGTTACAACACTCCCTCAAACTTACATTGGCTATGTTGATGGCACTAGTCGTTTTACTCGGAATCTCTCTTCCATCGCTTGGGCCATCTATTCGCCCACTGATGAGTTAGTGAGTCTGCATGGGGTATGACTTAGTCGCACGACGAACAATATTGTAGAATATAGTGTCATCATTGAACTATTATCTAATGTCATTTCATTTGGCATTTGTCAGGTTAGATTCTCAACTCATAGTATTACACTTGAGTAACGTTTATTTAGTTAGAATTTCTTCAATATTAAGGATGTTTTTACAGTTCCATCTGTTGGAAATAGACTTCGATTATAATGAATACCAACACATTCTAAGACATGATACCTCTTTTATAAATATGGCATTTGGCTAGCGAGATAGAAACGGTGCGACCACACCTTGACACGGGGTAGGCCCTCTGCGGTACACTTGGTAACAGCCTGCAGCTTAGGTCCGTTCCCCTGCAACTCCTCGACTATAACTGTTTAGTGACCTCCATTCCATCTCACCCCAGCTTACCTCTCGCAACAGTGATTGAACCCTATTGTCTTTCGGTTTCGCGCTATTGTTTTTGGTCCCCGCCTGTGTCGATTACTCCCTTGACGGCATCTCCATCTTTGGCAGGCAGTCCAGTTCCGAGCCATACTTCTCGTTCAATAGAGAACTCATCGAGGTTATCGCTCTGCTTCTGCCGCTCACAAGATAGACTAGTGTAGTTATCGACCTCCCAGAAGTACCTATTACCTAGCCGGCTTCAGCCACGCGCCCTCTGATGCTAATCCCCCATCATTTTGCTTCTAGGTTATCTGGCCCAAATAAAACAACTGGGTCATCCAGCATATCCTCCCTCCAACCCTCGGCAGCCTCTCATTTCCCATCCCAGTCTCTGCTCAGAGAGGTCCCACCCTATCTTGCTCCCTCTTCCTCGCCCTTGGAGCTTGCACACCCCTTTGGCTGCTATTCTAACATCTCTCCCCTCCTGGACACATTCCCTATAGGTCTCGTTCTGTCTTCCCCAAACCCTAACCCTAACCCTCTTAACCCTAATCTTGAAGAAACCCCTGAAGGTGCTGAGGACGCGGAGCCAAGTCTTGGGAAGAAGCAAAGGTGTGTCAAACCTAGGGCACAAGAAGTATTTATTGATTGGGAAGAAGATTTTCAGTGGCAAGATACCATGGACATGGCAGCGACAGTCCTGGTAGGCAGAGTCAGGGGAAGGAACTACACTGCGGCAAGACTTAAGCAGTGGGTTGCGGAAATCTGGGGCCATCACCTGGCCGATCTACCTTTTGTTCAAACATTTGTTCGTGGTTGGTTTTCTCTATGCTTCGCGCAAGCAGAACACACCAATTGGGTCTTATCCTCTTTCTGGCACATTGAACAGGCCCCGGTTATGTTAAGGAGATGGAGTCCGCTATTTGACCCGACAGAGAACAACTTGGGGCGGGGCCAATTTGGGTCTGTCTCCCTGGACTGCCACTCCATTTCTGGACTAAAGATATCTTCAGAAGAATTGGGAATTCTCTGGGTACATACCTAGACTATGATAGATCCTATCTCTCTACTGGGGTCATGGCCTATGCGCGGATATTGGTTCATCTGGACATTAGAGGAGGGTTACAGGAAAAAGTCACTCTTCGATGGAGGAACTATAACCGGATCCAGATACTGGACTATGAGGGTGTCCCCTTTCGTTGCAGACGCTGCCACAAGGTGGGACACCTCTACAAGGACTGCCCTCTTCTCGCGAAATCAAAGGCGGGCAACAAAGGGAAGACCTCTCCAGCTAGGGGAGCTCAGCCACAGGTGGATCACTCAGATGAGGCAGATCAAATGGACACTGATGCAGATGGATCCAGGCTTGCCTCGACGGCTCCAAATAAGCGCAGAAAAGCACCTCTTCAACCACCTTCACCTCTGTTGACTAGGTCTAAGGCGGCCGCTGGAGTCGCGCTATCTTTGGGTATGTCCAATCCTATCCCCTACTCTGCATCTATTAATTATACATCTACTCATAAGGATAATTCTAAGGGAACTCGGCAGGACCCGGATAAGCCTCAACCCAACCTAAGCCACCTGGTTTGTCCCCTCAATTCTCATGTACCTGTTCCATCCCATACTGCCCCTACCACCTTAGTGGAGACACCATGGGAATTGAACCCTGGATCTGATCCCGCCCCTCACCGATATCACCTTCGATCACATTCTTGGACACCAACGCTAGATGCTATTGGCATTGGACTTGTCCCTCCCTCCACCACTCTGAAGCTCCCACGAGGTAGACTATCCTCCCTGTCAAAATCTAAATAGAAGGTAGGAATGGAGGTTGCCATAGGCAAACAACTTACACTCGATAGGGTCCTTAGAGCACAAAGCCCCCTAGAGCCGTCTCCCCCATGAAGGTACTCTCCTTCAATTGTAGAGGGATTGCTAGTCCCGAGAAAAAACTAGCACTGAGGAGGCTTCTCTAGAAGGAGTTTATTGATCTGGTCTTCCTACAAGAAACACTGGGTGCGGCCGATACAATTTCCCCTCTAATGGAATCCATGCTCCCAGGATGGCATTTCCAAGCTATTGATGTAAATGGCCGCTCGAGGGGCATCGCTCTGGGTTACAACTCCCGCTCAATAAATCTAAAGGGCACTTGGGGGGCCATAGGCTTCATTGGGGCAGATATATACTCTATTGAGCTGGGAACAGAGATCAAAATGATAAACATATATGGGCCCTGCCACCATTGGGAGAAATTTTGGGAGCAGCTTTTGTCAAGCAACATTTTACAACCTTATAACATCATACTAAGAGGAGACCTTAATTTCTCTCTAGGCTTCTCAGAGTCTTGGGGGCACCACGCACAAGCTGACCCCTTAGCGGTCTTCTTTGAGTAGCTCCTAGATTCACACAATCTCATTGATATCCCATCTGCCAAACTTGTCCTGACCTGGAGGAATAGAAGAAGCAGGGAAGATAGCCTTGCTAGGAGACTCGATTGTTTCCTCATCAAGGAATGATTCTTGGAGCAGGGCTTCACTTATCGCCAGTGGGTGGGATCGGGTGGCATTTCAGACCACTTGCCAATTTACCTTGACATCCGAGGCAATGTTGGCAAACCACCAACAACTTTAAAATTTAATTCTACATGGTTGAAAGATAACTCCTATATACGCCTTGTCACAAACTTTTGGAAGGCCCACCCACTTGCGAGCAGAGGGAACATAACTGAAGGATTCATGGCCAACTTGAAGGAATTGAAGAAGATATCCAAGATATGGGCACATAATAAGAAGAGTGCAGAAGAACCACTGTTAAATAATATCAAACTAGAGATTGCCAATCTGAAGGACAATAGTTGAGGCACCTTCCCTTCAAATAAACTCAGGGATAAGCTCACAGATTTAACAACCAAATGAGGAAACATTCTCAAGGAAAGGGAGGAAACTTGAAGATTGCATAGCATAGCTATTTGGCTAAAGGAAGCTGATGATAATTCCAATTTTTTTCCATAAATTTGCAAATGGAAGGAAAATTATTAATGCTATATGGAAACTGACAAATGAGCAAGGAGTTGAGGTGGACACCTTCCCTGACTTGGCCTCCCTGGCTACCTCTCACTTCAAACAGGTCTACCAGCCCCCCCCCCCCACCCTAATGCCACCCTAGCAGAGATCATTAGAGTAGCACAACTTTTCCCTTAGTTTATCGAACAAGAGGATGCTATGGATATTTACAGAGAAGTCACTTTGGGGGAGCTGGAGGCCACCCTGAAATGGTTTAAGAAGGATAAGAGCCCTGGTCCAGATGGTTGGTCGGTAGAGTTCTATCTGGCCTTTTTTGACATTCTAGGACAAGATCTGCTCAAGGTCATCGAGGAATCGAGGATGACTGGCTGTATGCATGGGGCCATCAATTCCACCTTCATCACCCTCATCCCCAAATCAGAAAATCCATCATATTTCAATGATTTTTGACCCATATCCCTATGTAACTGCTTATACAAAATCATATCCAAAATCATTGCAAACTGCCTCTGCCCCATCCTTTCCACCCACATATCTTCAGAACAATTTTCCTTCCTACAAGATTGTTAGATACATAAGGCCATAAGAACAGCCCAAGAAGTACTGCACTCCATTCAGACTAAGAAGATCAAAGGTATGATCCTCAAGGTTGATCTATCAAAAGCTTTCGACCGGGTAAGTTGGCTTTACATCAGAATGCTCCTTACTCATCTAGGATTTCCTGTGGGAGTTATTAAATGGATCATGTGTTGCATTACCAATATATCCTTTAGTGTCCTGATAAATGGGGCTGCATCTCCTTTCTTTGGCTCTGAAAGAGGACTCAGACAAGGTTGCCCATTATCTCCCCTACTTTTCCTCCTAGTCATGGAAGGGCTTAGCAGAATGATCAAGGACATGCACCAGGCTCTCGGGAATCAGGATATCAAACAGATGCACGATAACACACCTCCTTTTCGTGGATGATGTGCTAATGTTTCTTAATGGGGGGATAGGAGACCTTACCACCATCCAACACACCATCAATCTATTCAAAACCACTACAGGCATGATCATTAATAACTCAAAATCCACCATAACAGTTTCAGAATGCTCTCCTCATGAGATACACTTTGCATTACAAAGGTTCCCATTTACCCTGATGCAGCTAGATGAAGGCCTCCGGTACTTGGGATATAGACTGAAGCCACTCGGATATAAAATAGTGGATTGGATATGGTTGATTTCAAATCTTGAGAGAAGACTTAATCTATGGTATCATAAGCATCTTTCCAGAGCCGGAAGATTGGTACTCATCAAAGCAGTTCTGGAGGCCACTCCTGTTTACTAGATGTCCCTCGCATGGA
Source organism: Pinus tabuliformis (assembly GCA_031772625.1). Taxonomy (NCBI): domain Eukaryota; kingdom Viridiplantae; phylum Streptophyta; class Pinopsida; order Pinales; family Pinaceae; genus Pinus; species Pinus tabuliformis. The sequence goes on from CM062812.1 coordinate 502,968,284, forward strand.
TTCCAAGAGGCATCCTCAATAGAGTACAAAACCTCTATTGCAGATTCCTGTGGAAAGGCAAACAAAAAGGGAGGATTTATGCATGGGCAAAATGGGATCTTCTGTCTATCCCTAAGAAATGGGGTGGTTGGGGTGTAAAGAAATTGGAAGATTTATCCTCTGCACTAGTGGCCAAGCTAGGGTGGAAATTAGTCACCACTAAAAGCCTCTGGACCAGAATTGTAGTCGCTAAGTATATTGAACCATTAAGGTCGTTGGACTGGCTGAGACAATCAAGCTGGAACAAATATGGGGTCTCAAACATATGGAAAGCGGTTCTGAATTCATTGTCACTTATACGGGATGGCCTTACATGGAGAATATCAGATGGGACATCTGTTCGCATAGGCCGTGACCCTTGGATAGGATGTGGGAATGCACGGCTGCTACCTGAAGGCATGCTCCAGAACCTTAATGAGAAAGGAATCACACACTTAATACACATTGTGGACCAGGAGAGATCAACTTTCTTGCACCAAGCGTGGAAGTCAGCCCATAGTCTGCTCCTTCCTATTCAATGGCACCAATCTTGGAGCACTTACAAAATATCCCTCACTGAGTCTCATGTTGAGAATGCAACAAGATGATGGAGCTTAGTGGAAAGGAGTCGCCTTCACTAAGTGGGCCTGCAGGCAAATTATGGCGCAAAGTCTATTTTTAGACTATGTCTATTTTTAGACATATGGATCATGGTCTATGAGTTGCAGGTTGTTGTTTATGGATGATTGGTCATGTTGGGAAAAATAGATGGACTTTTATTTCTGGTTCACAGCGGTGTGATCAAAGTCTATTTTTAGACTGCCAGGCTAAAAATTAGAAAAGTCAAATATTATTGTCTCATAATAATATTTAGACTATAAACTTTATCTTATTCTCTTGGAGCACTTTAGTTTGAGCTACAGATGTGGCACATGCAGCTGTCAGAAGGAAATACGCTTTTCTTATGAGTCAGTTGAGCTATTGCATGCAGGACATCAGTTAGAACTCATGCATGTGAGTTCTGTGGAGTTGGATGTGGAGTTGATGGAGTTGTGTTCAGTTGAGCTAGTTGTAATCAGTCTAACTGGAGAATACACTAGTGATGAGTTGTGTGAATTGATTGTTAATTAATTCACTAATTATTAACTCATAATGCAACTGATGAATACATCAGTTAACTCAGTGCATGGATAGTTCAACAGAGACATGTGTTAGGTAAGTGAAAGGGAGAGTTGTGACTATCAGTTGTGCATGAGGATTTGCACAAGCATAGATTGAGTATACCAATGAGTATTGCCCAATATATGCCTAGTAGAATAGCCTGTGCTCACGTGATTTCCAGTGTGAGTGATTCTCAGCAAGTATTGTGCAATAGAGGCAGGCAAAGCAGCGGAGGAGATTTGAACCTGTGACTTGTTCGGATCTGAGTTAGTTTTGTGTGTAACAGGTGGAGATAGTGCTGGATACTTGTGAGGAGTATTGTACTATGTAATGTTACATGTTCTCAATCATTAATATACAGCTAGTGTGGGGTTTTCAGCTGTAAGCTTTCCCCGGGATACATACTGTGTTAATGTGTGCATGCTATTGATGTTTCATTATTTTTTATGCTGCTAAATTGTTGATCAACATAGAGGAGCTTATGTATTGTGCATGTATTCCGCAATAGTGCATGATCAGGATAATATCTGTTGAATATGTGTTTATTATTCAAAATTTATACATCTCACATTCGTATAAGAGAAGGGGAGGATGAGATTATATGGGCCATCACAAAAATGGTCGGTACTCTCTAAAAGAGGGGTATCTACATCTGGCCAATTGAAACAAGCCTCACCACATAGATTCATGGTGGAAAGGAATGTGGAAGCTCAAAGCACCTCCTCGAACAAGATTACTCATGTGGTCCATACTGAAGAATAAGGTATCGACAGGAGACAACCTAAACAGAAGGGGGCAATATGGACCTTATTGGTGCTACCTATGTAAGGACAACATTGAAACATTGGATCACTTGTTTCTCTCATGTCCCATCACAATTGATCTTTGGAGCTCCATTCTATCTCACACACCCTCATCCACCATCTAGAGGGGATAGACCACTAGGGAGGTATGGGAAAACTGGTGGTCATCTGCACCTACTCCGAAAGATAGAAACCTCCCCCTACTCATTAGTTAGGAAATTTGGATAGCCAGGAACTGCACCATCTTCCAGGACTCTGCCCCCCATTGGCCATCCATCATAGCTAGAATCCTTGCCGACTACAGTGCTCTACCCGAGGACGATGCCAACTCTCCTCCCAGAATTATCATCCCTGAGTCCATTGATCACACACAGCCTTGGGCATATTTTGATGGATCGACACAAGAGACAGGATGTGGTGGTGGGGTAGCACTATATATAATAGATTCACACTTCTATCATATTCAAATGGGACTTGGAAATGGCACTAACAACTATTCAGAGCTCATCACTACAAAAAATCTCATACAATTTGCAATCGAAAAAAACTATCATAATCTTCAAGTTTTTGGTGACTCAAAAATTGTTTGCAACTGGATTAACAAAACATCAACATGTCATGCATACACATTGTGACACATATTGGATGAGGTGCATAGATACATTACATATTTTGACAATTTTTCATGTCACCATATCTACAGGGAATAGAACACACTCGCTGACAAACTTTCCAAAGAGGCAATGATCAGGCCATGCAACCTCTGGATGATCCAGGAGCAGCGAGAAGGAGAACAGTACCAGTACTACCACCGCCCATACATGGACCATGCAGCTCAGGCTCAACAGGAGCCTGAAATCATTTGATATTTGACCTGTTATTTTTGTTTATATTTATTTTGCTTATACATAAACATCACATGTTTACAAGAATACTCTCTGCGTAGAGTAATAAAATTTTGAGTTTATTAAATATCACTTTTTTAAGGACTGTCTCCCTGCGTGGAGAACATATTTTTGTTTCTTAATTTTGGACAGGCACATAGCCTACTAAAACATGCATATGCTTATAGCATCTACAACATGTAATTTTCCTATATTAATGAAAATTACGATTTTTCCAAGGGGGGGGGAAACACATTCCAAGACATTTAAACACATTAATTGATGCATTGGAAAATTATGTGTTAAATTGAAATTTGCAACATTTGTAAAAAGAAACAATAGTCATTCAAACATTGTATAAAATAAGTTGAGTAAATAGAAGTAGTCTCCATAGATTAAAATGTTTGTAAAAAAGTTTTTGTTTTTACAAAAATGAATTCCAAAACATATGAGGCTCGTCGCCTTTATTATGTGAATATATGTCGATAGACCAAAAAGACAAAATCTAGCTCTATGCCTAGAAACTAAGCATGGTGCTCATGATAACAGATGATAGCACAAGCCACTCATCATAAAAGATGGCCAATCTGCCCAGGTACACCTGTTGTATGTCTCTGATAACAAGGAAGTTCATCAATCCTGATGTCTAGGATATCCAGAGTCAACCTCTCTAGGTTCCCCTCAATCTCAGCTAAAGTCTCTACTGCAATAGGATCCTGCTCAACAGGAATTGGTTTTCCACCACGCCTAGTTGTCTGTAACATCATTGTTGGTATGACTAGTCCCATATCTACATAATATTTAGATTGTTAAGTTTTGGCTCAAATTTAGAAACAGAACAAAAGATATTGAAAAAGAAAAAAACAACAAAAGTGAGAAGTTTTACCTAGGTCACCCCATTACATTCCTTTAGGAAGAGGGATATCTGGATCACCTCTAAAATCTACACCTGTGTATGGGTAATCCTCAATCATGAGGAGTTGATGGCCCAACCGTCTGAAAAACATACGAGCGAATCTAATCATTGAGCCACCTCTGTGGCGAGCCATCAATGAAACCGATTATAGCATACAAGGATCTCTTAGAACCAAAATCTCCATGGAAACATGTGGGCATAGTATAGGGATCCTCTCCAGGGAAAATGATAATACAATCAAACCATATCCAAAGTGTTTCATTCATCCTGTCTTTTCTCTGGTGAGTTGTCCTTTTAAATTGGCTAGAACCCCTTCGCACCAATTGAATACGGTAGGCTACACGCACTCTAATGAAATCTACATTTTCTCTTTTGTAGCTAGGTGAAGCGTTGCACTTCCATATAAGTGAGTAATGGTGAATGTGATGGTCCTCAATGGAAGCTCTCTCATGTCCTTAATTTCAATTCTTCCACTGCTTAGTTTGGATCCACAAATACAACACTTGGTTATGTAATAATTTGTTGGTTCACCACCTGCCCCAGGGTCGAATAGAAAAAAGTTGACTTCTCGGTGTGACAGCGCTATTAGAAAATAGATTTCCTCGACATCGATGGTCAATGTTTGATCACAAATTTCAAAGAATTGTTCCCAGACATTCTAGGATCTCACTAACCATGTCAGCAGATCTATTTGGGCCCTCGTGCCCGAAATGAATAAACTTTTCTCCAAACCACAATTCTTGAGTGCTTGCATTGTTGCTGAATCATTAGCTGCACCAGGCTCTCACTAACCATGTCAGCATATCCATTTGGGCCCTCATGTCTGGAATCAAGAAGTTTTTCTCCAAACCACAATTCTTAAGTGGTTGCATTGTTGTTGAATCATTAACTGCAACAATATCTTGGGCTTCATGTTGTCTCTCTCACCATTCCATTTTGACAAGAAAAATTTTTGCAATGAATAAGAAAAATATGTTAGATAACAAGCATCAAAAGATTAGGAGAAAATTTTGACCGTTTTAATTATTTTTTGAATGCCCTCATGGGCCTTGTGCACTTTACCTTGAGAAATAGAGTGCATTTGTGTACTTTTTCTCAAAGTAGAATGTGCAAGTTTCACTCTCCCGTGTTTGGAAATTAGGGCTTACACACCTCCTGATATAGGAGAAGTGTCACTGCTCGCAAACACGTTTTTTAGCTTTTAGAACACTCAAAAAAATAAAAATAAAACCATCAAAATGCAAAATAAAAACCGTGAATGTCAAGAAAATGGAAAGATATCTTACCTAGCGAAGGCAGTACTCAAAATTCTCCACCAGATTGATCACAATTTCCTCCTGGAGATTTAGGAAAAAATGCACATTTGGAGCTTTGAAATGGTAAAAAAATATGGCAAAAATTATTTACTTTTTGACTTTTTATGAGCAAATTAGGCCTATTGAAATAATAATTTTTGTCTATAGTTTCCAATTTTCAAATATTTTAAATATTTTTTCATTATTTTTGACCAATTATTATGATTTTGAGACTAAGTGTGCAAATTACGGGCTTATTTTTTAAACAAATTATTTTGGCGATGAGTATACTTTTATCACTTTTTTGGACTCTTTAAACTTACGAAAAAGAGAAACCTTGGAGTTATCTTTAATCTCTTTTCTAACTCTCGAAACATGAAAATATTGTTGAGTACACTTGTTTCTTTCAAACTCGTAAAAGTAAATGAAAGGACGTCTACCTGGTATAAGTTTACCCCTTTTACGAACCAAGTAGACTAGTTACGAAAAATGTATACTTTAGTCAATCATGGCTAAAAGAGTTCTCTCCTGCATTATTTTACCCTTTTCTAGGCTTGAGAGACTAAATTTATGAAAAATAACATTTTGGAGTTTACTTAAGTTTTTCTCTTGACTCCCTAAACATGAAAAACACCAAGCTTCACTTTCTCTGGGCTTGTTAAAACTTTACATTGAAAGAACTGCATGATTTTTCTTTTTTCCTCTTTTTAAACTCTTAAAATATGAAAAGGAGTTGAGTTACCCCTATATTGGACTCATAAAATTAAACAATATAGGACTCGTCAATCATGATGAGACTAAACCACTCCTTCCTAGGGTTCGTTAAAAATACTTTGAAGGACTCATCCGAAGGATGAGCTTACATGACAAGCATATGTTATCCTCCTCAAGCTTGCGTAAAAATAAAGAGGTACTTGCCAGTAATGGTGGGGGAAAATGATAAAGAAACATTCCGTCACTTTTGTGTCTGGGTTGGGAAATCCATTTGCCTCTCAATTGATCATACCTAATTGAAAGTCTTCAGAATGGTTCTTAATCTTATTTTTTGAGTCAAACGCTGCGAAGTCGAAATGTCGTGTCGCCAATATGTTCAAGAGAATTCCAACCTCAATTAAAATTACCTTGCAAATCTAGCTTTCAATCACCTCAGCCATCCCTAAGTTAGTCCTTAATCACTCCAAATTTGTTCTTCAAATATTGACATGAGTTTTGCATCGTAGGCTCTCTTATGACGAATCGATTCCTATTGAATTCAGCTCATTATCTAGGAATTTGATCTAAAAACTTCCTTTAGTACCTTGGAGCCAACATGCCTCAATGTCAATTTTCTCGCTTTCAACGACAGATTCTAATTATTAACCTTCGATCGAACGATTCTACGAGTGTTCAAATACAACAAATTTATTCAAATCTCCTAGATTGTATTGGAGTACCTTGAGAACCATTGTCATTATTGATGATTTCTCTTGACCTGTTAATGGTCCACATCATTGACCAGTAATCAGGTGGTTTCTGCCATGTTTGACTTTGAAACATTCCCTCGCATAGTTAGATTTGTACTATGGATTGATAAAGATGAAGACCAAGACCCTAGACCTAGTTTCATCCATCTAGGTTGCATGGAGTTTTTAGATATTCATGATTGTAAATATAGATCCATATTTGATGGTTGTGTCCATACTGAATCTATTATTGACAAGGATCTTTATACATTTTCATACTTGTTCTTTGAAATACTTATAGTCTGAGTATGGGAATGCCTACCTTAGTGATGATTATGTGAAGATATTGTATTATAATCCTTGATTGTTTATTTAAGGTCTCCAACCAGTTGATCTCTAATCTAAACTTTTGCCTGATAAAGAGCTTCAGTCCTCAAACACCTTTTCTGACTTTGTCCTTTAGGGGGCAATCTATTTCACATCATTTTCTGACCATTAAGAAAATGACTGCAAATATAGATCTCTCACTATCTAATGAACTCTTTCAAGCAATCCCCTACAATGTTGGAAGCAAAACCCTTCTGAAAACAACAAGAATCCTGGATTACATTACTAAAAACATATTTTCAAACAGTGTCGCACTTTTCCTAGCAATTATCTGCGCAGAGACAGTTCCAAGCATTTTACCCTGTGCAATTAGTCGCTTTGTTTTCTATTAAAAAATGTGACAACCTTTTAACGTAGGTAAAAATAAAAAAACAATTTCTAGAAGCTTTGTTGGGGAATATTATACCAAGAAGGACTCGAGCCCCTACCTATTTGGGCCTCATCCCATGGTTCATGAATCTATTCCCTCTCATTATGGAACCCTAATCCCCATCTTTGTGGATCTAATCCTTAGAAAGAGGATCTCTAACCCTCTCCTCTTGTCTTATAAATTCACTACATACCAGAGGGGAAGGGGTTGACTTTTGATGTAAACTTATGTTGTCAATTTGAGGCTGGAAGCTTGTCATTTAAGGGAGGATTGGAGACTATTGGAAGGAGATTTTCCAACATCAAGGCTAGGTTGTATCTCTCATTTTCATTCAATTATAATACAAAAGAGTATTTCTTTCTCACTATATTGTCCATTGGATTTGATATATTGTATGCTTACTTTCATTGTCCATTGGTTATGATATTAGGTACTAGTCTCCTTGATCACTAGTATAGGTTGTATTGGATCATTTATATATCATATGCCTTTGATCCTTTGTTTGTTAGTGTGTTTGCAGGTCTGGATTCTAAGCATTGAAAGGTTGTATCAAACCATAGCAAGGATATTCAACAGGCATTTCGATTAAAAGGTATGGATTCTATACTCCATTACTCTTATTTATGATTCAATAAAGATGAACCTAGAGAAATATTTATTGGTTTGTTTGCTTGTTACTAGATTCAGTGATTGAGTCTAGGGAGATCTTACCTTGTTTGCAAGACGAGATTTGTCCACCTAACACCTATTAATTCTATTTTTATATATGTTTATTCCTTATTGGGTTCCCTCCTTTATTTTGGTTATCTCCTTGTTTTTTTCTCTTATTTTCTGCTATCATTATTTATTATTTTATTCTACTTTTAACCCTATTAATATTATTGAGTTAACATATTATTATGAGTAATTTTATTAACCTAATATTTTAGCCTATTAATATGAAGAATTTTATATATATCTATCTATCTATATATATATATATATTGTTGTCTTTGGTTCTAGGATTTTTGGCTAGTTGATAGTTTTTATCATTTTTTTTTTTTGATTTTTTAACTTTTTGAGGGTTTCATCCTCAGTATCTTTATTTATTTATCCTTCTTGTTTCTATCAGATTTTTCATCAATTGTTTTGAATATGAACCAAACTTGTTGGCTTCAAAGGTTGACCCCAATAACACACTGTGATAGATCCCCAATAATCAAATCTAGATTATTCAAATCAGAGAAGAGAAGCCTCAACTTAAACATAATTAACTTTCATAAAGCAATTAAAATATTCATGTATTCATATATATATTTTTAAATAAGGTAATTTTTTTCCTAAAAAATAATTAACTAATATTAAATAAAAAATTTTTAAAACCAATTTGATTTTTCACTTGGCTGTGATTCATAATGATGATAACTATTTCGGATTAATCACAACATTGTTTTAAGGGTCAACATTTTGAACCCTCAAGGACATGGATGGAGGCTTGATCTAACGCTAAATAAATATTGTGGAGATGCTTCACAGAATATTGAAGATGGACGTTAGACATTCAACAACATTCAATAAATAATAATTTAATAAATTGTAGATAATCAATTTCAATAAGTCAAAACACACACATATGAATATAAAACTAAAGAATTTTAAATATGAAATTAAATTAGAAAAAAATATAATAGAAATAATTATTGAAAATAAAAAATAAAAAAGAAATAATTATAGGGAAAGAAAATAGAAGGGTAGAAGTTAAATGAGTTAAAATGAGGAAAGTAACTTCAAATAAATAATAACAATAAATATAATAATAATAATTCAATTAATAAAAAATAAAGGAATAAAATTATAATATGAGAACATATAATATAAATGATTATACAAAAATAAAAATAAAAATGAGGAAAAATGCAAAATATGTTGAAAATAATAATAATGGGTTAGTTTAATAATTATAAGGGGGTTAAGATGAACTAATAAGTAAAATTAAATCAATAAGAAATTTGAATAATATGACACATTGACTCAAATAATAATAATAATGTCCACGGGGCTTTGGATAAACGATGATAGAGTGCTCTGTTAAGGCACTACCTGATGTGAAGTCATCGGTTCAATTCCCTGCCTCGACTGGGGTGATATATCGGACATGATGAAAATGTAGTCGTGCCAAACTTACAAAGTAATAATAATAATAATAATAATACTGCTACTATTACTACTACTAATAATAATATATTTAGGAAGAAAGGGGAGGAATCCAATTACTACTAATCTTCCACGCCTCGTCTCTATTCAAATTACAAGCATGCTACTCAATTTTTATAGCTTCCCTGAACTTCATATGATGGAAGTGATCAATCCTGAGAATGATTTGGGACTTCTGAATACATATGTGATGCTTAGACTTTTCTGCATGCTCAGCTAAGGCAGAAGAGCGGGCTTTGTTATGCTTGATGTTTGTTGCATGTTCTTGGATTCTCTGCTTAATAGAGCGTCCAGTGTCTCCAATGTAAGGTGTTTCAAATGAGTAGGAGATTAAATAAACACCCTTCATATCCTTAGGGTCCACTTGGTCCTTGACTAATGTAAGGGAGCTATGGAGGGTGACAAGGGGCTTAAAGGTAGTACAGACATTATTCTTTCTAAGAATACATGCAATCTTGTCTGTGGTACCTAGAATGAATGAGAGATGCACACAACTAACTAAATCATCAGGATCCTTCATTTCCCTAGGTCCTATACTTGCTTTATGGAAAGTTTTGGGGCCTAGACGTCTATTATAGCCATTATTCGAAAAAACTTCCAAGAGATTGGATTTTTCTTTTTCAAAGTGACTCTCATCAGAAATCCTAAGAGCTCGGGTAACTAGAGTGTTAAGAACACCAAACTTTTGAGCAGGATAATGATGAGAACTTGCATGACAGTATTGCTCAATATGAGTTTCTTTATGAAAAACTTGGAAAGAAAATGAACCATCCCCTTTCTTCAAAATAAAAACATCAAGGAAAGGGAGACTATCATTGGCTTCCGTCTCCATGGTGAACATAGTGGAGTCAGATTGACTCTTAAGATGTCAAAGGAAAGAATCTAATCGGTCACGACCATGAGGCCAATTGACGAAAGTATCATCAACAAACCTCTTCCAAAGCTTTGGGCGAAGAGGGGCAGAAGCCAATGCTCTAGATTCAAAATCTTCCATGAACAGGTTTGCGACAACTCAAGAGAGAGGAGAACCCATGCCTACTCCACAAGTTTGTTCATAGAATTCACCTTGGAAACTGAAAAAAGTGGAGGTGAGGTATAGACCTACCAGCTTGGCAGTATTAGGATTTGTTAGGCAATTAATAACCTCCATTGCTTCATTAATAGGGATATTAGTAAAGAGAGAGACAATGTCAAAGTTGACAAGAAAATCCCAAAGATCAAAGTTAATATCCTTAAGTTCATTAACAAAAGAAGCCTAATCCTTAACAAAAGCTTCCATAATGCCAACAAAAAACTTGAACTTCTGAGCTAAGAGTTCGGTAATAAAATAAATGGGTCCACCAAGGGTGTTGACAATAAGTCTAATAAAAACCCCATTTTCATGGATTTTGAAAAATCCATAAATCCTAAAAAAAACAATTGCTAATGATAAGTTTTTTTTTTAAAACGACAAGAGATCCTACTCGAATTAATAGCTAAAACAACTTCTTTGCAAATTTTCTTAATAGAGTTCTGATTTAACTTTTTTTTATATCTGCCAAGTTTGATTTTATTCTTCTTTGCAAATTTTCTTAATAGAGTTCTTATTTAATTTTTTTTATAACTGCCAAGTTTGATTTTATTTACACAATTTTAGAAGCTTTTATAAGGGGACGGAGTCACTCACTATTCATATGGTGAGGACCGGAGGCGGAATACCCAAAGTTCTACATTCCCCAAGAGCAATGGATTCTTCTCGTTGATTGGTAATTATAGCAATATTGGGTAAGCTTGTCATATATCTAATCCCACCGGGCTCGCGCCGACCCCCTATATCCCTATATCTCTATAGGCTATATGCTCTGTTCGATCTATACTGCTTGATCCATATGCTCTGCTTGGGAGGCCCCCTATATATATATCTAAGACAGTATCTTCCCCCTGAGTAAAAGCATAATCCAGTCCATTTGCTCTTGCCACTAGAATTGGTACTCCAATTTCATATTCCAATTTGGGTGCCATACCTTCCAAATCCATTTTTATTATTTCTGTAGTACAGGTGCCTATCCATATGATGACGCTGGGGTCTCTATCTTTTCTTATCCGAATACAAAGCGTTTTCAATTCCTCATAATCGTTCAAATGGGCCGATATATCTCCTTCTTCTAATTCTGCCATTGCATAGATTAAGTAATACTAAATTAATGCCTGTTGACTTTAGTTCAAAGACTCTAACTCAACTTGACATCTTAAAAGTGACACGGTCCATTTACGCTTGCTTGCATACAACAGTCAGTCATTTGACTTTGTATTTATATTTTATATATATATATCCTTCTGAAACTTCCGTGCAAATATATATATTCTTCTTCCTCGGAAATTTCCGTAGAAATATATATATATATTCTTCTGAAACTTACGGCAACTAACTAAATCTTGTTGGATTTTGACCGACGCATTTTGCAATCAAACAAATTGTAACTGGCATTTGCATTGGAGCACAATCTAAATGCTCCCCGGCGCCCCACCGTCCCGCCGATTTAGGAAAGTTCTGTCCATCATAAAAATCCAACCCAAAATAGGTGGACCGTGGACGACAAAAATTATAGGTGACCCATTGGCCACAGCAGTGAAACGGAAAGGCGTCCACGTTCATGGAACGGAGACACAGTTATGATGCAATTTATTTTTGGAAAATGATAAAATTATTGTTAAAAATATAATCATTTTATCTTTGTATTTATAAAAATGGCTAATGATTAATATAATCTAATAAAAATTATATTATTTAAAGTTACATATATAATTTAAAATCATATATGTAATTTAAAAAGATTTATTAATGGTATGTGAGAGATATATTTTTATTTTTACATTATATTTTTAAGGGGAAGAGGTCACTTAGATTTTTGTGCGAAGTTAACCACAATTTTACACTATTAATGAATGAATGATATTCAAAATAATAAGATGTTTGTAATATGAATAAATATAAAATTTCTCATATTTACAGACCAAAGCATAATAGAAAATTTATGATAGGGCCTCTATACCCATGTCTAATAATAAGATTTTCATAAAATCATATCCACAAACTCTAAAAAGCCAAATGTAAACTATTAATAATTTTTTCTATGTTGCAATACAAATAATGTTAAATTAGAAAATTTAATAATGCATTTAACTATAGTTTAAAATTAATCTAATTATAACATTTTAAAATTTTAAATCTTTGTATTTTTATTGTTTTCTACTTTAATTTAGCTATATTTAAACTAAGTGGCAGAGACTAGCTACTATGTAGCCCTTGTTACATTATCGCATAATGTTAAATAATTATGAATATTTTATAAATTTTAATTTATTTACAATACATTTTAAATTATTAAATTTATTAAACAAATATCAATGTCAAATATTGATTTAGTCTAACTTATACATAAAATGGTCTTTTTCACCACATTTTTTCTAATTAGTTTTTACCAAAAAATTTGAAAATTGAGTTTAAATTTGTTTATTCGAGTACCAAAAGTGTTTTTCAGGGTGTTGCATCCATTTATGCATTCAAAAATGTATCTTAAACAACAACAAAAATCACATTCTTATTTGAAATTGTATGGTCGGATGGTGAAAAAGGCTATTTTGTCTATAAGTTAGACAACGCCTCAATACATGGTTTCCTTTTCACTATTTGAAAGATTGGATTATTAAGAGAGTTATGTGTGTATGTCAATTGGTCAAACCATCTTGTTCAAAGATAAGCTACTCATTCAACATATGTGTATTATGTTGGAGTTTACATAAATGAGTAGTTTAAGGAGGTCATGTTTTTCCAAAAAATAATGGAAAATCTAACATGATTTTGACTAAATTTTTGGAAATCCAAATTACAGTTGTCAAATTAATTTTGAGTGCCTCAGAGATTCTTGATGATGTTGAATCTATTTTCACCCAACTAAAAAAATTCATCGTCCAGACAAAATCATCACTTCTTTAAGAAAACACTTTAATGACCAAATAACTTTGGATTTGCTAAAAAAATACAACCCGTTAAATTTTTATCAATAAATTATTGGCAACATGCCCAAAAAATTGTAAACGACTTCCCAAGAAAAAGTTAAATCTGATAATTGTAGACCACTCCACAGAAAAAAAAGTTAAACCTTCAAAGTGAAAAAAATGAGTTATTACAACATACTATTAAAGAAAAAGGAACATCTACTAAAAACCAAGATCCAACATATAGACCACTCCACAGAAAAAAAGTTAAACCTTCAAAGTGAAAAAAATGAGTTATTACAACATACTATTAAAGAAAAAGGAACATCTACTAAAAACCAAGATCCAACATCAAATATGTTGCACAAAAGTAATGAGAACATCTACTAAAAACCAAGTTTAAATGCAGGAAGTTTTAGCCATGATATGATTTTCACAAAGTTTAGTTTTGCGATAATTATTAGATTATTTGGTTTGCCCTTATTTGGATTTTTTAAACTACTCAACATCATTAACATCAAACACTAAATTTTAGCATGTAAGGATAAATTCCTTAATCATGGTTTTAAGCCTCCTTCCCCATACTTTTATTTTCCACTTCCTCGGCATCTTAAAATTCAAATCCGGATAGGGTATGGTTCACGTTTTTTCCCCATCAAAATATTTTGGTGTTTTAAATTATATTTTTAAATTGAATATTTTTTTTTATTAATAAAAAATTCAGGAAATAGGTACCTCAACCTAACATTGACATGGAGCAAATTATTAACTTGTAAATTTTATAAATGAAAAAATAAATTACTAGTTATATTTATATATATATATAAATAATACACTTTACAATTTTACTATGGATAAAAAACTATCTTGGTTGACAATTAGATTATAACCATTTTTATGACTAGTTTAAGGAAGAAAGTTAACACTAAATAAGCAACACTTATAAGCTTCATAATGAGACAAGACCTAAAATTTAATGGGAGAAAACAATTTTTGAACTTTGTGATACTATTCTCATAAAATGTGTTCTTCATATACACTTATTACATTCCAATTTTACAATATTTAGGCCAATAGGCCTTCCTTTGAAAGGAACTTTCGTCGTCCTTTTGATTCTCAAGCTGACACCTGGAGTTTCTGTGCACTGAGCTTCAGGGAGAGTTCGTGGAGTTTATGGCACAATGCTCGGACATTGTCAGCCAGTTAGACAACGCGGATTCTGCCGATTCTGTTAGGTTCGTTAAATACCGAGAACATGGAGAGTCCCCCGATTTAAGGAGCTGGAAGCGGATTCGGGAAAACGAAAACATGAACAAATTGGACCATAGTTGATTAACAATTTCGAGAAGAGTCCGGCTCCTCTATTTATTGCAAAGCAAAAGGCATGAATAACTGCTAGAGCCTTGCAATTCTATACGGTCGCTACATTCGCAATTGGTTACTTGCCCATCTAATTCTTACCCTGTTACCCTGTTCTTGAGCAGAATTGCCATGGGTTCATCGGCTGTAATTTTTTTGGGTATCCTGATTTCCGCGAGTCTGGTTTCAGCAGCAACGAAGGACCTGAATCCCCCACAGAGAGACACCAAAACCGCTCAATTTATCAAAACCTCGTGCGATCTGACTCAGTATCCGGCGCTCTGCGTCTCATCGCTTTCTTCCTTCCCGGGTTCTCTGAAGCCCACATTGACGGACATGGCGGAGGCGACCGCGAATGTGAGTCTTGGTCATGTCCTTAATGCTACCGTCTGGATCTCTAGCCAGAAAGGCAGAAGCCCTAACTTGAGTGAACCAGAAAAAGCAGCACTCGAGAATTGTATTCAGAATTTCAATGACATCAAAGACGAGCTTCGCGAATCTCTAGCGGCCCTGAAGCACCTAAGGCGGAACACCTTCGACGCTCAGATGGATGACGTGTTGAGCGGGATGAACCAAGCTTTCACCAACGAGGACTCCTGCCGCAACGGCTTTAAGGGTGTGGATGGGCAGGTTAAGCTCCAGGTCACGAACCGCGTGCAAAACGTGCATGCATTTATCGCTAGCTAATAGCCTCGCTCTCTTTAGCACAGTGGCTGCCACTGAAGCTGATGGAAATGCGATCGAAGTGTGAGCGCAACATAGGTTACTGGTCTCTTAGAATCATTCATTCCACTACTTGATATTTATTATTATAATTTGGTTATAGTTTTTGCCTTCTATTCTTCTCGCAGTGTTCCAAATTTTAGGGTTTTGGATTAATTCTGCTGGGTTATGAAAAAACAGACGTTCGTTATGCTGTGAGAAATTCTTGCGACTGCGACTGGTTAATTGCAGTCGGTATTATTTTATTTTAAGTTTTATGTTTGATTTGATTTGAATAAGAGAAAATGACCTACAGATCTGTAGGTGCTCGCCGGATTTTAGCCCGGCCTTAGCCCCTTCATGGATCTGTTTTCTTATTATTCCCTGGGAATATAGAGATCACCTTGTACTGAAAAGGCCAGTTGACTTTCTAATCTTTCTAATTCCATAATTTGTGGGTTATCCAGCTGGTTATGGCTATACGCATGGAGTCCAGGCGAGACGGGGTTCCCCTCAATTGCTGTTGACTGAATCTACAAAACAAGTCAGCCGTCTTGGCTCCTCAAATAAATCTCAATATCAAAAACAGTAGCAGGATTAGGGCAGTCATCCTATGAAGTGTTTGAGAGCGTTTTATATAATTAGATTTGTTGTGTCTTTCCAATAGCTATTAAATTTCGGATTTATACTTTAGGTTTTATACTTTAGGCAGCTCCTCTAGGTTATGATATAGATATTTACTATCAGTTTATGTTCATTTTGATTTATATTTAATTTCTAAATTAAAATATTTTTCCTATTTTACTTTGTGTTAAACTATTTTTATATATATTTTAAACAACAAACTCGGGTTCTCTGAAGCCCACATTGAGGGACATGGCGGAGGCGACCGCGAATGTGAGTCTTGGTCATGTCCTTAATGCTACCGTCTGGATCTCTAGCCAGAAAGGCAGAAGCCCTAACTTGAGTGAACCAGAAAAAGCGGCGCTCGAGAATTGTATTCAGAATTTCAATGACATCAAAGACGAGCTTCGCGAATCTCTGGCGGCCCTGAAGCACCTGAGGCGGAACACCTTCGACGCTCAGATGGACGACGTGTTGAGCGGGATGAACCAAGCTTTCACCAACGAGGACTCCTGCCGCAGCGGCTTTAAGGGTGTGGATGGGCAGGTTAAGCTCCAGGTCACGGACCGCGTGCAAAACGTGCATGCATTTATCGCTAGCTAATAGCCTCGCTCTCTTTAGCGCAGTGGCTGCCACTGAAGCTGATGGAAATGCGATCGAAGTGTGAGCGCAACATAGGTTACTGGTCTTTCAGAATCATTCATTCCACTACTTGATATTTATTATTATAATTTGGTTATAGTTTTTGCCTTCTATTCTTGTTGCAGTGTTCCAAATTTTAGGGTTTTGGATTAATTCTGATGGGTTATGAAAAAACAGACGTCCGTTATGCTGTGAGAGATTCTTGCGACTGCGACTGGTTAATTGCAATTGGTATTATTTTATTTTAAGTTTTACGTTTGATTTGATTTGAATAAGAGAAAATGACCTACAGATCTGTACGTGCTCGCCGGATTTTAGCCCGGCCTTAGCCCCTTCATGGAGCTGTTTTCTTATTAGTCCCTGGGAATATAGGGATCACCTTGTACTGAAAAGGCCAGTTGACTTTCTAATCTTTCTAATTCCAGAATTTGTGGGTTATCCAGTTGGTTATGGCTATACACATGAAGTCTAGGCGAGACGGGGTTCCCCTCAATTGTTGTTGACTGAATCTACGGAACAAGTCAGCCGTCCTGGCTCCTCAAATAAATCTCAATATCAAAAACAGTAGTAGGATTAGGGCAGTCATCCTATGAAGTGTTTGAGAGCGTTTTATATAATTAGATTTGCTGTGTCTTTCCAATAGCTATTAAATTTCAGATTTATACTTTAGGTTTTATACTTTAGGCAGCTCCTCTAGGTTATGATATAGATATTTACTATCAATTTATGTTCATTTTGATTTATATTTAATTTCTAAATTAAAATATTTTTCCTATTTTACTTTGTGTTAAACTCTTTTTATATATATTTTAAACAACAAAAATTAAAATTTGAAAAAAATAAAAAATAAACTTACCCAAAACTATAAAATATGTGTCATACAAATAACTTGATTGGAGAAGAGTATATTGTGAATACGGAATACTCAACACTCGTGCTTTGCGAAAATAATGGAGAAAAGGAATTACTAATTTGACTAATCAAGTGGCTATTGAAGAATGATGAGAAGCTTCAACTGCTCATACTTACTTTAAATTAAAATAAAAAATACATGCGTATCTTTTCACTATGGATGGTCTTGTAATCTTTTATATATAAATATATTTATTTTTTAACTCGATTCTTGTTATTCATTACATTGCATTGCAGTCCCGTTCATTGTCAGTGGATTTGAATAAGTGGATTTGAAGACGCTGCAACCCGCAGGGGGGGCGTCGAGGCTTCAAAACTTTTTGGGATTTGATCAGAGATCGACTACAGGGCTGACACATTCGAAGTGCTCGTGATTCGTGAGCAAAATCATGAAAAGAGTATTTTTGGTTTCAACGGTGATGTTGTATTGTAGTCCCGTTCATTGTCAATGGATTTGAAGAAGCTGCAACCTGCAGGAGGGGGGCGTCGAGGCTTCAAAACTTTTCGGGATTCGATCAGAGATCGACTACAGGGCTGACACATTCGAGGTGCTCGTGATTCGTGAGCAAAATCATGAGAAGAGTATTTTTGGTTTCAACGGTGATGTTGTAATGTACTCTATACATATCTCTAACTTTGATATATCTGTGAGCTTATAATATGTTACAATGTTATTTTTTTATCCTTTTCATCTAAACGTGTATTTACATTAAGAATGTTTTGGATTTATTAACATAGCGAATCATAAGTTTCCATAAATTAAATATGAAAATTTGTGTGGACAACTTTCTTTCTTCTTGGTAGAGTATTTGGATTTTGCTCTATGTATGTGCATAATTTTTTCCAAAGGCAATTTGTTTGTGTAATTGGCTTGCTTTTCGCTCCCTAAGTATTCAATCTGGTTGGGTAAAGAAGCATTGTCAAATGGTAGGGGATAGTCATGGTGGTTATTGCCTTGGTCACTAGAAAGCTTCGTAGATGCTTGGCCATCTATAGAGGTTTCTTAATTTTGGGTAATCAACTTACTCTAAAATGAAATAAGACATTCAATGTGTTCCATGTAATATAGATATAAACAAAACATCTAAAGAAAAGTAATTGCACAATGATCCAGTCCAAGAAAACAAGGTTTTTCGCAAACCAATTAAGCCTTTCAACCTTTTCGGCTTATTTTCTTATATCAAACATTTGTGCAGGGTTTCAACCAATTAACATTTCATTGAGTATATATCTACAAAACAAGGATTTTTGGATCAAATCCCACAAAGCAATTCTATACCTGCTCTTCAAATTCCTTCAAGCTTTTGAAAGTAAAACCAATGAATTATCAATATAATTTTACAATAATAAAAAACAATTAGAAGGCCTTTAGCCAGCTCAACTTGCTCATCTGTTAGGCTTGAACCAACATCTCTTCTAGAGAATTCAACAATTCTAATTTAATAATCCTATCGGCCTCTCTTTGTACCTTTTGGGACAATTGCTAGTTGTAATATTAATGATCTTCGTCATTTTTCTTAGTCATGAAAATAAAAAAGAATTAGGAAATGTTCTATGTAATATTTTCAATCAAAAAAAAGAAAGTTAAAAGAAATCAACTAATCATTATTTTTTTTAAACTTTAATAAATCAAAGTTGGTTTAAATAGATGGTAATCATCTCATCGTCACATGCACATTCAATGCTCACAATTAAACTATAATTCCTTTGCAAAATATTAAGTGTCTCTAAAAGACAAGTTAGAATATTAGGTTTTTGAATATCAAATAGATTACTTAAACATTGAAAATGTGAATTATTGTTTTATTAGAGGGTTAGGATTATACATATGAGGGTTAGGATTACATGTGTAAGAGATATGAAAAACAAAGTGTGTATAACTTGTGAATAGGAAACTTGAGAGTAGAGAATTCTCATTATAAATTTATCAAATTTGTTAATTTAGTATATTCAAATTATTTTTATGGAAACATTTATATTTTTTAATATAAAACATTAATTGGAGCTTGATAAACTAGTTAGAGTGATTAAGTGTATTGAGCTTCATGTAGAAGGTCTTAATCCCATATGGTCAATTAAGCATATTTGTTCTTCTCCCATTGATGGTTTATACTCTAAGTCGTTACCGAAGAACATTATTTAGTGCAATGAATTTATGCCATCAATCTTAAAAAACAATTGTGACAATTGTGACTAATGATTAGCCAATTATCAAGCATTCCTTAATGCATCCTATTGTGATCCTAATCCTCTTCATTCCAAGTTGTTTTTTTTTTTCACAATATCGGTTGTTGTTTTGTATTCAAAAAAGGAAAAAAGGAGGGAGACGGATCTCCATTTTTACAGAGTGTGGTTGGAAGGTGATGATCCAACAGCAGATACAAATGTTTATTGAGTCAGCATTACATCTTGTTTCCGATGCTGTGTAGAATCGAAATGCTGTGTAGATTCGGACAAACTGGAGTAAAATGTAACATGTTTTACACTTCATTTTTTAATTTTTGCAGTGGTGTTGAGTTTGCCGCCCACTGAAGTTGCTATCTGCTCACAGGCCACCATGTTCTGGATCATCCATATCTGTAGCAGCAAAGCGGCAGCGCCTTGTGAATCGAACGCGGCCCTTGCTGAATCCGAAGCCTTGTGAAAGCGGCAGCGCCTTGTGAATCGAATACGGCCCTTGTCGCACCAGCCTTCAACTGTTGAATCCGAAGCTCGCAAGCAAACATTGCAGATATCTTTGATTTCCCGAGGTTTGTGATGGTAATCGGTTGAAAAGGTTGTGCCAATTGTGCAGACAGATTGGAGTAGTCGGGGGCACATCTGAAATTTCTGTGGATCGGATTCGCAGAAATACAAGATTGCCTGAGGTAGCTGCAAAACTGTTTTCAAAAAGCCCTGCCCGTTCTGCGCCTGGGGCCGATAGACAGAGGAGAGGAAAATGTTGGCAGGAGAAGTTAAGTAGTTGGCTAATCGAGGGATGGTGGAGCCGCTGAGATCGCAGAGAATTGAGTAATTTGGAAGGGCGGAGCTGAGAAAGTTCAAGTTTGGATTTGAGAGGATCGCATCTGTAGAGGCCATTGCCATAGGGTAGAGGGCTGATTTATGGAAATTCACAGAGAGGCATGGTAGAGAGCTTAGTGATCTGCGAACAGAGACCTGATGAGGATTGAGTCTACTGAGGGAAGGATCCTGATCATGGTATAAAAGTGTATTGATCAGTGCCATTACACCGAAGGATGCCAAGAGGGTGTAAACATGCTTTGTTAGCCAATTTATCTGCTTTTTTATTAAGAGATCTTAGGACGTGATAGTAGAGATTGCCTTTCATTTGCGGGTCCAAAATGCGGCATCGCTCCATGATCTGATGCAGACTCAAGTTTTGAGCTTTCCTGTTGCTTATCATCAATCCAATGATGATGGCAGAGTCTCCGATAATAGTAGCCTTGGGTATACCAAGCTTCTGAAGCTGGAGCAGACCTTGGAGGAGGGCGAAGGCTTCAACCCTGTTGTTTGAAGCATGGCCCAGTCCCCATTCAAATTCAGTTAAAACATCTCCATTACCATTGCATATAAGACCTCCAGCCCCAGCCATTCCTGGGTTGGATTTGGAGGCTCCATCGAAAAACAGATAATGAGTATTGTTGTTCTTGAGCCACCGGGAAAATTCTTCATCTTTCATCCTGATTTTCCAGTTGCTTATTGGCCTGTCTCTGCTATTGGGGTCATGTCTTTTTTGTTCTATGCTGCTTCTATCCAGAATCTGCCCTATGTAATTCCTTTCTTCAACTGTCAGATCCATCACCTTCAGATTCCCATGACATTTTGTGGATAGTGTTTCCAGGTTGAGATTGCAAGCTTTTTTATAGGTTTTTCTGACATTGGTTGCTATGCCTTTGAAGATCCTTCTGTTTCTTGCTAACCAGATGTTCCAGAGAAGAGTACAGGGCAAGGCGTTCCACACCCTGTGGGCTGCATTGTTTGCTTTTCTTCCCCACGGGTAGCTCTTTTTCCATGTATGCAGCACTTCATATATGCTTGTGCCAGGCACCCAGGGGGGATTGTGGCTTCGAAAGGCTTCTTTCCAGTAGTCTGAGGCAAAGGAGCAGTCTATAAACAGATGCTGGATTGTCTCTTCTTCGTTTTGGAAATTTGGATAGCGTGATGGCCCATGTATTCCTCGATTTCTGAGGTTCTCAGCAGTGAGGACTTTCCCTCTTAAAAGGATCCATAAGAAGAATTTGATTTTTGGAAGGGTTTCAGCCTTCCAAACAAGTCTCCAATGCGCCCAGATTACCATGGGATACTCGCTGGTGCAAATCTGATGGTATGCTGCCTTAATAGTGTAGACAGTGTCTGAGGGGTCCCATCGGAAATCATCAACAAGGCAGCGTTTGGTGGGCGCTATACCATGAAGATGAGTTTTTAGGTTGTTAAGGCTGATTTCTATATCTGCTGATACCTGAGGGAAACTCCATCCTTTCCAGAATTGGGAGAGGGTTTCCCATTGAGAGATCTGAGCTAGAGTTTGAATACCTACGCTGCTGAAGTGAGCTAGAATTTGTTGTGTTCCAGGCCGTTGGCTTATGGGCTGATGCCCCATAATTTTGTCTTCCCCTATTCTTATGTGGCTTCCTCCTTTTGGCACTTTGGAAGTGTTTTTATCAAGAAAAGGGATAGCTTTTTTACACATCCTCCAAATTTTTAAACAAGCTCTGTTGGGAAGCTCATGATCTAAGAGCTGATACCTTGGGCGACTGAGATACTTTTTTTCGAGAACAGGTTTCCACCAAGCATTCCTTCCAGTTATAAGTCTCCAAACCAGCTTGCCAGCAAAGGCGAGGTTTAAAAATTTGGATGACCTGATTCCCAGCCCTCCATTCTCACAAGGTTGAGTGACCTGCTTCCAGCTAACCAAGTTATATTTTTTTTTCATTTCTTCCTCCTTGCCAAAGAAAGTGACGAAGGAGAGCATCCATTTTAAGATGGAAGTTAGCAGGGGCTTGAATAAGAGTAAAGCAATATAAGGGCAGGGATGAGAGGCCTGCTTTCAAGAGAGTGATGCGCCCCGCAGGGTTAAGCCAAGAGGTGCCCCAATGCTGAATCTTCCGTTTCATTTTGTCAATTATAATTTCCCAGGTTGTAGCTTTCAAGTTGCCAGCACATATAGGCATGCCCAAATAGGTAAATTGCTCCCAGTTCAGCTTATAAGGAACCCCAAGAGTACGAGAAATCCTATGGAGGACATGTGCCGATGTGTTCCACCCATATATACAGCTCTTAAGATAATTTATCAGACCTCCAGAATAACTCATGTATTTGTCTAGAAGGGTTTTAAAGAGACGGGCTATAATGTTTGAAGCTCCCCCCATTAAAAGAGTATCATCGGCAAACTGAGAGTGATTAATGTTTTTGACACCATTGTCAAATTTGATTCCGGTGATGAGGCCCATGCGACGGTTGTAATCTAGAACTCTGCTAAAAGATTCAACCATTAATATAAAGAGATAGGATGAGAGAGGGCAGCCTTGTCTAAGGCCCCGAGAGGATTGGAAGGGAGGTCCAGGTCTGCCATTTAGAAGAGGAGATTCGAAGGTCCTGTAATGCATGCTTTGATAAGGCTAATAAAGGATGTGGAAAAACCCATTTTTTCGAGCACAGCAAACAAAAATGAGTGTCTGACATGGTCAAAGGCATTGGCTAAGTCTAACTTTAGTATGAAGCCTTTCTCATTTCGGATTTGACTGGAGTGTATGGCCTCTTGGACGAGAAGGATGGAGTCCGAAATTTGCCTATTAGCCAAAAAACCTCCTTGATTTTCAGATATTAGAGAGGGGAGGATTGGCTTTAACAGGTAGCCAAGATTTTTGTCAAAATTTTATATGATGAGTTGCACAAGGATATTGGGCGGAAGCGAGAGAAAGTCATAGGTCGATTTTCTTTAGGGATAAGGGCCAGGTGGGTGGCATTAGTGAATCCTCCAACTTTGCATTTACGTTGGACCCATCTTAGCATTTTGACCAGGTCTTTTTTAATTCCTCCCCAGTATGATCTATAGAAACAGATAGGAAAGCCATCTGAGCCTGGGGCTTTATCTGGCTAGAGAGCCCAGATGGCATCATGTATTTCTTCTTCATTGATCTCCTTAATTAGATCTGCATTAACATCCTCGCTAACTCCTTTGGGCGTATGCTGTAAGAAGTTTGAATAATCTTTTGTTTCCTTTATCTCAGTTAGAAGAGTGTTGTAATAGGCTGAGGCAGTTTGCTTGATGGCTTCTTGGGTTCTTTGAGGGCGGCCTTCCTCATCATTAATCATGGTGACATTATTTCTGACTTTCCGGACAGTTGCTTGTTTATGGAAGAAAGTTGTATTTTTGTCTCCTTCATGAAGCCAAAGCTGTCTTGATTTAATTCTCCACTTCTGCTCTTCGTCCCTATTAACCCGGTACAGCTGATAGTATATATCACTTTCTAAATCTTTATTCTCTTGGGTCAGCCCATTTTCCTCAATTTTTCTGTGGGTGTCTTTTAATTTATTTTTCAGCTCTTCTTTGACATTTTCTGGTTCTTTGTAGTGTTGTTTCACCCATTCCTTCAGGGCGTGCTTTGTATTCTTCAGCTTGCATTCCCAAATGAAAACCGGAGATCCTTCTATATGGTGGTGCCAAGCTGTTTGGACAATCTGATCCACAATAGGATTGTTACGCCAAAGAGGATTATATTTGAAAGGCAACGGCCCCAATGGGCAGTGTGCTTCCAGGACAATGCTGATGGGATAGTGATCAGATGTTGAATAAGGCAGAATGTCAGCATGAGCAGTGGAAAAATCAGAGAGGAAAGAAGTATTTACCAAGATTCTGTCAAGGCGCTCCAGAATGTTATCTCTACCCAGCCTGCGGTTGTTCCAAGTGAACCTCAGATTTTTTGGGATGTTGTCTACTAAATTGCACTCTTGCATGATGTTTTCTAGCTTTGCTCTGTAAGGATCATGAGTAAAAATGCCTCCTCTTTTTTCATTTGAATGTAATATAAGGTTTAGATCTCCCCCTAAGATGATATTCCTATTTTCTTCAGCTTGGATGTCTTCCTCAAGCGTGGCCTAGCACTGATCTTTATCTCTGAAATGGTTCGGAGCATACATGTTGTAGAGGACTATTTGCTTATCCTCTGCTTGTTTTTCAAGTGTAACTTTGATGCAGTATGGAGTGATAGTTTTGGATGTGCATTTCCAAGTATTTTTATTCCACATTGTGGTGATGCCGCCTGAAGCTCCTCTTGCTTCACATATTTGTCCCTGATAATGCTTGAGCTATTCTATAATTCTTGTCATCTCTTGCAGTCTTTGTTTTGTTTCCTGAATCATTACAATTCATGGCTTCTCCTGAGCTGTGAGATCTTTCAGGGCAGCAATTTTTAAGGGGTGCCCTAGTCCCCTACAGTTCCATGATATGACTTTGATCATTGAGTATTTGGGTTTCGGAGTGATGCTCGTCCCCCTTGCTCCTTATGTGTTGCTTCATTGCTGTTTTGCCCCAATATGTAAGTTTCTATGGGGTTTTGAGTTCCCATAGCGATGTCTTTTTGAGCACTTTCATTCCTTTGCTGTTTACTTGATTTCCTACCAGGCCCTTTTTTTTGAGTTTCTAGATTGATTCCATGCTCTTTCGAGGAGCTTCTAGTAGATCGGGGTGGGGGTGGGGCGAGGGAGTGGGAGGGGGAGGATTGAGTAAGAGAAAGGAGGATTGGGGGGTCATTTTCGAGGGGGATCATGGGTTCATTATCAGGGAGAGAGAGGGCACCAAAGGGATTTGATGAGATCAGGGGGGAATCAGAGGATGGCCCCGAGGAGGGGAAAATGGGTGGACCAAGAGGAGAGGAGGGGGAAGGGACAACTGAGGGGGAGGCTTTGGGCGGAGCTGAAGGGGGATTAGACTTGAGAGGGGCAGTTTTTGGAGGTGCTGAAGGGGGATTAGACTTGAGAGGGGCAGTTTTGGGAGGTTCTTCAGAGTTTGCTTTCATTCCAGAGGCAGTCTTCTTTTTCTTTACAGTTTTCCATTGTTCTTCTAATTGATCAGATTCAACATTAACAATTTTTGGACAACGATTGGCGAAGTAGCCGTATTCGTGGCATACCTTGCATTTGAAGGGGATTTGCTTGTAGTCCAGCTGTTGGATATGTGTCCAGTCATCCACTTTTAGTTTGATTGCTTCTGGAAGACCTTTGCCGAGATCGACTTCAACGCATATCCACGCACATGCCTGCATATTTTCCTTGGGCTCACATTGATCTATGTATTTTCCAACAGCATTGTCGATGGCTCGGACCGAGTCATCTCCCCAGCAGTGGAGCAGGAGGTGCGGAAGACGAACCCAGACCGAAATAGCGTTAGGGACATCCAGCTCAGGATCGAAGTCTGGAGTCCATTTGTTCAAGTACAGACTGCGAGAATCCATGAAATACGGCCCATTTCTGAATATTAGGTCCTTATCAGCTCTAGATTCAAAGTGGAAAGTATAGTATCCTTTTCCACAGAAGTGGATAGCGATTTTGCCATTGACTTTGTCGGCCCAGTTTCTTTCGATCCATCGTTGAACAGTTTTCGGGGAGGGCCATAGGCCATTGAACTGTCCGATGAGCCTCCGCTCTGCTAATGAGAGAGCAGCCATTCGTGGAATCGAAGGAGGAAGGACAACCTCTTGCAACCCATCCAGTTCCTTGACAAACTTGGACAACGCAGGGCGAGTTCTCTATGGCTGTAGAGATTTAACTAAGGCAGAGAACGCATCAGCATCTGAAGGGAGGTTCGCATCTGCCTCGGGTTGAATGGGGCCCTCCGTGACAGGGGTTGAGGAGGCCATGGAAGGCCAGAGGCCAATGGCCTCGCGCTGCAGAAAAAGGACCAGCAGTCGGCTGCTAGGTCAGGGAACGCGCAGTGGGCGCGTGCAGTCCGCAGCAGGAAAAAAATCTAGGACATGTTGTCATTGAGGAAGTTATTCCCATTAAGACTATTGTTCAAACATCCTCTTCATTCCAAGTTGTTGACCTCCTACAATCGAATGATTTTATTGGGCCTAAATCTTGTTTTTTGCTTTAATCCCTTTGAGGGATCTTAGGATGTAATTCAAGACATTGATGGACTTATGATTGGACAATTATTATGTCCTTCATATTTGCTTCATGTTCATGCTCCTCAAAACTCTCTACACCACTAATATCAAAACTTTAATATAAACAATTTCTCCAATCAATTAATTTTTGATAAACAATTTCTCCAGTCAATTAATTCACACTGGGATCTTATAGCTCCATCTCCATTATAAAGCATTTTCTTGAATAACTTCTTTATTCTAAAACAGCTCATATATCTTGAAATTCTATCTTAAATCTAATCCCATAAACTTTAAAGGGAATTCATTTTTTTCAATCTATCCAAATATTACAAAAATTGAAATACTAAATAACAAACTAAATTATCATAAAACTCTAAATATAATATAATTATAAAAATTATTAACATTTACAATCAATAAACTTCATAACATTTACAATCAATAAACTTCATATATTCCTCGTAATAATTAAAAAAAAAACATTAAAATTAAAAATTATAGTAATTTAATATTATAACATCTCAATTTACTCAACGTAAACTTAACATCTTAAGAACAATAAATAATTCACTTACAACAAGACTGGCTTCTCGAAGTATATAGCATTGTGCTAATAAAAACTGAAATTGAGAATCCAAAGTATGAAAATAAAAAGTGAACTTGAAAAGGATGAATTCAGAGTTAATAATTTCACATATAATAATTTTTTCCAACTTTCATACGAGTAATGGTATTTTCTCAATATTTTTTATTAAATTTATAATATATAATTTTTTAATTTATTTAAAATAAATAATAATTTTAAATTTTATTTTATACATATAAAAAATGCCGTAAAACTGCTTCTGCTTGGCTAAGAGCTCGTCTTCCTCAGACGTAAGGAAACAGGTTAACGGCCCAAGACCCAGAGGCATCTGGCAGGAGTGAGAGCCTGCTCCCGATTACGGACCACCAGCAGGGTTATGCCAGGTGGCGTGGTTTTCCTATTTAACAGTGATGAGTCAAACCCAGCGTTCGCGGATAGCAGCCAGAGATGGCTGTCCTCACTGTTGGTTTGACACCTGAGTTGATAGGTTTTACCACCTTCGGAAAAAAAAAAAAAATAAAAAAAAAAAAAAAAAAAAATAGATTAATAATTTAAAATTTAATGATATTTAATAAAAGTGAAAAATTATTTTTTATAAATTACTAACAAATCATTTTAAAGACATATTTTTTTTAAAAAACAATAATAAATCAAACAAATAATTTTAAAAGAACACTTTTTTTAAATAACAATAATAAATCAAACTACACTGACAAATAACCACCACTAATAACTATTTTCATTTAACAACTAAACTATATATAACCAATATTATAAAATTGATAACATTATAACTCACAATTCGCAAGTAAACCTATATTATTACAAAACTAAATATTCGTAAAAAAAACTTAAATCATATATTATATTACTGAGCCAAATATTCATTAAAAAAACTGGTGTCATGGACAAAATTCATGTCGATGTCCTTTATGCTTAAATTTTTAAGACTAAACGACGGGAAGTTGGCTTAAAAGCATGCCTTAAGTCAGGATGTCGTTCCCTGATGTGTCAAACATTCAAAACCAACAATTTTTCAGAACGAAAATCTTGCTTTTGAAGATACAACCTGATGACAAAAATTTCTAAAAAAGAGCATCAGTAATAAATAAAACCATGTATATATGTGACACATACAAGACCAATTCAGATTCAGATGTGATGAATTAGATCATAGATATTGCTGGGCGGCATATTCACATCATGTTCAGATTTTAGAAACAAGAGATGAAAAGAAAAGAAAAACCAAAGAAAAAAAAAAAAAATTCCAAATATGTTTAGTTAAACTCTTTGGTTTTATATTCGCTTAAGTTAGTTATATATATAATTAATGTAATTCAATTTAATTTATAAAATTAATATTTTAATAATTTATAAAATGTAATTTAAGAAGATGGTATAACTAGCTTTTTTTTGGGTTTAGTTTAATTATTGAACTTTGAAAAGTATGAATTAACTGTCACATTTGAACAAGAGCTACATTGTATATATCATTGCTTAGTTTAAAGTACAGTTAAATTAAGTTGTATATATTCTTGCTTAGTTTAGGTATAGTTAAATTAGAGTAAAAAATAATGAAGACATACATGAATGGATGAATAAAGTGTTTTCGGGCCATACAATAGCGTTAATGGCCTCTAACTTCTAAAAACATTAAATAATGAGTTAAATAAAGAATTAACTGCCACATTTGAACAACAGCGACATTGTATATACTCTTGTTTAGTTTAAGTACAGTAAAATTAGAGTAAAAAATAATGAAGACGTACATGAACAGACCAATAAAATGTTTTCAGTAGCCATAAAATAGTGTTAATGGCCTATGTGGATGTTGGAATCAAAATCTTTGAACCATACTTCCAAACCAAAAAATGTTTCTACCCAATTACAACGAGAATATTGAAAAAGTGGTAAAAAAATATTGTTATTTTGCATTTGAAATTGCCAACTAAAATTGCAAACATCTATATATATATATATATATATATATATATAACCTCTCACCTCTCATCAAATTCTATTTTTACACAATATTACACTTTCACAATTACATTTGAATATACTAAAGATAAATATCACAAATATATTTGTTAAATTTGCATATATAATTTCATTTTTTATGTAAGCATAGAAAAATTAAAAAAAAAAAAAATTAGGAATAATCACCACATCAAGATTAATGTAAGGTTCTTCCAAAATTAATGAAAAGTCCAATACATAAACATTCCATGTATAATATTTATTGAAAAAAATTTCTTTAAATTATATTTAACCACCTTCCATTATATTGAAAAACAATACATAAATATATAAGTTGTAGTAATTAATTAAAAATGGTTTTAGTTATTATTTTAAAATTGAAAATATATATAATTTTGTATTAGGGATTTTTTTAATTATGCTTAATTAATTTATTAAAATTTAATTATCTAATTAATATTGAAAATAGCTATTATTAATTCTTAATTATTATTTATAAAATATAAATTAAAACATTTATATAATGAAATTTTAATTATCATTATTTAAAAAAAAATAAAATCAAAGTTTAATACCTTTATCCATATGCTTTGGATACATTTAATAGGCTAACAAAAAGAATCATTAAATCAATTGTATTGGTATGTCGGCAACTACTAGTTGCACAGTACAAAGTGGTCAGGTTGTTCATCACTTCGGCATGGGAAGAGTATAAAGTATAATTATTATACAATAAAAGAAATAAGATAACAACCAATCAAATCTACTATAATTAAAATAAAATATTTTTAAAAATAATTTGAATTGCTTTGCTAATATATAGATTTTTTTGCTTAAGCAAGATTAGGTCCTTCCATTCCATTATATAAAAATAATATTACAAAAATATTTTACAACCCAAGGCATTGTGACCCACAAAATAGTCGGGTCCCACCATACCTTAATTACCAAGCCAAAAGCTTGCAGACTGGGCCAAGGGCCCACAAAACTTTATAAAACACCGTCAACCATGCGATCTGGCTCTGAAGATCTAATGGTCGATGGTCTATTTTGGGAACTCTTCTAGCTCACCCTTTAACAAACTAATCAGACTCGAAAAGATTCCAGAACCGACTCTAAAGCCATTTCGGGTCCGCCTGGGGGATAACTTAGGCATTTTAACTGCCCGAAATCCACGAGATGCGAGCAGTTCCGAAAGGATCGAGCAACTAGCATGGAAATTAACACCAGTTGCGGACCCGAAGTCTTATCGAGACATAGTTTAAACAATTTTCGAGTCTGTGTGGGCTGTTAACTGGCTCACTGTTTGCTCCGCGAAATGCACAAGATTGCTTTGAATTCGTTAACCTGCCCACACGTTAACCAGTAAAGACTTGTCCTGTATGTGATATGGGCCAGTGCGAAGACTTGTCTTGCATAAGTTTTCCAGCCCGAGAACCCTTGGTTTATGTGGTTCCGAGTGCATTTTCCCACCCAAAAAAACCAAGGCCTTCATTAGTAATGTAGACCCTAGGAGTTCTGGGTATATCCCGCTCGTAATTAACCATGAGCTTCTTCCTCTTGTAGACCAAAATTCCTTTGTTTCTGTCATTCTCCATCCAGTTGATTTCCTCTGCTATGATAGAACTCCCTGTCTAAGTGCGCTTGTCTGTCACACTCTTCCCTCAACCGTCCATGGGGAGTCCTTGTCCATTCATATTTCATGTAGCTCTTGGAGCAGAGTACTCCTTCATTTGCCAATATGTCCGCTAATTTGTTGGTTGTTCGGCGCACATGAAAGATACTCAAGGTTCTCATGGTTTGCAGGTGGGAGTGTATACGTTGATAAACTGGCAGTAATCACCAATGTCTCAACACTTTGTCTGGTGCTAAGCCATTGCAAATTTTCTTTACCAAATTAATTATCAACTCGGAGTCAGCTTCAATAATGGTATTCTTTAAATTAGAGTCCCTCAAGATTTCTAGGCATTGCTCAAGGGCCATGAGCTCTACCATGTTATTAGTGGCCTTTCCCAAATGACAGTAAAAGATGGATTTTATGAAGCCCTTTTCATCCCTTATGACTCCTCCATAACCAGCCATACCAGGGTTTCCTTTTGAGGCTCCATCTATATTGCATTTCATAAAACCATTAGGGGGAGGTTGCCAGAAATCCTTGTTAATTGATATATGATTTATAGACTTGTTTATACCCTGGGGGATAAGCCCCTTTAGCCCTAGCTGAAGAAGTATCTGCACCTCCTAATCTTGAGGAGGATTCTCAGAAGGGTTTTTTATGAGGGTTCCTACAGTCTCTCTGATTTGCCTTCTAATTTGAGCCATGATGGTCTAGGATGAACCAAATCTGTTCTTGAAGAGTCTATTGTTGCATTCTTTCCAGACATCCCAGATTAGAAAGCCTGGAATCAAAGCCCAAGCTTTGTTGATTATTTCATTCTCAGAGAAATTTTTCCTCCAATTCCTTAAAGTACTGGTGATGCTGCCCATGTCCCTATCTGTTTGACTGAAGATTGAAGCCACCCAATTCCATAGGGTGGAGGTGAATGGGCATAGGTTGAGCAGGTGCTCCATAGATTCTTCTTGTAGTTCACATAGCAAGCATTTAGAAGGACCAACTACCCCTCTTTTCCTGAGGTTTTCCCAAGTCAGAATTTTTTTATGATGCACTAACCACATGAACAATTTGATTTTCATCCAGATTTGGTTTTGCCATAGGTCCTTCCATACTTTATTAGGGTTTGGGAAGTCAAGCCCAAGGGCTATTCTCTTGGCCTCTTTGAGGTTAAAGTTGCCTTCATTATTTTTACCCCATCTTAGTTGGTCTAAAGATGTTGATGTCAGAATCTTTCTCTGTTCCAAGATGGTTGTAATAGCTTTTGCCTGGGTTTTCAACAGGGATTCATCACTGTATACCAAGTTCTTCCATATTCTCCATTTTTATCACTTTTGTCCTACTCCTATAAATCCTCTACCCTAAGTAACCCTTTGTCATCAGTATCCTTTTTGAGATCGGCAAATTCTTCTTTTACCAGTTTTGGTTCTTGTTGCTAATTATCTTCCCAAAACCAAGCAAGGTTTCCATCTCTTATTTCCCAGAAATTGTGTTTCTGAACAATGGCTCTATTCTCCTAAGCTCTGTTCCAAATGTGTGAGCCTTTGATGATCCCAAACATTATAATGTGATCCTTTTCTTGCCAATTGTTTGCATATTTTTGTTTCCAAACTTTGGCCCATGGCAAAACTAATTCTTTTAGCCATCTCCAACATGGTTTTGCCCCCATAACTGTGTTTAGGGTTTCACGGTCATCAAGTCCCAAACCTCCATGTGTCTTAGGTTTACAGATCTTTTCCCAGGCTACCAAAGCCCATTTCTTTTTCTCTTCCCCTTTGCCCCAAAGAAAATCTCTTTGGATATTTCTGATGTGTTGCATAACTCCCTTTGGAGCTGGAAGGGCTAAAAACACGAAGATGGGGATAGTTTGAAGGATAGCTTTTGTGAGCACTAGCTAACATGCTAAATTCAAAGACCTGTTTGTCCATTTCCAGATTTTGTCCTGGAGTTTATTAGTAACCAGATCCCACACTACCTTGCTCAGTGGTTTGTCTGTCAGAGGCACCCCCAAATATTTGGAGGGAAGCACGTCTCTTTGAAAGCCTAGGATTCTGGTGAGGTTTCTCTTAATTGCAATATCAGTATTAAAAAAGAAAATATTGGATTTGTTAAGGCTTGTAGGTTTTAACCCCATACATAAATTACCTGCATACGAATTCTAAAACACAGAAAATAAACAATGCAAGAGCATAACACATAAAACACATATACATAGAGATTTTCCCTTGGATCCCAAAGCCGGGAATACTAGCTTGATTTTTCATTATGTTCCTTTCAATGTTACAATACATATTTATACATGCCGAAGCATCCAATACCATGGACCGGAAAACTATCGTGTCCAAAACCATGGATTGAAAACCATCATGTCCAAAACCATGGACCGAAAACCAAAGGTAGGTCCGCCCAACCTAATATAGGGTCTAAAAAAAAATTCCCCGGGTGCTGCCCTGGACCCCGTAGAGGGGGGCTACCCCCCCCCTCAAACCCCCCGGACAAAGGGGACTGCCGCCCCCGTTGCACAATCGCCGCAATGAAGGGGGAGCTCCACCCCTCCTCTAACCCCCTGGTTCACTACGTAGGTTAGTAACACAACCCAACATTCTCCCACTTGTTGTTTTTCTTTCCATAGGGGGCCACAGGAGAGCTTAGTCATTTTTCCAGCCTTAAAACGCCCATTGTTTCTCTACACCAGGAGAACTTCTCAGAGCTCACAGATTTTGTCAATGCATCTGTAGTATTCTTCAAAGTGTCCACCTTTACCAGCAACACCTTTTTGTCTTCTATCATATCCCTCACAAAGTGATACTGAACATCAATGTGCTTTGTCTTTGAATGATAAGCAGGGTTCTTTGCTAAGAAAATTGCACTTTGGCTATCACAGTCTATCCTTATAGCTCCTTGTACTAACCCCATACTTGAGCACAATCTCTGCAACCAAACGACTTCCTTGCTTGCATGAGTGGCTGCCATGTATTCTGCCTCTGTAGTTGATAGTGCCACTACAGATTGTTTCTTACTCATCCAAGTGACTGCACCTCCAAATAGGTTAAAAACATACCCACTTGTAGATCTTCTCTGATCCAGATCTCCAGCCCAGTATGCATCAACAAAGCCACGAATATCCAACACTCTGTCCAATCCTGGTCTTTCTTAGTAATACAAACCATAATCACTAGTGCCACGGAAATACCTGAAAACTCGTTTCACTGTTGTCTAGTGCTCCTTCCCTGGTTTTGACATAAACCTGCTCAATACTCCCACTGCATGTGCAATGTCTGGTCTAGTACAGACCATCGCATACATCAGGCTACCGATTGCACTTGCATATGGAACACGGGACATGTCCTCTTCCTCTTCTTGTGTCTTGGGACACTGTTCAGCAGATAACTTTACACCTATAGGAATAGGAACCTTCACTGGTTTACTATCATGCATATTAAACCTCTACAATATTGTCTCGACATACTTCCTCTGGTTTAGCCAGAGCTTCCTCTTTGTCCGATCTCTTTTAATTTCCATGCCGCAAATATAGTTTGCAGCACCAAGATCTTTCATGTCGAATTTGGAGGACAAATGGGTCTTCAAATCCTGGATAATTTCTTTGTCATTTCCAACTAGCAACATATCATCCTCATACAAGACCAGATAAATAACACGGTCACCAATTAATTTAAAAGACACACAGTGATCTGCTTTACTTCTGGTGAAGCCAAGTCCCCGTATAAATGTATCAAATTTCTGATACCACATCCTTTGTGATTGTTTTAACCCATACAAAGACTTCTTTAACTTGCATACCAGTTCTTTCTTACCCTTCACCGCAAAGCCTTCAAGTTGCTTCATGTAGATCTCCTCTTCCAGATCCCCGTGAAGAAATGTTGTCTTCGCATCCATCTGTTTTACCTCAAAATCAAAGCAAAAACAATAGATAAAAGTAATATAATAGAAGTTACCTTGGCAATAGGAGAAAAAATATCACCAAAATCAATTCCCGACACCTGGGAATAACCTTTTGCTACCAACTGAGCTTTGTATTTCTCCACCTTTCCTTCTGCATTTGTCTTCTTCTTGAACACCCATTTGCTGCCAATGGGTTTCCTTCCAGCCGGCAACTCCACCAGATCCCAAGCCTCATTTTGGTGCAAAGATGCCATTTCATCAACCATGGCCTCTTTCCAAAGTTTTCCATCCTCTGAATCTACTACTTCCTTCATAGTTCTGGGATCATCATCAGTAATAGATAAAGAAAAATTTGAACAGAAAGCAGATGGACTATACCTTTCTAGCTACCTTCTTTCTCGAATTGATCTTCTTACACCCGGAGTTTGTGGCTCTTCATCTTTTCATTCCTCCTCTGGTGTAGAGTCTGATTCTTCTTCCTTTAGCTCAAACTCTATCTTCTCAGGTTCCTTTGGTTGGACTTTATGTTTAAGAACCTCTTTCACCTCTCTGAACACCACATCTCGGCTATACACAACCTTCCTTGTTGTTGGGTTCCAAAGCTTATAACCCTTTAAACCATCCTTATGCCCAATAAAGATGCACTTTTCAGATTTACTATCCAACTTGGTTCATTTCTCCTTTGGAACATGTACATATGCATCACATCCAAATACCTTAAGATGTGAAAGAGAGGGTTTCTTACCAGTCCATACCTCTTGTGGAGTCTTATCCTCCAACGCTGATGAAGGTGATCTGTTGACCAGGTAACATGCTATCTCCATCGCCTCTTCCCAGAATTCTTGTCCTTACCCATCACCACTAAGCATGCTTCTTGCCCTTTCCATCAACATCTTGTTCATTCTTTCTGCAACTCCATTTTTCTGAGGTGTATATGGAGTAGTCTTATGTCGTGCTATACCACACTTCTTACAGAATTCTTCAAATTCCTTACTGCAAAACTCTCCACCATTATCTGTCCTCAGCACTTTATCTTCTTCTCTATCTGGTTTTCCACCAGAGCCTTAAATTCTTTAAACCTGTCAAAGACTTCATATTTCTTCTTAAGGAAATATATCCATGTATTCCTTGAGAAGTCATCTATAAATGATACATAGTACATAGACTTACCCAGTGATGGAACCTTATTAGGTCCGAACACATCACTGTGCACAAACTCTAATATCTATTT
Organism: Pinus tabuliformis; assembly: GCA_031772625.1. Taxonomy (NCBI): domain Eukaryota; kingdom Viridiplantae; phylum Streptophyta; class Pinopsida; order Pinales; family Pinaceae; genus Pinus; species Pinus tabuliformis. The sequence continues at coordinate 503,004,392 of CM062812.1, forward strand.
CACCCTCTTACCACTACAGGGGAAACTCACTCGATTCTGCTTCCCATATACACAATTTTCACAGAAATCAAAATCTAGAGAGCTATTACTCATACCTTCTACCATACCTTTACCATGAAGTATTCGAAGGTCCTTCTCTCCAATATGTCCAAGCCTTTGATGCCATAGCATGATCTTCTCTCCAAAGACCACTAGATTTTCTACTCCACTTTCAGGAACCATAGAACTATTGCACCCATCAACAATAATGCTACCTTGTAGGGTGTATAGAGTTCCAATCCGAACTCCCCGCATCAATACCGGTGCTCCCCGAACCATCTTGCAGGTATCCCTCTCGAACATTGTTTTTACACCTAAATCATCCAGCTTGCTTATAGAAGTCAGATTTCTGGCCAATGCAGGAATATGTATAACACATGGAAGTGTTCTAACACTTCCACCTTGCAACTTCAACTTTACTTTTCCGCGACCAACGATTCTAGCCTTCCTATCATCCCCTAAGAAGACATCACCACCATTGTATTTCTCATACTCGCAGAACCACTCTCTATGGGGAGTGAAGTGAAAGGATGCACTTGAGTCAATCAACCATGCCTCATGATCTACATGTGTACTTGAAGAAGCCAAGTACACATCCCCACCTTCATCTGAGGTGGTTTTCACCTCTGCAGAATGAGCATCATCAGATCTCTTTCCTTTGTCAGGAGCTTTAGATTTATAGTCCCTTTTGTAGTGCCCTTCCTTTCCGCATTTCCAGCACACCACCTTTACAGGTTTCCCTGAAGATTTAAATCTCCCTCTAGATTTAGATCTCCCACTCGATGACTTATTTTTGTTTATATTCTGGGACCGTCCTCGTACAAACAAGGCATCACCATTCTGGCTCTCCATATTTTTCCGTCTCATCTCCTCCGTCAGCAAGGATGAGACTATTTCATCAAACTGCAAGGCAATTGCATTGCTACCTATTGCAATAACTAGACTATCCCACGAATCTGGAAGAGAACACAACAAACTAATGCACTTATCTTCATCTGAAATTTTGATATCAACAGACGATAACTAACTTACCACAGTATTAAACGCATTCAGATGCTCTATCATCGAGTCTCCATCTTTCATCCTCAGGTTATACAGCTTTTTCCGTAGGAACAGTTTATTCACCAGAGACTTAGATTGGTACAAAGTCCCTAACTTGTCCCATAAAGCCTTTGTTGTAGCTTCCCCTGATACATTCAACAATATTGAATCTGAGACACACAATCGTATTGTGCTCTTTGCCTTTCGATCCAACTTCTTCCATTCTTCATCGGACCTACCGCGATCCACTAATCTTTATCCACCAACAGATCCTCCATCTTGAGTTTCCACAACTAAAAACTCTGACCATTAAATTTCTCGATCTCTATCTTTCCACTGCTCGCCATCTTCTTTTACCACCAGAATCGATCCCGCAAATCTCCCACTGAACAAGGCCTACCACAGGTCCGAGTGAAACCCCTCAGCAACAAAGGCATCCCCTTGAAGCCAAAACAGCTCTGATACCAGATGTAGGTTTTAACCCCATACAAAAATTACCTGCATATGAATTTTAAAACACAGAAAATAAACAATGCGAGAGCATAACACATAAAACACATATACACAAATATTTTCCCCTGGATCCCAAAACTGGGACTACCGACTTGATTTTTCATTATGTTCCTTTCAATGTTACAATACATATTTATACATGCCGAAGCATCCAATACCATGGACCGAAAAACTATCGCGTACAAAACCATGGACCGAAAACCATCACATCTAAAACCATGGACCGAAAACCATCACATCTAAAACCATGGACCGAAAACCATCACATCTAAAACCATGGACCGAAAACCATAGGTAGGTCCGCCCAACCTAATATAGGGTCCAAAAAAAAAAAAACCTGGGGCGCTAACCTGGACCTCGTAGAGGGGGGCTACCCGCCCCCCTCAAACCCCCCCGTTGTGCAATCAGCGCAATGAAGGGCAGGATCCGATGCCCCTCTAACCCCCCGGTTCACTACCTAGGTTAGTCGTGGAAAGAATATAACACAACCCAATAACCCAGCAAGGTTAGGCATGAGCTTCCTTGACAGTTGGCATACCCTACAGCATGGTATCGTCCACAAATTTTTGATGGGTCAAGGCATCCCCATTCAAAGTGAGTTTAAGACCCTGGATTTCGCCTTCGACTTTGGCATATTTGATCGCCTTGCCTAGCCCTTCCATCATGAGAATAAGGAGGAAGGGTGAAAGCGGATCTCCTTGTCTGAGTCCTCTTATGGGCTTAAAGGTTCTGGAAGGTGAGCCATTAAGTAGGATTGAAAATCTTGAGGTGGTTACAAGTGCCATCACCCATCTTATCCAGTTATGGTCAAAGCCAAAAGCTTTTAGAACTTCCCTGATGTATGCCTAGCTTAGCTTGTCATAAGCTTTCTCTAGGTCAAGCTGAATGATCATACCTGCTTGCTTATTACTCTTAAGTGAGTGAACCACCTCGTGAGCTTGAATGATATTTTTGAGAATTTGCCTGCCTTCCACATATCTAGTTTGCTCCTTAGACACTAGAGTTGGAAGAAGGGGTTTAAGCTTGTTTGTAATTATCTTGGAAATAATTTTATACACCACATTGCATAATGCTATGGGTCTAAATCTATCTGGTGTCATGGCATTATCCTGCTTTGGAATCAAGGCTAGGAAAGAGGTATTGAGCGCCTTCAGAATAGTTTTGTTTTTCCTTGAGTCCTCCACCACATCGAGTATATCTTGTTTGACTATATCCCAACAAGCTTTGAAGAAGTCCACATTGAAACCATCCAGACCTGGAGCTTTCCCATTTTGCATTTCTTTAATGACTTCGCTAACCTCCTCTTCATTCACTGGCCTGTTCATATTAAAATTGTCTTCTCTCGTCACTAGCTTGGGAATGTGCTTTTTGAAGTCATTGATAAATTGTGATCTGTCCATGGGAGGCTCCTCTACTATGCCTTGGAAATGTTGGACCAGAGCAACCTCTATTTCTTGATGTGTATTGAGCTATTTTCCTTGAATGTCTTTGATTTTCATAATCCTGTTTTGAGCCCTATGCTCAATGGTGGATTTGTGAAAAAACCTTGTATTCATGTCTGCTTCTTTTAACCATTGCACCCTTGATTTTTGTTTCCAGAATATATCCTCTTGCATACATAAGCCCTCCCATTTCTATTGAAGATGGTCTGCTTGTCCCTTACTCTCCTTGGTGAAGCCATCTGTGATCATAATTTGGTTGATTTCCTGTAGCTGCCTTTCAACTGTTGTTGTGGCTTCAAAGATAATTCCAAACTCATTCTTATTCCAATATTTAAGCTTGTGTTTGATGTATTTCAACCTTTTATGCAGAAGGAAAATCTTTATGCCTTGAACCTGCATGTCTTCTGCCCACCATTTTTCCATGTTGCTGAAGAAGGCCGAATGGGTAAGCCACATGTTTTCAAACCTGAAAGGTCTGTTTCTTGGAGTTCCTATAAATGAATCTTCAAGTTGAATAGTCCAGTGATCTGAGCCTCCAAAAGGTAGTATCAAAGCTGAAAAGATAGGGCCTGTGAGGAGAAGGTCCTCTGAAATAATGAATCTGTCCAGTTTAGATGCCACCTGAGCCTCTCCTCCCCTCTTATTATTCCATGTGAAGATACCATTACTTGTCTCTGTATCTACTAGCGCCTCATGTTGCTTATGAAATTCTAAAAATCTATGGAATCTCTGCCTAATGATCTAGTACCACCTTTTTTTTTCTGGTAGAGATTTTGATCATATTAAAGTCTCCTCCCAGAATCCAAGGGATACCCATATGTCTTTCTCTTAGGTCCTCCAGTGAGGCTAGGAGACTGAGTTTATCATCAGGCTTTTGTGGACCATAAACATTAGTAATCAAATAAACTTCCTTGTCCCCCAAAGGTTGAATGACCATTGATAGAAAGTTCCTGGATGCTTCTGCATATAGTATTCCAAATTTCAGAGGGTTCTAGAGTGTGAGAATGACCCCTGCTGCTTTATCTTCTTTAACTTCTAGATATTCATACTTAATAAGCCATTTGCTGTGTATTTCTCTTATTTTGTCTATTGAACATTTTGTCTCCTGAATAAATACCATGTCTGGTTTTTCATTTTTCATTCTATTGCTGAGATTTCTCTATTTCCTCTTACTTCCTAGACCTCTAATATTCCAAGTTGTAAGCTTCATTAAGAAAGATTTGTAAATGAGTAACTTGTAAGATCTTTCATCTTACCTGAGTTGATCATGAGTTTTCTACATTCTATCAATAGCTCATTCTATTTTTTTCTTCCTCTTTTTCTGCCTGGGTGCTTGGGAACCTATCCCAATGTTGCCTCCATCGATTTAACTCCTCCATTTTCCTGACTATCATGATTTCTTTTAACCCCCACACTTTTTGCCTGAGTTCTCCAGAGGAATAGTTGTTGCACTCTGTTAAACTCCTCTTGAGGTAATGACTCCACTCCTTTGGTTTGTCCCTGCTCCAGGAACTTTTCCAGATCGAGGTGCTCCCTATCAAGGATATCCTGCAGTTCATGATCCTTTGTTCCCACTTCGCTTGGGGTCATCTCTTGGTCCCTGTCAAGTTCCATAGTGCTTGGCTGATCCTCCTTGTGTTGGCTATTTTCAGGTCTATCCTCCATGTTGTCCTCCTTTTCCTTCTCTGCATGGCTATCTTCCAGTTCCTGGTTCTCTTTATCATTCCCATCTTCTTCTTCTAATATCTTGAATCTATTGTGACTAATCTGCTTTTCCTCATTGAATTTCTTCTGGTACTTTCTCCCTCCTCTACCTCTGCCTCCCACTTTGGTAAAACTTTCTGTATCTTTCCCAGAGGTGGCTTTAACACTACTCTCGATTTTGTTTAAAGGGCAGTCTCTGAAGAGGTGCCCGTGTTCATGGCATTTTCGGCATCAGAAAGGAACATGCTCATAGTCCATTGTCTGCACCCAATCTTCATCATATACCTCTAGAATTATCTCATCCGGTAGTGCTCCAGAAAGGTCCATTTCTACGCAAATACGGGAAAAGGAGGTGTATTTTCCTCGCCGTGTGGCCTCTGATATTTAAAAAAAAAGCCCTAGTTTATTGCCTATGGCTTTTAATGATTCTGGCTGCCAATAATCTAGAGGTAGGGAATAGAGTCTTATCCATACCGGAACTGAAGTGAATGTCTCTCGCTCCAGAACAAAATTCATCACCCATGGCCACATATAGAGGCCTGCAGCAGCATAGAAGTATGGCCCTCCTTCAAACACCCTGTCTTTATCCTCTAAGTTTGTAAAAACGACTGTGAAGAAACCCTTGGATCCAAGGTGCAGATCTATCTCTCCCTTGGGCTTCCAATGATTCTTTATCCATGCATTTAAAGCTTTCTTTGTAGGCCATAACCCCATGAATTTACATATCACAGCATGATTATCCATGTGCTCCCTATGCACCTGTAGCGCAGGATCACTTAACACCACTCCGGGTGTGATTGTCACCTTAGGTTTACATGGCCCTGTCCAATTTCTTTGAGCAACTTTTTGACTATCTTCCTCTATTCTCTTCTCTTTTCTGACTTCTTCCTGCTTATCTTCCTGCTCCTGTGAGATTCTATTTTCCTGTTTCCCTTTTCCTGAACTCCCGGTTTCAGCTTCCAGTGGCTTCTTGAAGTGACTGGAGACTGCTTGCCTGTAGGAGGGAGTGGAACTCTCCCCCTCTCACCCCTCCATTGTACCCAACACTGGTCTTCTTATGCAAACCCTAGCTTCGTGCGATATTTCTCCCTCTCATCTAGATAGTACCCTCAAGTCATCACAAACCTGCTTTGCTAATATTAACTTTAGATAAAATAATTTAATTTTTAGTCAACGGTAAAACTAATAATATTTTTAAAAATAATTTGAATTTCTTTGCCAATGTTAACATTAGATAAAATAATTTAATTTTTAGTTAGCAGTAAAACTAATTTAAATTCAAGGCAATATCAATTGTGTTTATCCAACTAATAATATTTTTAAAATAATTTGAATTGCTTTGTAAATGTGAACTTTAGATAAAATAATTTAATTTTTAGTCAACGGTAACACTAATTTAACTTCAAGACAATATCAATTGTGTTTATCCACTCCCTACGACAAGGATAATAAATTGTATGAATATGATTTTGAATATTTAAATTTGGATTATTATATATATTATAATAGTAATTATTAAATATTATTTTATAAATTTATATATATATATATATATATATATATATATATTGAAAATATTTTAGTATTATGAATTTTTGATTTGGCACATTATAATGAATATCAAATTTTAATATTGTTTTGGAGTTTTATAGATAAGTGATGCTATTTAGAAATAGGTTATACATGATTTAAGCTATTTGAATCTAACTCCAAAGTAAGTCTTCACAAAGAAGGTTTTTTTTTTTATGGTGTGTTCAATTCTTAAACCAATACCATATCTCATCCATAGGCCAATATTTCATTTGGAGGACCTATCTTATGGTTTTGGCCATGTTCATGGTCCTTATGCATTATAAGCGGCTTGTTTAAGGCCCAAGCCTTTGGATTTTATCCTTAAATTGTGTCTTTGTCAAGGATCAATCCTTCTCCATAGTGCAAAACCTTTCAATTAAGAATGCATACCACTCCTAGCCAAATATTCCATACAAAGGGCATGTCTTATGGTTTGGGGTCATGTGCAAGTCTCATGTACCTTATAAATAATTGTTTTAGGGCCCAAGCCCCTAACATTTGGCCTTAAAGTATGTCTTCAGTGAGGATACCCTTTCTTAATCCATCAAATTATCTTAGAATTTATATATATCCACTCTTTCCAAGGACTTTATTAAGGGTCTATCTCATGGTCTAAGCCCATATTCATGGCCCATATACCTTGTAAGTCCTTTGGATTTTGACCCTAAAGATTATGTTAAGTAAGGAAATGATTCCCTAGTATACAAAAGCCCAAAATCGGGTGCTTATCCGACTCATGGGAAAAACATTCCTTTCAAATGGCTAATCTCAAGGTTTGGTTCTCAATATGACGGCCCACGTGACTTGAAAGTGGTTTTGTTAAGTTTGGAGCCAATATATTTTTTCCTAAAACATATCATAAGCCGAAATACCCATCCTTGATGTGCAAAGCCTCATAATTAAGTGTGTATCTCACACATAAGGAAATTTTTCCTTAAAGAGGTACTTTTGTTGTAGTTGAGGCACTATAATTATCATGTAATCCCCCCAAAAAAATATAAGCCTAAGCCCCTGGATTGTGGCCCTAAAGTTTGTTCTTGGGCTATTGGCAGGGGAGGGGAGGGGACGGGGGTTGGGAACTCTTCCTTATTGAACACAACTTTTTATTCAAGGATGTATCTCACACCTAGAAAAAAAAATCCTTCTAGAGGGCTTGTCTCATGGTCTAGGGAGCCATATATAGTCCATCTCTCTTAAAAGTGACTTATTTAGAACCCAAGCCCTTAGATTTCAGAACCAAAGTATGTGTTGATAGAAAAGACCCTCACCTAATTGTAACAACCCCTGGTTGAATTTCCATGTAAAAAAAATATAAGACCAAGGTCATGGGACATGTATTCCAAGCTGAATGGTGAGAAAAACATCCTAGTGGGCATCACTTTCAGTTTATTATGGCTAGGGAAATTGGCATTTTATTTATGAAAATAATTGAAAATGGGAGAAAATGAAGGTGAAAGGTCACAAATTTGCATGAGAAGAAAATTAAAGAGAAAATGAAAGAAAATTAAGAAATTAGAGGCCTCAATGATAAAAATGCTTATGAGGATTTGTTCATGGATTTTGTCAAAATTTTGTCTTGGAGATTTGGGGAAAACTGCACATTTAGAGCTCTAAATGGTAAAATTATTTACTTTTTGACTTTTTATGAGAAAATTAGGCCTATTCAGATAATATTTTTTACCTATAGTTTCAAATTTTCAAATATTTTAAATACTTTTTCACTATTTTTGACCACTTATTATGATTTTGAGACTAAGTGTGCAAATTACAGTCTTACTTTTAAACATACTATTTCGGTGATGAGTATACTTTTATCACTTTTTTAGACTCTTTAAACTTATGAAAAAGTGAAACCTTGGAATTATGTTTAAGCTCTTTTCAGACTCTAGAAACATGAAAATATTGTCGAGTACACTTGTTTCTTTCAAACTCGTAAAAGTAAATCAAAGGTCGTCTACCTAGTATAAGTTTACCCCTTTTACATACCAAGTAGACTAGTTACTAAAAAGGTTTACTTTAGTCAATCATGGCTAAAAGAGTTCTCTTGTTAGGTTCCTATACTACAGGTTCTCATTATTAACCTTCGATCGAATGATTCTATGGGTGTTCAAATTCAAGAAATTTATTTAAATCTCATAGATTGTATTGGAGTTCCTTGAGAACCATTGTCATTATTGATGGTTTCTCTTGCACCTATTAATGGTCCACGTCATTGATCGATAATCAGGTGGTTTCTACCATGTTTGACTTCGAAGCATTCACTCGCATGGTTAGATTTGTACTATGGATTGATAGAGATGAAGACCAAGACCCTAGATCTAGTTTCATCCATCCAAGTTGCGTGGAGTTTTTAGATATTCATGATTGTAAATATAGATCCATATTTGATGGTTGTGTCCTTACTAAGTCTATTATTGACATGGACCTTTATACATTTCCATACTTGTTCTCTGAAATACTTGTACTCTGAGTATGGGAATGCCTAGCTCAGTGATGATTATATGAAGATATTGTATTATAATCCTTGATTGTTTGTTTCAGGTCTCCAACCAGTTGGTCTCTAATATGAACTTTTGCATGATAAAGTGCTTCAGTCCTCAAACACCTTTTTTGACTTTGTACTTTAGGGGGGATTCTATTACACATTATGTTTTGACCATTAGGCAAATGATTGCAAATCTAGATCTCTCACTATCTGATGAACTCTTGCAAGAAATCCCCTACAATGTTGGAAGCAAAACCATTCTGAAAACAACAAGAATCCTAGATTACATTACTAAAAAAACTATTTTCAAGCAATGTCACACTTTTCCTAGTAATTATCTATGCAGACGCAGTTCCGATCATTGTACCCTATGCAATTTGTCGCTTTGTTTTCCATTAAAAAGTGTGACAACCTTATGACGTAGGTAAAAAAAACAATTTTCAGAAGCTTTGTTGGGGAATATTATACCAAGAAGGATTTGAGCCCCTACCTATGGAGGTCTCATCCCATGGTTCATGAATCCATTCCCTCTCATTATGGAACCCTAATCTCCATCTTTGTGGATGTAACCCTTAGAAAGAGGATCTGTATCCGTCTCCTCTTATCTTATAAATTCACTACAGACTAGAGGGGAGGGGGTTGACTTTTGATGTAAAGTTATGTTGTCATTTTGAGGTTGGAATCTTGTCATTTAAGGGAGGATTGGAGACTATTGGAAGGACTTTTGCCAACATTAAGGCTAGGTTGTATCTCTCTTTTTCATTCAATTGTCATAAAAAAGAGTATTTCTTTCTCACTATATTTTCCATTGGATATGATATATTGTATGCTTACTTTCATCATCCATTGGTTATGATATTAGGTACTAGTCTCCTTGATCACTATTATAGGTTGTATTGGATCATTTATATATCATATGTCTTTGATCCTTTGTTTGTTAGTGTGTTTGTAGGTCTGAATTCTGAGCATTGAAAGGTTGTATCAAACCATAGCAAAGATCTTCAACATGCATTTCGATTAAAAGGTATGGATTCTATACTCCATTTACCGTATTTATGATTCAATAAAGATGAACTTAGAGAAAGATTTACTGGTTTGTTTGCTTGTTACTAGATTCAATCATTGAGTCTAAGGAGATTTTGCCTTGTCTCCAAGACGAGATTTATCCACCTAACACTTATTAATACTATTTTTATATATGTTTATTGCTTATTAAGTCCCCTCCTTTATTTTGGTTATCTCCTTGTTTTTTTCTCTTATTTTGTGTTATCATTATTTATTATACTACTTTTACTTTTACCCATATTAATATTATTGAGTTAACATACTATTATGAATAATTTTATTAACCTAATACTTTAGCCTATTAGTATGAAGAATTATATATATATATATATATATATATATATATATATCCTTGGTTCTAGGATTTTTTTGCTAATTGATAGTTTTTATCATTTTTTTTTTTTACTTTTTGTGGGTTTCGTTTCTAAGTATCTCTATTTATTTATCCTTCTTGTCTCTATCAGATTTCTCAACAATTGTTTTGAATATGAGCCATACTTGTTGGCTTAAAAGGTTGACCCAAATAACACACTGTGATAGATCTCCAAGAATCAAATCTAGATTATTCAAATTAGAGAAGAGAAGCCTTAACTTAAACATAATTAACTTTTATAAAGCAATTATATATATATATATTTTTTAAATAAGGTAGAAATTTTCCAAAAAGAATAATTAACTAATATTAAATATTTCTTTTTTTTAAACCAATTTGATTTTTCACTCGAGCTTTTATGATTCATAATGATGATGATAACTATTTTGGATTAATAACAACATTATTTTAAGGGTTAACATTTCGAAACCTCAAGGACATGGATGGAGGCGTCATCTAAGGCTGAATAAATAATGTGGAGATGCTTTAGAGAATATTGAAGATGAGCGTTAGAAATTCAACCTGATTCAGTAAAAAATAATTTAATAAATTCTAGAAAGCCAATTTCAATAAGTCAAAAAAACATAAAAAAAAAGGAAAGAAAAAATATATGAATATAAAACTAAAGAATTTTAAATATGAAATTAAATTAGAAAAATATAATAGAAATCATTATTGAAGAGGAAAAAATAAAAAAGAAATCAACAAATAAGCCATAATTACAGGGGGAAGAAAATACTTAAAAAGAAAAATATATAAATTAATTAATTAATTAAAATAGAGTGAAATAAATAATAACTAAAATAATGAAAGAAACCAAAAACCAATTTAATTAACTAAATTTAAAATAATAATAATATTAAAAATATATTGAAGGAAAATAAAAGGGTAAAAGTTAAATGAGTTAAAATGAGGAAAGTAACCTTAAATAAATAATAATAATAATAATTTAGTTAATAAAAAATAAAGGAATAAAATTATAATATTAGAATATATAATATAAATTATTATACAAAAGAAATAAAATGATAAAGGAGGGAAAATGCAAAACCTGCGGAAAATAATAATAAAAGGTTAGTTTAATAATTATAAGGGATTAAGATGAACTAATAAGTAAAAATAAACCAATAAGAAATTTGAATAATATGACATACTCACTCAAATAATAATAATAATAATAATAATGTCAATGTCCACGGGATCTTGGATAGACGGTGATCGGGTGCTTTGTTAAGGCACTCCTTGGTGTGAAGTTATCAGTTTAATTCCCCACCCCTAAAAAAATTCTAAAAGATGGGATTTTTCTTTTTCAAAGTGACTCTCATCTTAAATCCTAAGAGCTCGAGTAGCTAGGGTGTTAAGAACACCAAAATTTTGAGCAAGATAATGATGAGAACTTGCTTGACGATATTGCTCATTATGAGTTTCTTCACAAAAAACTTAGAAAGCAAATGAACCATCCCCTTTCTTCGAAATAAAAACATCAAGGAAAGGGAGACTATCATTGACTTCCGTATCCATGGTGAATGTAGTGGAGTCAAATTGACTATTAAGATGTCAAAGGAAAGAATCTAATCGGTCACGACCATGAGGCCAATTGACAAAAGTATCATCAACAAATCCCTTCCAAAGCTTTGGGCGAAGAGGGACAGAAGCCAACATTCTAAATTCAAAATCTTCCATGAACAGGTTTGCGACAACCTGAGAGACCCATGCCTACTCCACAAGTCTATTCATAGAATTCACTTGGGAAACCGAAAAAAAGTGGGCATGAGGCATAGACCTACTAGCTTGGCAGTGTCATGATTTGTTATGCGATTAATAACCTCCTTCACTTCATAATAGGGATATTAGTAAAGAGAGAGACGATGTCAAAGTTGACAAGAAAATCCCAAGGATCAAAGTTAATATCCTTAAGTTGATTAACAAAAGAAGCATAATCCTTAACAAAATATTTCATAATGCCAACAAGAAGCTTGAGCTTCTGAGCTAAAAACTCCACAGTAGGATAAGTGGGTTTACGAATCGTGTTGACAATAGATCTAAGAGAGACCTCATTTTTATGGATTTTGAAAAAGACCATAAAAGAACTCCACAATGGGTTTACGAATCGTGTTGACAATAGATCTAAGAGAGACCTCATTTTTATGGATTTTGAAAAAGACCATAAAAGAACTCCACAATAGGATTAGTGGGTCTACCAATGGTGTCCACAATGGATCTAATAAAGACCCCATTTTTATGGATTTTGATGAAGTTGCCCACACTAAGCTTTTTTATAGGACTAGAAATCCTACTCGGATTAATAGCTAACGCAACTTCTTTGCAAATTTCTTAATAGAGTTCTTATTTGATCTTTTTCATAACTGCAAAGTTTGATTTTATAATTAATGTCAGTTGACTTTGACTCTAACTTCCGTGGAAATATAAATATTCTTCTTCCTCCCAAAACTTCCGTAGAAATATACTGACTTTGTATTTATTTTATATATATATCCTTCTGAAACTTCCGTGGAAATATATATATCCTTCTTCCTCGGAAACTTCCGTAGAAATATATATATATATATTCTTCTGAAACTTACGGCAACTAACTAAAGCTTGTTGGATTTTGACCGATGTATCTTGCAATCAGACAAATTGTAACTGATTTTTGAACGACGCGTTTTGCATTGCAGCACAATCTAAATGCTCCCCGGCGCCCCACCGTCCCGCCGATTTAGAAAAAATCATTGAATTGCATTTAAGTGAACCGTGGACGACAGAAAATATAGGTGACCCATTGGCCACAGTAGTGAAACGGAAAGGCGTCCACATTCAATGAACGCTGAGAATTCCCTTTGTTTCGACCAACTTTGAGGCAGCCATGGAGGAATCTCAGTTCAACGGCAGTTACGCGTGGACCCCTTGCGCCATGACGTGGATGGCATTCGCATGGATGGTACTTAATCTGTATCGATGGATCTACAAATGAATTAAATATGGTTGGACAAATTTTCTCATGTCCGTGTCCGTTTAGTTAGCTCATTTTGATTAACTATTATGTGCACAATGGGTTTTTTTCAAAATCATATTATTTTGGGTTTGATTAAATTCAAAAAATTTATAGTATAATACTACATATTGAAACATATAATTTTTAAAAATAATTTAGTTTATTTGTGTTCAATTTGATTGGCTATCAAATTGAACATGTTATTGCTTTTGGTTTCTATTAATGTGCCCATTACCTCTATTAATTAACTAGAAATACATAAATCACATCAAGGTGTAGGATAGACATTTATGATACAACTTAGTTTCGGAAGATGATAAAATTATTGCTAATGAATATAATCATTTTATCTTTGTATTTATAAAAATGGTTAATGATTAATATAATCTAATAAAAGATCTATGTTTAGTAATTCAAAATTTGTGATAGCTCTGCAATGCAACTTGCGTTGTTCCATAAGCGCTAACCCTAACCCCTGCTTCCTCTCGGCCTTCAGCGATTTAGCCACAGAACTCCCGTTGAGTTCTTAACCATGGATGCGCCCTCGAGAGGGACGGGATCATCCCCCCCTCCTCATATCGGTACCTCTTCTGACAATACCAAACCCGCAGATTCTCTGTTCAAACCAGGTGATCTCCTAGGGAAAGATCAGGGTACAGAACCTGCCAACGATGAAGCTGGGAATTCAGCAGCACGTGATGCGACCGCCAACGACAAAGGCGTGAACCAAAAGTCCCCAACGTCACAGCCAAAGGCGACATCGGCAACATGCATTCCGAAAATTGCAGAAAGAATCAAAGTCGATCTCCCCAGTCAAAGAATCAACAGCGAAATCCAATTTATGAGGGACCATGCACTCATAGGCAAGTTCCTCAGATTCTGGCCAACTGAAAAGGCCTTGCATGGCTGGATTGCTTCAAAATGGAAGCCTAAAGGACAAGTCACTCTGCAGCTTGGTCCCAAAGGCTTCTTTACTGCAACTTTCAACTGTCTGGAGGACAAATCTCGCATATTTGAGGGAGGCCCGTATTTCTTTAACTCTTCAGGTCTGTACCTTCGAGAATGGAAAGAAAGGTTCAACCCAGATAAAGAAGACTTCAGTTGGGCTCTAGTATGGATACGCATGTACTCCCTTCCTTTGGAATACTGGAACGATGAGACTTTAACGGACATAGGCAACAGCCTAGGGGTCTTCATCAAAGTTGCTGAGGAAACCAAAACTCGAAGATACACCTCATATGCCAAGATCTGTGTTCAAATGCATCTGACCAAAGCTCTTGCAGACTCGGTAAGTCTATTTCATGATGATTATGAATGGATCCAAACAATAGACTACGAGCATATTCCTTTTCATTGCCAAAAATGCCATGAACATGGCCATCTTTTCAGGGATTGTCCTCTGAATCTTCAGCCCAAAACCCCAGTTAATGATACCAGCAAAGACTCTGAAGGATTTACTAAAGTCCCTAATTGTCGACGGCATGCAAAGAAAACTCCCGCAGCCCCAGAAAGCTCAAAAAAACCTGATACCCAGAACAGATTTATCATTCTTTCCTCTCAAGACACTACAGAGGATCATCATGCAGCTCCTCCGGTGAACCCTTCTCCCTCCTCATCCTCCCAGATTCCAAAAGCTTCTCTGCCATCCTCAACCTCTGCTCTCTCTAGCCTTCCCAACCCGACCTCATCTGAGAAAACTGTTCCAGAGATCGCCCTGCAGTCTTCTTCAATGGAGCTAGATGCTGCTCTAGCCCTCAGTATTCAAGATAATACTATCGAGGAAGATCAGAACACTCCGACAAATATGGATGAGGATCCAGAGAGCGTAAGCCTGGAAGGTTTGGACATTCTCAAATTGGAAACAACATGCAAACAAAAAGAATACAATACAATACCCCCCTGGGAAATCGAAAGGCTGGAAGGAGTTCTAACCAGAGCTCAGCATAATAAATGTCTAGGTATCCAAGCCGGAAGTCCATGGGATGGAAAGAAAATCTTGAAAGAAACGAAGAAAAGAGGGCGCAAAACGGATTTTCAAAGGACCATTATCATAGGAGAAATGCTAGTGGAATCTGGGAGATTCCCCAAGCTGACAAAGTTCTACAAATCTCAACCCCACTGTTCCTCATGAAGCTCATTTCCTGGAACGTGAGAGGGCTTAATAGCCCCTCAAAACACAGAATGTTAAAAAACTTGATGCAGCAAGAAAAGCCCACATTAGTTTTTCTTCAAGAAACAAAAAGTAACAACATTGTTATAGAAAGGATTCTTAATAAGGTCTGGTTAGGATGTCGCTCAGTCTCAGTGGATGCTTCAGGTGCTTCCGGAGGGCTGGCAATCTTGTGGAACCCGCAGGTACTCACCCTTCAAGACTTTCATGCCTCTCATTTCCTCATCCAAGCCACCTTCCATCTCATCGGGACAAACATTCACGGTCATCTCTCCAATGTTTATTTTCCGCAAAATTTACAACAAAAATTGGATCTATTGGATACACTTACAGCTCTCAATTCTAATAGGCAGTTTCCCCTATGGATTGGTGGCGGCGACTTCAATATCATAACGGCTTTGGAGGAGAAAACAAGAGGCAGATCGAAGCTAGAAGGTGACAGTATTGGTTTCAAAGACTTCATTCAAAGCAACCAATTAATGGACATTCAGACTTCAAATGGTATATATACCTGGACCAACAAACGGAGGGGACCTCAGCATATTGCTTCCAGGCTGGATCGTTTCCTCATCTCGGATAATGCCATACACCTAGGTGGGGACTTTCATGCCTCCATCATGCCTCAAGTGGGATCCGATCACTGGCCCATTATGTTACAATGGACGCGCCCAAGTACAAAGTGCAACAGACCTTTTCAATTTGAAGCCTTTTGGTTCTCACATCCCAACTTCAAAGCAGTGGTTAATGAGGTTTGGAAATCCTTTATCCCCCCTGAAGGAGCCAAGATGTTCCAGTTCCAACAAAAATTAAAAAAACTCAAACAAGTTCTCAAAATCCAGAATCGAACTCAGTTTGGAAACATCTTTGAGCATCGAAAAAAGCTGGAGCAACAAATGTGTTCACTCCAACAGAACATCATCTTGGAGGGGAGGACAGAAGAGCATGCGCAACAGGAGCAGACCCTCTTGACCGAAATTGAAGCACGCAGGCAGCAAGAAGAAATCCTGTGGCGACAAAAGTCTAGAATCCGGTGGCTTAAGGAAGGGGAGAAAAATACAAATTTTTTCCATAGATCTACCATCCAAAGAAGAATGCACAATAATATTTCCTTCATCAACAATCGTCAAGGGGAGAGATTAGAAGCACATGAAGAAATGGAACAGGAATTCAAAGAGTACTTTCAGGAAACTCTCAGGGAACAACCAGGGAGTAGAGAACAATCCATTCGATCAATCACGCAGCACATCCCTAAAATTATAACGGAGGACCATAACAATAAGCTGCTCCAACCCATCTCAATGCAGGAAGTGGAAGATGCTATGGCCTAACTCAAGGATGGCAAGGCACCTGGTCCTGATGGTTTCACCGCCAACTTCTTTCACGAGTTTTGGGAGCTCATCAACACAGAGGTTTGGGAATTAGTGGAGGAATCAAGATCCATGCACTGGATTCTCCCCTCCCTAAACACTACTTTTTTAGCGCTAACTCCTAAAGGGGATGAACCCAACACGCTCGACAAATACAGGCCAATTGCATTGTGCAACGTCATCTACAAACTCATATCCAAAGTACTGGCGAATAGGCTCAAACCTCTTCTCCCTCTTCTCATCTTGCCAGAGCAAATTGGATACGTAGAAGGGCGACAGATAATGGACGACATTATTCTTTCAAATGAAGTGATCCACTCTCTGAAGCTTCTAAAAAAGCCAGGTATGATTCTTAAGCTAGATCTCTCCAAAGCTTTTGATAAACTTAGCTGGAACTATATCCATCAGATGTTATTGGCATTTGGCTTTAACGCAACTTGGACAAGGTGGATCATGAATCTCATCTCTTCTCCCTGTTTTTCAATCCTGCTCAATGGTTCACCCTCCGCGCCCTTCCGTCCTTCCTGCGGTATCCGTCAAGGGGATCCCCTTTCCCCTTTCCTTTTTGTTCTCATGGCAGAAGGCCTCAGTCGCCTACTTCATTCTGCCATCTCCTCTCACACCCTAAAGGGCATTTCTCTCCATGGTCTTCAACCCTTATCCCACCAACAGTTTGTAGACGATACTATGCTTTTCGGCCACCCGTCTGCTCAAGAGGCTTCCGCCTTCAAGACCCTGCTTTCTCTCTTCTCTGAAGCCTCTGGGACCTCCATCAATGCCTCCAAATCCCAGCTTTTCTTTTTTCATACCCCTTCCATCACTCAAAGGAACATTGCCAGGATTCTGGGGTTCTCTATAGCCGTGCTTCCCTCGAAATACTTGGGAGCTCCTTTGTTGGACTCAGCCATAAAACACGCCTCCTGGAGAACCCTCCTCGACAAGTTGGAATCCAGACTCTCTTCCTGGACTTTCCGCTCGCTCAATATTGCTGGTAGACTCATCCTGATCAAATCAGTTCTCCATGCCATGCCTCTTTATCTCTTTTCTATTCTTGCAGCGCCCAAATGGGTACTCAAGATCATCCGCAATCTACAGAGAAATTTTCTTTGGGGATCCTCTGGTCTCAATAGGAAATGGGCTCTTGTCAATTGGAATGAGGTCTGTCAGCCAAAATCAGCCGATGGGTTAGGATTAAGGGATCCCCTCCAAAGCAACAACACAATGGGAGCCCGCATCTGGTGGAACTAGATTTCCAAACCACATATACCTTAGGCACGACTATGGCAAGCAAAATATGCGCTAGGCAGTCAATGGGACGACCTTATCAGAATCAGTACCACAACTCCAGGCTCTTTGATTTGGAATGCCGCCAAGCTTCACAATGCCTTTATCCAAGAGCATAGTTTTTGGGAAATTCATTCAGGCACCACAGCTAGATTCTAGGAGGACTCATGGCAACAACTCCCAAAACTAGCCTCACTCTTCCACAAGCCCATCTGGCAAGCTTCTATGCAGCAAGCTGATCTAATCCATGTTCATCAGTTCTGGCAGCAGCAAATTCCCCAAGACTTTCAACTCTGGAAATCAGCTAGCACCTGGCAGGCAAACTGGCAAAGGGAAACCTACACAGAGATCGATCAGGAGTTAAATCACAGAAGAATCAAATACTCAGATCAAAAGGACAAGCTACGATGGGGGCACATGCCAAAAGGAATGTTTACTACCAAGGAAGCATACCAACTTCGCGATCCACCCACGCAGGCAGACAAGGATTAGCTTTGGGACCAGGTTTGGCAACCAGGAATTTGGCCTAAGGTTTCCACTTTTCTATGGCTCTTGAGCAAGCGGCGAATCCTTACCTGGGACAATTTGCAAAAACGAGGATTCATTGGACCTTCTAGATGCCCCAACTGTAATCTCAACTCTGAATCCATCCTGCATCTCATGGATACTTGTCCTCTAGCAACTCAATTATGGGAGAGAATTGACCAATGCAACAGAAGATTGGGCAGACGACTGGGAGATATTACAGACACCATCAGAAAATGGCCAAAGCACCCTTTCCAAAGCCTTCTTCTAAACTCACTGTGGAACCTCATCCCGGGCTTTATCTACTGGATATTATGGAAGGAGAGAAACAATAGAGTCTTCAACAACATCAGCAGGCCAATTGACACTCTCTGGCTTCTTCTCAAGCAAAATCTCCAAGAAACTCTGGCTATTAGACATTGGCAAGACTCGGACCTGCCAGACTCTCCTCAGGAACGCCTCATTATGAAAGCTTGGAACCTGGACCTCACCTTTTTGGCTCAAGTCAAGTCCAGAACCCCAACTAGTTCTACTTCTCCCCTCAATTGGTCCCCTCCTGCATCCAACTCATACAAATTGAACTTTGATGGGGCAACCAAGGGCAATCCTGGGCCGGCTGGTTATGGCGGTGTCTTCAGGAACGAAATGGGCACAATATTGCATATATATCATGGAACAATTGGCAAAGACACCAACAACGCTGCTTAATTGGAAGGATTATGGAAAGGTATTTGCATAGCCGAACATAAAAACTTTTTCCCTCTTGAGGTAGAAGGGGACTCTCTTATCCTAATAACAACAACCACAAGGATTCAAACTGGCACCTCGGTAGCTAAGATTGCCTCAAGCTGGAGGTTGCTCAGTAGACTGGAACAAATTGAGGAATGGCTCAGGACCCCCCGGAGCATCACCTTCAATCATATAAGGCGCACTGCCAAAAAAGTAGCAGACAGATTGGCCAATCAGGGGGTTAACCAGCAGCTCCCATTCTTCTCAGGCCCTCTTTGCGACTTAGATGATGCACAACTCAAACATGAGTGCACTTCTTTGGTGCAATAGGATTATTCTCTCCCAGATGCTGGTGAATAGTCGGCTCAAGGGTACGAAGGTGGCGTGGAGGGTGGGCACGTGGCCGCTCACAATCGCCAGATGTAACTGCAGCAGGACGGAGACATGGTCTCGCACAAACTTATTAATTGCAGCATTAACGCTGCCCTCCCTTGAATTCGTTTTATCTGCGATGGCGCCTGGTCTGGTCCTCACTCCTGTTTCTCCTCCGCGCGCTTTCAGGTTCAACGAGGTGGCAGCTCCTTGTTGTTCCTCAAGCGCCAACTCCATCCCCTGCTTCCCTTCGGCTCTGGTTCATGGTGCTGACAGTTATCAGCGTGCTCAGTCTCCATTACATTCGGTGTGCTTACTCCTCAGTCGCTTCCCACCATTCCCTCTCCGTTTGTCAGTCCTGCTCTTCACAAAATGCCAAGAGAACGACCTAGAATGGGGTGCAGACGGGGCAGTTCTCGTGGCCGAGTCTCCCGCCAGCCATCCTCTACCACTTCGGACCCCTCGTCGGACGCTTCGGAGTTCTGCTGCAATAGATATCCTGCTACAAGAAGTGGCAGGGGCAGGGGAAGAGGGCAAGTCACAGCTGAAGTTTGTTCACATCATTCTCACTCGCATACAGCCCGATTCCGCATTCCCTGTTCTCTTGGAAACTCATCCTTCATCGTTTCAGTGACAGTCGAAATGTGTGAGGACGCTGTGGGTTCGGGGGAGGTTAATCCTGGGGCTCCTCTGGAACATAGGATGGCAGACCAGAACGTCGCCCAGCGCCGAGATTCAGGCGGCTTGCCAATTATGAATACAAACGCAAATGCTGGCCCAAGCGCACCAGCGGGAGGTGACCCTTCAAGTTCTGCGGCCCATCCTTCTGAATCCAAAGACTCATACCAATTTGGGTGCCGAATTGTAGAAGAACAGCCATCAACCTCGGATGAAGATTGAACTAGTCTGCGCCTTTGGTTTTTTGGTCAGTTGCCGAAGAAAGAAGTTCAACTCCCTCTGGATACATAGTTTTCATGCTTGTAAGCTCGCTGAATCAGGTCTCTGTCAATTCTATATGTCGGTCTCCACTATGAGGGCGGCTTTCTCTTATATGTTGGTGTCTGTTTATGTTGGAATCTGTCCAAGAGCTAGCTGTGCACAAGTCAGTCCTGGTCACTGTATGGGTCAGTTTTTAGTCACTGTATGGGTTAGTTTTGGTCACTGTCAAGATTCATAATCTAATGTTTTCAGATACTACAAATCCTGATGTAAGTCAATACGCAGGTTCTCTAGTAAGTACGTCAAGAGTTTTTGTAAGAATGCCAACTCCATGGCTAGAACTCTTGAGGCATCTGCCTCTCTGTAATATCATTTTTGTATCAATATAGGAGTAGACCAATTAAGAAAAAAAAAAAAAAATATATATATATATATATATAATCTAATAAAAACTATATTATTTAAAGTTACATATATAATTTAAAATCACATATGTAATTTAAAAAGATTTATTAATGGTATGTGAGAGATATATTTTTATTTTTACATTATATTTTTAAAGGGAAGAGGTCACTTAGGTTTTTGTGCGAAGTTAACCACAATTTTACACTATTAATGAATGAATGATATTCAAAATAATAAGATGTTTGTAATATGAATAAATATAAAATTTCTCATATTTACAAACCAAAGCATAATAGAAAATTTATGATAGGGCCTCTATACCCAGGTCTAATAATAAGATTTTCGTAAAATCATATCCACAAACTATAAAAAGCCAAATGTAAACTATTAATAATTATTTCTATGTTGCAAATAATGTTAATTTACAAAATTTAATAATGCATTTAGTTACAGTTTAAAATTAATCTAATTATAACATTTTAAAATTTTAAATCTTTGTATTTTTTTGTTTTTTACTTTAATTTAGCTATATTTAAACTAAGTGGCAGGGACCAGCTTCTATGTAGCCCTTGTTACATTATCGCATAATGTTAAATAATTACAAATATTTTATAAATTTTAATTTATTTTCAATACATTTTAAATTATTAAATTTATTAAAAAAATATCAGTGTCAAATATTGATTTCGTCTAACTTATACATATAATGGTCTTTTTCACCACATTTTTTCTAATTAGTTTTTACCAAAATTATACCAAAAAAATTGAAAATTGAGTTTAAATTTGTTTATTCCAGCACCAAAAGGGTTTTTCAGGAGGGTGTTGCATCCATTTATGCATTCAAAAATGCATTTTAAACAACAACAAAAATCACATTCTTATTTGGAATTGTATGGTCGGATGGTGAAAAAGGCTATTTTGTCTATAAGTTAGACAACGCCTCAAATAATTATTTATGGGTCAATTCCATTGAATACATGGTTTCCTTTTCACCATTTGAAAGTTTGGATTATTAAGAGAGTTATGTGTGTATGTCAATTGGTCAAACCATCTTGCTCAAAGATAAGCTACTCATTCAACATATGTGTATTATGTTGGAGTTTACATAAATGAGTAGTTTAAGGAGGTCATGTTTTTTCAAAAAAATAATGGAAAATCTGACATGATTTTGACTAAATTCTTGGAAATCCAAATTACAGTGGTCAAACTAATTTTGAGTGCTAAAAAAATTTATTGTCCAGACAAAATTATCACTTCTTTAAAAAAACACTTTAATGACCAAATAACCTTGGATTTACTAAAAAAATACAACCTTTTGAATTTTTATCAATAAATTATCGAAACACGCCTTAAAATTGTAAACCACTTCATAAAAAAAGTTAAAACTGATAATTGTAGACCATTCCACAAAGAAAGGTTAAACCTTCAAGTGAAAAAAATGAGTTATTACAACATACTATTATTTGTTAAATTCTTATATATAATTTCTTTTTTTTTATAAGCATAGAAAAATAAAAATAAAAAAAATTAGGAAGAATCACCACATCAAGATTAATGTAAGGTTCTTCTAAAATTAATGAAAAGTCCAATACATAAACCTTCCATGTATAATATTTATTGAAAAAAGTTCTTTAAATTATATTTAACCACCTTCCATTATATTGAAAAACAATACATAAATATATAAGTTGTAGTAATTAATTAAAAATGGTTTTAGTTATTATTTTAAAATTGAAAAATATATAATTTTGTATTTAATTATAGGAATTTTTTTAATTATGCTTAATTAATTTATTTAATAATTTGTTAAAATTTAATTACCTAATTAATAGTTATTATTAATTTTTAATTATTATTTACAGTGTAGATAATATCGATGAATTATCGCCGAATAGTGTAAATATTGCGATATTTTCGACGAGCCGAAATATCGCCGAGAAAATATCGGCGATATTTCGGCAAAATATCGCCGGGCGTGTTTTTCCGCGGCTACAAAACGGAAAAATTGGTTTTTTTTCTTCATTTCTGTTTCTGAGTGTTGGAGAAGGGAGGGAAAGAGTTTTGTGGTGCTTGTCAAGGAGGGTTTCAGGATCAAACAACGATTATCACCACCAATTAAGATTTTTTTGTGGATCAAAGATTGAAGAATAGTGAGACAAACTTCATTTCTTCCATTAACAGGTATGTTCTTAAAAACCCTTATGTTAATGATTTTTTCATAGATTTAGGGTTATGCTTGCTTGCCTCTTTGCCTACCAATATTTTGTTTCTTTGTTTTTTTCCATTTGCTATGATTTTCATGCCCATGAACCAATGCAAGGGTTTTCTCCATATTTGGACAACAAGCTTCATTTTTTTTTCAACTTTCTTATGCACCCTCTTATTGCTAGTTTTCATTCACATTGCAAAATGCAAATAATGTAGTAATTTTTTTTTAATGAGGTGGTTATTACTTATTATTTTTTCATTTTGTGTTGGGGGGTTTAATGCCAATTTTTTGTTTTTTTGTGCCCTAGGTTTGAATTAGTTCACTACAAATGTCAAATATGCCAAAAGCCTTGGACCCATTTTGGGAGTATGGGGAGGCTGTTGGTGGGGAAAATCAGGCATATATATCATGCAACTTGTGTGGGACCAAGATGTCAGGAGGGGTTACACGATTAAAATACCATCTGGCTAGACTCTCTGCATATGATGTAGATGTAATGCCTTGTATGGTTTCTAGTGCAGAGGTTACACGAAAAGCTCGTGAAGCAATTGCTGAACAAGACAGAAAGAAAGCTGCTAGGGAGAGGCTAATGGTCTTAGATAGATAGCTGCTAGTTTTATTTGTTTTGCAACTTTTGCTACATATAAGTTTATAACTCATGATGATGAAATATTTTTAAAGTTTTATATATGTGAACTTATTTTGTTTGAGTCCTTGATTGGACAATTATCACTATCAGGGATCAGCAGGATATGTGATGTTATTTTGTTTGAGTCCTTGATTGGACAATTATCAGGGATCAGTAGGATTTGGTATCACGTTTGAAGTTTGATGTATCATTTCTATTTGACATCATATATATCAGTGCCTTCTTCATATTTATGTGCCAATGTGTTTAGTTCATGTTGTTATTGCTTTACATGTTAAAAAATATGGAAAATATATATATATATATATATATATATATATATATATATATATATATATATATATATATTATGCATTTTTTATGCTTGTTGATATTTTCGCCGATATTGCTGATAAGATATTTTCTGGACCCTCGCTGATATTTTCCTGATACCGATATTATCAACACTCTGATATTTTCCTGATACCGATATTATCAACACTGATTATTTATAAAATATAAATTAAAACATTTATATAATGAAATTTTAATTATCAATATTTAAAAATAAATAAAATCAAAGTTTAATACTTTTATCCATATGCTTTGGATACATTTAATAGGCTAACAAAGATAATCATTAAATCAATTGTATTGGTATGTCAGCAACTACTGGTTGCACAGTACAAAGTGGTTGGGTTGTTCATCACTTCGGCATGGGAAGAGTACAAATTATAATTATTATACAATAAAAGAAATAAGATAATAGCGAATCAAATCCATGACAATTAAAATAAAATATTTTTAAAAATAATTTGAATTGCTTTGCTAATATTAACTTTAGATAAAATAATTTAATTTTTAGTCCATGGTAAAACTAATAATATTTTTAAAAATAATTTGAATTACTTTTCCAATGTTAACATTAGATAAAATAATTTAATTTTTATTTAACGGTAAAACTAATTCAAATTCAAGGCAATATCAATTGTGTTTATTCCACTAATAATATTTTTAAAAATAATTTGAATTGCTTTGTAAATGTTAACTTTAGATAAAATAATTTAATTTTTAGTCAACGGTAAAACTACTTTAAATTCCAGACAATATCAATTGTGTTTATCCACTCCCTACGACAAGGATAATAAATTGTACGAATATGATTTTGAATATTTAAATTTGAATATATATATATATATATATATATATATATATATAGTAATTATTAAATATTATTTTATAAATTAATATCTATATATATAGAAAATATTTTAGTATTATGAATTTTTTATTTGGCACATTATAATGAATATCAAATTTTAATATTGTTTTGGAGTTTTATAGATAAGTGATGCTATTTAGAAATAGGTTATACATGATTTAAGCTATTGAATCTAACTCCAAAGCAAGTCTTCACAAAGAAGGTTTTTTTTATGGTGTGTTCAATTCTTAAACCAATACCATATCTCATACATAGGCCAATATTTCATTTGGAGGACCTATCTTATGGGTTTGGCCATGTTCATGGTCCATATGCATTATAAGTGACTTTTTTAAGGCCTAAGCCTTTGGATTTTATCCTTAAATTGTGTCTTTGTCAAGGATCAATTCTTCTCCATTGTGCAAAACCTTTCAATTAAGAATGCATACCACTCCTAGCCAAATATTCCATACAAAGGGCATGTCTTATGGTTTGGGGTCATACATGCAAGTCTCATGTACCTTAGAAATAATTGTTTTAGGGCCCAAGCCCCTAACATTTGGCCTTAAAGTATGTCTTCAGTGACGATACCCTTTCTTAATCCATCAAATTATCTTAGAATTTATATATCTCCACTCTTTCCAAGGACTCTATTAAGGGTCTATCTCATGGCCTAAGCCCATACTCATGGCCCATATACCTTATAAGTCCTTTGGATTTTGACCCTAAAGATTATGTTAAGTAAGGAAATGATTCCCTAGTATACCGAAGCTCAAAATTGGGTGCTTATCTGACTCATGGGAAAAACATTCCTTTCAAACGGCTAATCTCAAGGTTTGGTTCTCAATAAGATGGCCCACGTGACTTGAAAGTGGTTTTGTTAAGTTTGGAGCCAATATATTTTTTCCTAAAACATATCATAAGCCGAAATACCCATCCTTGATGTGCAAAGCCTCATAATTAAGTGTGTATCCCACACATGAGGAAATTTTTCCTTCAAGAGGTACTTTTGTTGTAGTTGAGGCACTATAATTATCATGTAATCGCAAAAAAAAAAATATAAAGCCTAAGCCCCTGGATTGTGGCCCTAAAGTTTGTTCTTGGGTTATTGGCAGGGGAGGGGAGGGGACGGGGGTTGGGAACTCTTCCTTGTTGAACACAACTTTTTATTCAAGGATGTATATCACACCTAGAAAAAAAATCCTTCTAGAGGGCTTGTCTCATGGTCTGGGGAGCCATATATAGTCCATCTCTCTTAAAAGTGACTTATTTAGAACCCAAGCCCTTAGATTTCAGAACCAAATTATGTGTTGATAGAAAAGACCCTCACCTAATTGTAACAGCCCCTGGTTGAATTTCCATGTAAAAAAAATATAAGACCAAGGTCATGGGACATGTATTCCAAGCTGAATGGTGAGAAAAACATCCTAGTGGGCGTCACTTTCAGTTTATTATGGCTAGGAAAATTGGCATTTTATTTATGAAAATAATTGAAAATGGGAGAAAATGAAGGTGAAAGGTCATATATTTGCATGAGAAGAAAATTGAATAAAAATTAAGGAAAATTAAGAAATTAGAGGCCTCAATGATAAAAAGGCTTGTGAAGATTTGTTCACGGCTTTTGTTAAAATTTTGTCCTGGAGATTTGGGGAAAATGCACCTTTAGAGCTCTGAAATGGTAAAATTATTTACTTTTTGAATTTTTATGAGAAAATTAGCCATATTAAAATAATATTTTTTACCTATAGTTTCAAATTTTCAAATATTTTAAATATTTTTTCACTATTTTTGACCAATTATTATGATTTTGAGACTAAGTGTGCAAATTACAAGCTTACTTTTAAACATATTATTTATGCGATGAGTATACTTTTATCACCTTTTCAGACTCTTTAAACTTATAAAAAAGTGAAACCTTGGAGTTATGTTTAAGCTCTTTTCAGACTCTAGAAACATGAAAATATTGTCGAGTACACTTGTTTCTTTCAAACTCGTAAAAGTAAATGAAAGGTCGTCTACCTAGTATAAGTTTACCCCTTTTACGTACCAAGTAGACTAGTTACGAAAAAGGTTTACTTTAGTCAATCATGGCTAAAAGCGTTATCTTGTTAGGTTCCTATACTACAGTTTCTCATTATTAACCTTCCATCGAACGATTCTATGGGTGTTCAAATTCAAGAAATTTATTTAAATCTTATAGATTATACTAGAGTACCTTGAGAACCATTGTCATTATTGATGGTTTCTCTTGCACCTATTAATGGTCCACATCATTGATCGATAATCAGGTGGTTTCTACCATGTTTTACTTCGAAACATTCACTCGCATGGTTAGATTTGTACTATGGATCGATAGAGATGAAGACCAAGACCCTGGATCTAGTTTCATCCATCCAGGTTGCGTGGAGTTTTTAGATATTCATGATTGTAAATATAGATCCATATTTGATATGATATATTGTATGCTTACTTTCATCGTCCATTGGTTATGATATTAGGTACTAGTTTCCTTGATCACTAGTATAGGTTGTATTGGATCATTTATATATCATATTTCTTTGATCCCTTGTTTGTTAGTGTGTTTGTAGGTCTGAATTCTGAGCATTGAAAGGTTGTAACAAACCATAGCAAATATCTTCAACAGGCATTTCGATTAAAAGGTATGGATTCTATACTCCATTTATCGTATTTATGATTCAATAAAAATGAACTTAGAGAAAGATTTACTGGTTTGTTTGCTTGTTACTAGATTCAATCATTGAGTCTAGGGAGATCTTGCCTTGTCTCCAAGACGATATTTGTCCACCTAACACTTATTAATACTATTTTTATATATATTTATTCCTTATTGAGTCCCCTCCTTTATTTTGGTTATCACCTTGTTTTTTTCTCTTATTTTGTGTTATCATTATTTATTATTTTACTTTTACTTTTACCCATATTAATATTATTGAGTTAACATACTATTATGAATAATTTTATTAACCTAATACTTTAGCCTATTAATATGAAGAATTATATATACATATATATATATATATATATATGTCCTTGGTTCTAGGATTTTTTGCTAGTTGATAGTTTTTATCATTTTTTTTTTACTTTTTGTGGGTTTCATTCTAAGTATCTCTATCTATTTATCCTTCTTGTCTCTATCAGATTTCTCATCAATTGTTTTGAATATGAGCCACACTTGTTGGCTTAAAAGGTTGACCCAAATAACACACTCTGATAGATCTCCAAGAATCAAATCTAGATTATTCAAATTAGAGAAAAGAAGCCTTAACTTAAACATAATTAACTTTTATAAAACAATATATATATATATATATATATATATATATATATATAAAATAAGGTAATTTTTTTCCAAAAAAAATAATTAACTAATATTAAATATTTCTTTTTTTAAAACCAATTTGATTTTTCGCTCAGGATTTTATGATTCATAATGATGATGATAACTATTTTGGATTAATAACAACATTATTTTAAGGGTTAACATTTTGAAACCTCAAGGACATGGATGGAGGCATCATCTAAGGCTGAATAAATAATGTGGAGATGCTTCAGAGAATATTGAAAATGAGCATAATAATTTAATAAATTCTAGATAGTCAACTTCAATAAGTCAAAAAAACATAAAAAATAATAATAATAATAATAAATAAATAAATAATATATATATGTGTGTGTGAGAGAGAGAGAGTGAGAGAATATAAAACTAAAGAATTTTAATTATGAAATTAAATTAGAAAAATATAATAGAAATAATTATTGAAGAGGAAAAAATAAAAGAGAAATCCACAAAATAAGTCATAATTATAGGGGAAAGAAAATACCTAAAAAGGAAAATATATAAATTAATTAATTAATTAAAATAGAGTAAAACCAATAATAACTAAAATAATGAAAAAACCAAAAACCAATTTAATTAACTAAATTTAAAATAAAAATAATATTAAAAATATATTGAAGGAAAATAGAAAAGTAAAAGTTAAATGAGTTCAAATGAGGAAAGTAACCTTAAATAAATAATAACAATAAATATAATAATAATAATAATAATAATTTAGTTAATAAAAAATAAAGGAATAAAATTATAATATTAGAACATATAATATAAATTATTATACAAAAGAAAAAAGAAATAAAAAGATAAAGAAGTAAAATGCAAAATATGCGGAAAATAATAATAAGGGTTAGTTTAATAATTATAAGGGATTAAGGTGAACTAATAAGTAAAATTAAACCAATAATAAATTTGAATAATATGACATACTCACTCAAATAATAATAATAATGCCCACGGGGTCTTGGATAGATGGTGATCGGGTGCTTTGTTAAGGCACTCCCTGATGTGAAGTTATCAGTTTAATTCCCCACCCTGATTGAGCTGATATATCAGACATGTTGAAGATGTAGACTTGCCAAGCTTACAAAATAATAATAATAATAAATAAAATAAAATAAAATATTTAGGAAGAAATCGGAGGAATCCAACTACTACTAATCTTCCACCCCTCATCTCTATTCAAATTACTAGCATGCTACTCAACTTTTATAGCTTCCGTGAACTTCATATGATGGAAGTGATCAATCCCGACAATGATATGAGACTTCTCAATACATATGTGATGCTTAGACTTTTCCGCATGCTTAGCCAAGGAAGAAGAACGAGTCTATTATGCTTGATGTTTGTTGCATGTTCTTAGATTCTCTGCTTGATAGAGCATCCAGTCTCTCGAATGTAGGGTGTTCCACATGAGTAGGAGATTAAATAAACACCCTTCATATCCTTAGGGTCCACTTGGTCCTTTGACTGATCTAAGAGAGCTATGGAGGGTGACAAGGGGCTTAAAGGTAGTATGAACATTATTCTTTCTAAGAATACAAGAAATCTTGTCTATGGTACCTAGAATAAACGGGAGATGCAAGCAACTAACTAAATCAACAAGATCCTTCCTTTGCCTGGGTCCTACACTTGCTTTATGGAAAGCTCTAGGACCTAGACATCTACTATAGCCATTATTCTAAAAAAAATCTAGGAGATGGGATTTTTCTTTTTCAAAGTGACTCTCATCATAAATCCTAAGAGCTCGGGTAGCTAGGGTGTTAAGAACACCAAAATTTTGAGCAAGATAATGATGAGAACTTGCTTGACGCTATTGCTCATTATGAGTTTCTTCACAAAAAACTTAGAAAGCAAATGAACCATCCCCTTTCTTCGAAATAAAAACGTCAAGGAAAGGGAGACTATCATTGACTTCCGTCTCCATGGTGAACTTAGTGGAGTCAGATTGACTATTAAGATGTCAAAGGAAAGAATCTA
Source organism: Pinus tabuliformis (assembly GCA_031772625.1). Taxonomy (NCBI): domain Eukaryota; kingdom Viridiplantae; phylum Streptophyta; class Pinopsida; order Pinales; family Pinaceae; genus Pinus; species Pinus tabuliformis. The sequence goes on from CM062812.1 coordinate 503,034,782, forward strand.
ATCGGTCACGACCATGAGGCCAATTGACAAAAGTATCATCAACAAACCCCTTCCAAAGCTTTGGGCGAAGAGGGGCAGAAGCCAACATTCTAGGTTCAAAATCTTCCATGAACAGGTTTGCAACAACCCGAGAGACCCATGCCTACTCCACAAGTTTGTTCATAGAATTCACCTTGGGAACTGAAAAAAAGTGGGCGTGAGTCATAGACCTACCAGCTTAGCAATATCAAGATTTGTTATGCAATTAATAACCTCCTTCACTTTATTAATAGGGATATTAGTAAAGAGAGAGACGATGTCAAGGTTGACAAGAAAATCCCAAGAATCAAAATTAATATCCTTAAGCTCATTAACAAAAGAAGCATAATCCTTAACAAAAGATTTCATAATGCGAACAAAAAGCTTGAGCTTCTGGACTAAATGGATCTACCAATCGTGTTGACAATGGATCTAATAAAAACCCCATTTTTATGGATTTTGGAAAAGTCCATAAATCCTAAAAGAGATGAAGTTGCTAACACTAAGCTTCTTTTTTATAAGACTAGAAATCCTAGTCGGATTAATAGCTAACGCAACTTCTTTGCAAATTTTTTAATAGAGTTCTTATTTAATTTTTTTTTGTAACTGCCAAGTTTGATTTTATAATTAATGTCATTTGACTTTAGTGCAAAGACTCTAAGTCAAGTTGCATCTTAAAAGTGACACGGTCCATTTACGCTTGCTTGAATACAACAGTCAGGCATTTGACTTTGTATTTATATTATATATATATATCCTTCTGAAACTTATGGCAACTAACTAAACCTTGTGGATTTTGACCGACGCATTTTGTAACTGACTTTTGAATGACGCGTTTTGCATTGCAGCACAATCTAAATTCTCCCCGGTGCCCCCACCGTCCCGCCGATTTAGAAAAAATCATTGAATTGCATTTAAGTTCTGTCCATCATAAAAATCCAACCCAAAATAGGTGGACCGTGGCCGACATAAAATATAGGTGACCCATTGGCCACAGCGGTGAAACGGAAAGGCGTCCACATTCATTGAACGCTGAGAATCCCCTTTGTTTCGACCAACTGAGAGGCAGCCATGGATGAATCTCAGTTGCACGGCAGTTACGTGTGGACCCCCACGCCATGACGTGGCTGGTATTCGCATGGATGGTACTTAATCTGTATCGATGGATCTACAGATGAATTAAATATGGTTGGACAAATTTTCCCATGTCCATTGGGCTTAGTCAACTGATTTTGATTAATTATTATATTATTGGATGATGTTTAATAATATTTTATAAATTTTAATTTATTTTTAATACATTTTAAATTGTTAAATTTATTAAAAAAATTATCAATATTAAATATTAGCCTAGTTTAACTTATGGATGAAAGGGTCTTTTTCACGACATTTTTTATAATTATTTTTAACTAAAATTTGACAATTTATTTATTTATTTATTATTATTTTTTAAAACAGAATTTGAGTGGCCTAAGGGTTTTTTAGGGTGATGAATCCATTTATGCATTCAAAAATGTATTTTAAACAAAAGAAAATCACATTCTTACTTAAAATTGTATGGTGGTGAAAAAAACTATTTCGTCTATAAATTAAACAATGCCTCAAATATTTATTTATGGATTAATTCCATTGAATACATGGTTTCCTTTTCACTATTTGAAAGTGGCTTATTAAGAGAGTTATGTGTGTATGTCAATTGGTCAAACCATCTTGTTCAAAGATAGGCTACTCATTCAATACATTTGTATTATGTTGGAGATTACTTAAAAGAGTAGTCTAAGGAGGTGCTCTTTTTTCAGAAAATAATGGAAATTTGGCCTCTTTTTTGGAAATCTAAGTTATAGTTGCCAAGCTTCAGAATTTTGAGTGCCTTAAAAAAATTTGATTGTGCTAAATCTATTTTCACCATAAAAAAATTCAATCAATTCCACAATCAAATTTCTTGAAAAAAAAATTAAAAAAAAAATCACCTAATTCCAATTAAAAATCCGTCATCCAAACAAATTCATCACTTCTTTAGACCTTCTTTAGACCTTCTTTAGACCACACCTACTTTAATGACCAAATGACTTTGGATTTGCTGAAAAATACAACCCGTTAAATTTTTATTAATAAGCTATTGATGACAAGCCCGAAAATTGTGAACCACTTCACAAGGAGAAGTAAAAAATCTGATAATTGTAGACCACTCCACAAGGAGAGGTCAAACCAATAAAATATTACACCATACTCTTTAGAAAAAGAGAACATCTACCAAAACTCAAGATTAAATATGTTGCACAAAAGTAAATGGAACACCTACTAAAAACCAAGATTAAATATGTTGCACAAAAGTAAAGGGAACATCTACTAAAAACCAAGATTAAATATGTTGCACAAAAGTAAAGGGAACATCTACTAAAAACCAAGATTAAAGGTAAGAGTCTTTAGCCAAGGGAATATTTACTAAAAACCAAGATTAAATGCAGGAGGCTTTAGCCATGATCTTATTCACATAGTTTTGTGATAATTATTAGATTATATGGTTTGCCCTTATTTAGATTTTTCAAACTACTCAACATCATTAACATCAAACATTAAATTTTAGCAAGTAGGGATAAATTCCTTAATCATGGTTTAAGCCTCCTTCCCTACAAAATTCAAATGCGGATAGGGTATGATTCACGTCTTTTCTACATCAAAATATTTTGGTGTTTGAAATTTTATTTTTAAATTGAATAATTTTTTTCAATTTTGAATAATATTTTTTTAAGAGAAAATAGTGACTCTCAACATTGACCATTTTTTTCCTGACAAAATAGGGACTCTCAACATTATAATCTATAAATTTTATAAATAAAAAAATAAATTATTAGTTATTTTTTCTTTATAAAATTAATATATTTTACAATTTTACTTTTAATAAATAGATAAAAAATTATCTTTGTTCATAAATGGATCACAACTATCTTTGTTTTATGATTAACTTAAAGAAAAAAGGTTAACACTACTAAATATACAACACTCATAAGTTTCCTAACAAGACAACACCTAAAATCTAATGGGAAGAGAGAATTTTGAACTTTGTGATACTAAAAGAGTAAAGGATAAAAAATATTCTGATAAAATGTGTTTTTCTTGTATACTTATTACAGTTCAATTTTACAATATTTGTAATATTAATAATATTCATCACTTTTTTTTGGTTATGAAAATAAAAAAAATGAGAAAAAGTTCTATGCAATATTTTTAATCATGAAATAAAATGTTAAAAAAATCAACTAATCATTATTTTTTAAACTCTAATAAATCAAAGTTGATTTAAGTAAATGGTAATCATCTCATCATCACAGGGATATTCAATGCTCATAATTAATTTTTAAAATAAATTAATTATTATTTTTAAATAGGATGGTAATCATCTCATCATCATAAGCACATTCAATTCTCATAATTAATTTTTAATTCTTTTGTAAAATAGTAAGTACTTCTAAAGGACAAGTTAGAATATTAGGTTTTCGAACGTCAAATAGATTACTTAAACATTGGAAATGTGATTTATTGTTTTATTAAAAGGTTACGATTACACATGTGAGGGTTAGGATTACATGTGTAAGAGATATGGAAAACAAAGTGTGTATAATTTGTGAATAGGAAGTTTGAGAGTAGAGAATTCTCATTATAAATTTATCAAATTTGTTACTTTATTATATTCAAACTATGTTTGATGAAATATTTATAATTTTTTAATATAAAATATTAATTGGAGTTTGATAAGCTAGTAAGAGTGAGTTTTTATGGTGAAAACTGAATGATCTGGTAGGAGAGATTATCATCTATTGGAGAAAATTCTTGTGATTTTCAGAGCAGCAATAGCTAGGGTTTGATTCAAATGTCCTCCAGAGGTGGAGGGAGCGAGGCTCCCTCTTATAGAAATGTCGTCATGGATAAACAGAAGGGGATTTGGATGGGCTTCGGAGCACATGGCCTTGCAAATGGTATATCAGAGAAGGTTCAGGGCTCACCATAGGTAGGTGGGAAAGGACAGAGAACGAATGAAGACAGGGGCCCAAAAGGAAAGCCAACGGACCAACAACAACAACAAACGTCAAAGGGATCCACATGACTGTGTAAGCCAAAAACAACGGTAATCCCAACGACATTGGTCATCGATCCCAAGGCACAAACCTTCAAAGAAAGAATGAGGTCATATGTTGTCATATGCAAATTCATGGGGCTCTGGCCCACAAAAAAAGCTTTGTGTGATTGGATCAAACATCACTGGAAGCCGAGGGGAGAAATAGAACTACATCTAGGGTCAAAAGGTTTCTTCACAGTGGTATTTGCTAATATGGAAGACAAAGACATAATTTTTTACGGTGGTCCATATTTCTTTGCTTCAGCGGGTTTATACATGCGGCCATGGATGGAGAACTTTACCCCGAAGAAGGAAACCTTCACATGTGTCCCAGTTTGGGTCAGGTTGTATTCTCTACCCCTGGACTATTGGCTACCTACAACTTTAAAGTTGATAGGTGATTCTTTGGGTAAATTCATTAAAATTTCAGAAGAAACATTACAAGGCAACTACACAACATATGCAAAAATATGTGTAGAAATGGATGTCTTTGGAGCCCTTCCTGAAACAGTGAAGCTAGGGTTTTGAGACTAGTTTTGGTTACAACCGGTGGACTATGAACAAATCCATTTCAGATGTCGGAGGTGCCATGAGCATGGCCACCTAATAAGGGAATGCCCCTTAAGAAATGTGAAGGAACAAAACAAAGAGATAGATCAAAAGGATGCAGAGGGCTTTGTAAGACCCACTCCAAGGGAAGACCTAATAGAAGACAACAATAGTAAAATCAGGGAAGAAAGCTCAAAGAAATAGATTTGAAATTCTAGCCGAGGAAAACCCAGAAGAACAAGGGGGGGAAGAAGAAGAAAGTGGTGATAAAGAAGAAAATAGAGAGGAAGAAATGGGGCAACAGATTGGGGACCATGAGAAGCAAGGAGATATCCCAGATCTATCAAAATATTTTGAGGGAGACACGGAAATGACCCCAAGCAAAGTAGGAACAAAAGATCCAGAATTGCAGGAGCTAATTGAGAGGGAAGGAATTGACCTCCAGGATTTGATGGAACAGGTGGAGAAACAAGGAATAAAAGCAATCAACATGGATCAAATGAATAGGATCCAATATTTATATTTAATGAGAGAAGAGTTGAAATTACGAGGGAAGAAAAGACCACATCCAGAAAAAGTAGGTGGATCTCCAAAGGGGTCTCATCTAGGTGTGAAAGCAATGGATTCTCATACCATGTTGGCACCACGACAGAGCCAACGGAAAAGAGGGAGAAAGCCGAACAATTTCACCTTTAAGGAACTGGGAGCTATGTTAATAAATTCAGGTAAGATGAGAGCTCTAGGCTTGCCCTCCTAAAACAATATATATTTAATCATGAAAGTTTTATCTTGGAATATGAGAGGCATTAGTAGCCTTAGGAAACAAAGACCGTTAAGAAAAAGATTCAAATGGAACAACCTGATATCCTTTTTATTCAAGAATTGAAATGCTCAGTAGGGAAAATAAATGAGTTAAGTAGGAAACTAGGCATAAAGTATGACTTAGTGGAGGTGGAAGCGCAGGGCTCGATTGGGGGTCTGGAAATCTGTTGGAACCCCAAATCTTTGATCCTTTTGGACTCTGAAGCCAATAGATCATACCTATCTATAGAAATGCAGGTTATAGGAACCCCTGGCATAATGATTTTCACTAATGTGTACGGGCCTCAAAGGCTCGAGGAGAAGCTCAAGTTGTTGCAAGATCTAAGAAGAATAAAGAGCAGGAAAGGGCACCTCCCCTGGGTGGTGGGGGGAGACTTCAATATGATAACTTCTCTATCAGATAAAAGAGGTGGTCAAAGAAGGATAGACAGAGACTCTGAAGCATTTAAGGAATTCATTAAGGAGACCAAACTTATTGATATGGAATGGCAAATGGGTACTTTACTTGAAGTAATAAGCGCAAAGAGCAGCATCAAGTGGCATCCAGGCTTGACAGGTTTTTAATATCAGAATATTTACTATTGAGAGGGGTAGATGCAGCAACAAATATCCTTCCCTATGGGGGATTTGACCACTGGCTAGTTCTATTAATGATGCAATTAGCAGGAACTCCCAAAAATAGGCCCTTTCGATTTGAAGCTTTCTGGTTAGAGCACCCTAACTTCATGGAGAATATCAAATCATGGTGGAAGGAAAAGATCCTATATAGAGGCTCAAATATGTACACCCTATAAGCCAGGTTAAAACACATTAAGATGAAACTAAAGCAGTGGAACAAGATGGAATTTGGAAACATCTTTCAGGAGAAAAAGGAATTGGAACAGAAAATGGAAGCATTAAAACAACTGTTGATCTCTTATGGGTACTCAGAAGGGATCAAAGAAGAGGAAATGACATTACTAAAGAAGTGGGAGGAGAGATAAAAATAAGAGAAAATCCTATGGAGGCAGAAATCTCGAGTGTTATGGCTCAAGGAGGGGGATGAAAGCACAAAATTATTTCACCAATCAACAATCAAACACAGAAACTCCAACAGAATCCTTAGAATAAAGGATGAAAGTGGACAAACATTTGAGGCTCACCAAGACATTGAGAAGGTCTTGGTCTAGCACTTTCAAAAGATAGCTGAAGAGCCCCAGGTGGAGAGAGGGGAAGACATTCAAAGGATTGTGAGGCATATCCTGAAGGTGCTCACTGAGGAACACAACAAAAACCTAAACAACCCAGTCTCTATGGAGGAAGTGGCTTTGGTAGTGAATGAAATGGCGAATGGGAAAGCCCTTGGGCCAGATGGATTCACTATAGACTTCTTCAAATCTTGCTTGGAAACTATCAAAAATGATATATACGAGGTGGTGGTTGACTCTCAAGAATCAGCAATAGTTCTTAAAGCTCTGAATTCAACGTTTATAGCCCTTATCCCTAAGGAAGAACTGGCAAGTACCCTTGAAAAATTCAGGCCTATAGCTCTGTGCAACGTTGTCTATAAAATCATATCCAAGGTAGTTGCTAATCGGTTGAAAACAATTCTTCCATATCTAATCTCGGAGGAACAATCGGGCTATGTGGAGGGAAGACAGATCTTGGACAATATAATCCTAGCGCACGAAGTGGCTCACTCTTTGAAGACCCAGAAAAAAGTTGGTATGATAATGCAATTAGACTTATCTAAGGCTTATGATAAGATCAATTGGGAATACATGGAAGCGGTGTTATAAGCATTTGGCTTCAATGAGCACTGGATTAATTGGATCATGGCAATGGTCTCATCACCCAATTTTTCGCTTCTTCTTAATGGAGCCCCATCAAAACCATTCTTCTTATCTAGAGGAATTTGGCAAGGGGACCCATTATCTCCATTCTTGTTTATCTTAATGATGGAAGGGCTCGGAAGAGCAATAGGAGCAGCTAATAGAGCAAGGGATATAACAGGGCTGAAGCTACACGACAACCCTTAGACGACCACTCACCAACAATTTGTAGACAACACAGTGTTGGATGGTGTACCTACTGTAAAGGAAGCTCACAATTTCAAAACCATTCTAGATACCTTCATGAAGGCATCAAGTATGGAGTTAAACCTGTCAAAGTCTATGATTTTCTTTTTCAACACTCACATTGCTATCCAGAGAAATATTTCAGCTATCCTGGGTTTTCAGAGGAAATCCCTCCCTTCCTGGTATCTAGGTGTGCCCTTAACGGCAAAAGCCTGAAAGAAGTCCAACTTGGAAAAGATTTTATCCAACCTAAAAGACAGGGTCAAAAGATGGACGGTGAGAGCGTTGAATTTTTCGAGAAGGTTGGTGCTAGTAAAAGTGATGCTCCAGGTTATCCAGAGATACATGCTTTATATTCTTTCGACACCTAAAGGGGTGCTCCAAAAGATAAAGGAAATACAGAGGAACTTCCTGTGGCGATGGGCAAAGGAAAAAAGGAAATGGGCACTGGTGGCGTGGAACACAATTTGTAAATCTAAGCAGGCAGGAGGCCTTGGGTTACAAGACCCTGAGATCATTAACAGAGAAAATGGAGCCAAATTATGGTGGAAATGGTTAACAAAAGGGGAAATGCCATGGGCGAAATTATGGAAAGTGAAATATGCCCCTGATTGTCAATTAAAAGACCTAGTAAGACTTACGGGCTCAATCCAAGGGTCAGCCATATGGAACCTGGCATGGAACAATAGGGAAATAATTCAAAAGCATGGATTTTGGGAAGTAAGAAAAGGAAACAACACCTATTCTAGGAGGATGTCTAGCAACAACAACCGAAATTAAACAACCCAGAATGGATAAGTCTTTAGGAAGCCACGAAGCAAGAGGGACATAGAGAATTACACCAATTTTGGGCTTCATAACTAGAAAACAACAAGTGGAGAACATGGAACCTAAACATCCTCCGCCAGGCAAATCTAAGAGATTCAGAAATTCAAGATATTACAGAGGAACTGAATAAAAGACAAATTTTGGCAAATGAAGACCGAGATCAACTTTGATGGGGGCAACAAGAAGGAGGTGATTTCAACCTCAAAGAAGCCAAGGTTTACCTTAGAACAAAAAATCTTGAAACCCATGACCCGACCTGGAACAAACTCTGGGCGGCTTCTCACTGGCCGAAAATCAAAACATTTTTGTGGTTAATTCTGCACATAAAGGTTCTAACTTGGGAGAATCTTATGAAGAGAGGAATTATAGGTCCATCATGGTGTTGCCTGTGTGAGAAGGAAGAATAAAATCTCAACCATTTACTGAATACTTGTAGATACACGGAATCCTTGTGGGACTGGTTGGCTATTATTTATAGACAAACTGATAGAAATAAAGAAAACATACAAGATACAATTAAAAAATGGTGGTTGAAATATACCAAGAATGAAGTGGTAAACATGACTTGGAACTTGATTCTAGGATTCATCCTATGGGAAATTTGGAAGGAACGCAACCGGGGAATTTTTTGAGATAAGAAGCTCCCAGTTGCTAGCCTGATGGAAGAAATTAGTTGTCAATTGAAGGAAACCATAAGTAGCAAAATATTTCAAACCTCGGAGGAACAACCATCCCCTCAGGAAGCCAGAATTCTAAAGTTTTTTAACCTTGATTACCTGAGTGATAAGATCCTTAGACCTAGAGAAGGTCGTATAAGGACGGGTACTTCAGTGTGCTAGGCTCCTCCCGAGGGTTTCTGGAAATTGAATTTTGACAGAGCATCCAAAGGCAACCCAGGCAAGGTCGGTGTTGGAGGAATCATAAGGGACTGGACAAGTAAAATCCAAAGGTTATATTTCATCAACATGGGACAAGCCACAAATAATGTAGCGAAGTTCCAAGCCCTGGAGCAGGGATTAGAAATGTTGTGGAAGGAAAGAATGGTGAATGTAATAGTGGAGGGAGACTCAACATTAGCCATCCAAGCGGCACGTAGACTGCAATGTGGCACCCAGATAAATAAAGTCACGAGGAATTGGCGTCTCAGCCAGATAATTCAAAGGATTAAGGATCACCTGGAGGAGCTAAAAACAATAGAGTTTACCTTAGTCAGACGCTCGGCCAATGCATTGGCAGACAAAGTGGCAAACGAAGGGGTTGAGAGTACCAAGGTACTAACTAAAATGACCTGGGAGGAAATGGTGGATGGAAAGCTAAAGGAGGATTGCCAAGCTCTGGCGGTAAGAGATCTACCCACGTTAGAGGGGAAACATGATGGACACGGGGTGGGCTAGGAGGAAGGCAGTAACCCACCTGGCGAAAGGAATGTTTAATAATCAATATGAGTGGACAAGTAGAGGGCATTAGGGAAGATTGAGGAGGTACATGTCACCAAGGTACGAAGAACATGATGGTAGCTGATGGGAAAGAGTGGAACCCAAGATCACATAATCATCCACTGGGAGGTGGCATTTATGAAAAAGAATGGTTGAAGAAGTGGGGAAGGACAAAACACAGGGTGAAGCAGTACTGGAACAAAACTATGACTATAATGGGCTTGCATAGACCGTATGTAGAGGCAAATGGGAAGGAAGATGGTTCCTTTCTCACACGAATGTACTGCAACAACATTGGTAAACGGAAGTTGTTGGAAATGAACAGGGATGACACCCAAAGGACGGGGTGGACGACGTGGATCGGGTTTTTTCCTTTATATGCTATATATGGGTGATGCATGGGAGGCATAGTGATCAGTTGGAATGAAACGAGAGGAATGAACAGTGAGAGAAAACTTGTTTATCAATGAACAACGACAGTCAGAACAGATATGGGGAGAAATGGGAGTGGTAGGCCGAGGGGGCGGCGGAGAGTTAAAGCTCAAAGCTCCTTGGTGGGAAGGAGAACCAAAATAGAGGAAGATGCGAAGGAAGTGTCTCTCAACTATCACGCAACTGCTCCAGGATGAGGCAAAGAGGTAATAGAATTATGGGAAAATGAAGTGAGGCGTCTGAGAAGGAATACCCCGAATGACAAAATTGAGGAAGAGGTCGATTGGATAATAGATATAGGGAAATCTAGAATGAGACAAACGGTTTATCAAAGGATTTTAGAAATAGCTTGGCATGTTAAGACTTTAGTGGGAAAGCTACAGGCAGAAGCGACAGAAGAAAGGATCAAGCATCATATGGAATACCATTTGCGGATGAATGCAATTGAGAAACGACTGAAGGGGGTCGAGGAGGTACTCCAATGGGTGGTGAACATAGAACACTTGCAGGATGATCGGATTGGTGATATGAACAAAAAAAATCAATTTACTTGAAATACATCCATAACCTGGATATTACTCTGGGGCAGGGGCATGACAATCCGACCAAATTAATGAAATACAAAGTCAAAGAGGTAGTTGGAGCCAAAGATAAGTAGCCGGTAACGCTGAGAGCGGGAGCGACAGTTGTAGCAACTCTAGTGGCGAAAGATACACCTGCGTCTGGATCAGGTGTGGTGAAGGCCCCATCTATGTCCCTGGGAAAATGATCATGTTTCTATGTCTATTTTTTCTTTATCTTGTCGATAGGCTAGGTAGGTCGAAGAAAAGTAATAGAATAATAGGCAGGTCTGTAGATCTAGATCATAAAGTTAGATTTTCTTTCAGACCTCCAGCAAGTTACAAATGGTTAAGTAGCAGTAGAAAAGTTAATTTTGTTGATATGCCTAGGAATTACTACAGACATAAACACCTTTTGGCAAGTTTGGTCAAGTTTTGGAACAAAGCCATATTACACTGCAGCCGGTATGTTTCCAGTCTGGCAGACCATCACGCTTTGATGTAATTTTTTGTGCTATCATAATATAAGGCTTTTACTCTGACTTACAAAAAAAAAAGCTAGTTAGAGTGATTAAGTGTATTCAACTTTATGTAAAAGGACTTAATCCCCTATGGTCAATTGAGAGTATTTGTTCTTCTCTCAATTATGGTCTATACTCTAAGTCATTGCCGAAGAACATTAGTTAGTGCAATGAATTTATGTCATCAATCTTTAAAAATATTTGTGACTAATGATTACCCAATGATCAAGCATTCCTTAATGAATCTTATTGTGATCATAATCCTCTTCATTCCTGACCTCCTACAATCCAATGATTTTATTGGACCCAAATCTAGTTTTTTGCTTTAATCTCTTTAAAGGATCCTAGGATGCCCTACAAGACATTGATGGAATTTTTATTGGACAATTAGTGTGTCCTTCATATTTACTTCATGTTCATACTCCTCAAAACTCTCTACACCACTAATATCAACACTTTAATATAAACCATTTATCCAATCAATTAATTCACAACACTTTAATATAAACCATTTATCCAATCAATTGATCTTATAACTCCATCACCATTGTAAAAAAACATTAATAACTTCTTTATTGTGCAACACCACATATATCTTTAAGTTCCATTTTAAATCTAATTTTAAAACTTCTTTTTTCAATATAAATATTAAAAAAATAAAATAATAAATTATAAACTAAATTTTCATATACTCTAAATATAATATAATTATTAACATGATTAACATTTACTATAAATAGTCCACGGGGCTTTGGATTGACGGTGAATGGGTGCGCTGTTAAGGCACTCCTTGCAATAGGTCACTGGTTCAATTCCCCGTGGGTACTTAGTTTAGTCTTAACCTAAAAAAAAAAAAACATTTACTATAAATAAACTTCTTATATTCCTCATAATAATTAAAAATAAAAAAATTACTTCAAAAAATAAAAGTCAACGTAACTCAATATTATAGCATCTCCATTTACTCCATATAAGCTTAACACCTCGATAACTTTAAATAGTTCACTTACAACATGACTTGCTCCTTGAAGTATATAACATTGTGACAATAAAAACTCAAATTGAAGATTAATGTATGAAAATAAAAGGCCAATCTGAAAAGGATGAATTCACAGTAAGTGATTTCATATTAATGTATGAAAATAAAAGGCCAATCTGAAAAGGATGAATTCACAGTAAGTGATTTCATATGTAATAGTTTTTCTCTAACTTTCATATAAGCAATAGTTTGTTTTTTTCTTTTTCCCCTTGACATTTTCATTAAATTTATGATATATAATTTTTTTAATTTATTTAAAATAAATACTAATTTTAAAATTATTTTATATATAAATATTAAATTAAATATTTATCAGAAATAAAAATTTACTTTTTATGAATCAATAAATAATTCCAAATAACACAATTTTCTTTAAATAATAAATAATAAATCAATCTACATTTACAAATAACAATCAATAATACCCTAAACTCTCTTTATATAAATAACTAACCCTATAACATTATAACTCACAATTCGCAAATCAACATAAATTATATTACTAAACTAAATATTCGTAAAAAATACTTATATCATCATATATTATATTACTAAACTAAATATTCGTTAAAAAAACTTATATAATCGTATATTATATTACTGCGCCAGATATTCATTAAAAAAAACTGGTGTCATGGACAAAATTCATGTCGATGTCTTTTATGCTTAAATTTTTAAGAGACTAAACCACAGGGTGTCGTTCCTTGATGTGCCAAACATTCAAAACCAACAATAATTTATAAGGATATTGATATGAAACCAACAACAGAGGGAAAAAAGGAAATTCTAAATATGTATTGGTTTTTATACATATATGTAATAATTTTTCTACTGAAATTTATTAAAATTTGGCAATATAATTTTAAGATTTTTTGTTGTTTAAAATACATTTTTGAATATATAAATAGATTCAGCTTTTTGAAAAGCTCTCCTTAATTACTTAAGTTATACAAATTAAACAATTTAAATTAATCGGAAAAATATCATGAAAAAAATCATTATAATTTAATTTATTTTTAATCATTTTTTTAATTTCTATGTAGTGAGGATTTATTATAAAATTTAGGATATTAATAATATTTTTATAATTTACAAAACATAATTTAACAAGTGCTACATAGTAGCTTATACCTATCTCTTTGTAAAAAAATAGTGAAACTATCTGATTATTGTGATATATTAAAAGAATTAGCAACTAAGCTTTGTAAATGTAGTTGTAAAATGTATCTTTGGGGTAGGATTGGTTTTAATCTATTTCAAGATGTTGAAAATTATCATTTAATATACATTTTAACTTAAAAAATTAAGAAATAATACAATGTGTTATTTATAAATGTATATAGTTTAGTATATACATATAATTTTAAAAATATAAAGAAGTTATTTATTATGGAGATTACAAAATTAGCTTACAAAATTATTAGACATTTTTCATGTTAATTATAATAGTAAATTTTTTAATTAATATAAAAAATATTTTGCAACATTTTAACAAAGAAATGTATCAATTACCTAATTATGTGATGTCTTATTCGATTATGGAATGGAATAAAACAAAAAATAAATTTTGATGTGACCCATGTACTCTTGGCTTAAATAATTATGGAATGCAATAAAAATCAAAACAAAATTTGATGTGACCCATATACTCTTGGCTCATTATTTGAGACATTGAGCAATAACATGTCCAAATTGACAACCAATCCCATGAGAGATAAATGTCAATAAAATAAATTGCAAAAAATAAAAAATAAAAATAAAAATTTTAAAGTTGCACTTTGTTAAATTGAAAAATATTTTTCATGTTTGATTGAATTAATAGAGAGTCAACAAATATCCAATGCATAATCCCTGTCTAAGGGAAAGTATAATAAATTGTATGAATATGTTCTTGAATATTTAAATTTGGATTTTATATACATTTTAATAATATTTTATAAATTAATATATATATAAATTGAAAATATTTTAGTATTATGAATTTTTTATTTGGACAATAATAATGAATATCAAATTTTAATATTGTTTTGGAATTTTATACATAAGTGACGCTCTTTAAAAAAAGGCATTACATGATTTAAGCTATTTGAATCAAACCCCAAAGAAAGTCTTCAAAAAGAAGGTTTTTTCATGGCATGTTCAATTCTTGAACCGAGACCATATCTCATGCATAGGCCAAGATTTCATTTGGAGGCCCTATCTTATGGTTTTGGCAATGTTCATGGTCCATATGCATTATAAGTGATTTGTTTAAGGCCTAAGCCTTTGGATTTTATCCTTAAATCATATCTTTGTCAAGGATCAATCCTTCTCCATTGGGCCAAACCTTTCAATTCAGAATGCATACCACTCCTAGGCCAAATATTCCATACAAAGGGCACGCCTTATGGTGTGGGGTAATGTACAAGTCTTGTGTACCTTAGAAATAACTCTTTTAGGGCCCAAGCCCCTAACTTTAGGCCTTAAAGTATGTCTTCAATAAGGACACCCTTTCTTAATGCATCAAATTACCTTAGAATTTATATATATCCACTCTTTCCATGATTCGGACTTATGCTAGAACGCAACAGAATGCAGATATAAACACAAACACAGAGATGCAATATAAATAAAACTTCATTTCATTAATATTAAAGAACTAAAATATGCTTACATACAAAATGGAAATAAACTAACTTGGGCGATGGTAGCTTACCTCTGAGAAGAGATGTGGCGGCTACATGCCTCTAAATTGTCTTACAATGAGGATCCAAGGCCAATTTATTATTGATAAATAATGGAAAGCCCTAAACATCCAAAAACTTAACCCTAGGAGATGAAACACCAAAACTATGGGCCTCGTTGGGGTAATTGTTACATCAACTTCTCGGGGTCTTAACTTTGGCATATGATCTTCGTTTGACACGCACGATACCTTGTTAGAAATATCTATCTGAGGACTATAACTTTCGACTACAAATGTAAATTGAAAACTGATATTTTCCCTTTTTCCAAAAAAGCATCGTTTAGGGCCTCAAAACGGCTCTAGATGTTCAATACCTGAAAACTGCCAAAAATAGTAAATTGTGCTACAATTAAGGAAACTGAAAAACTGAAACAAACAATGGTGGGGGTCCAAGTGGAACAGGTGATTGGCCACCAATATCCACTTGGATTAGTCATTTCCCCTTAGGAAGCAATATTCCCCATTGCATTGAGTGCCTCCATGAGATGGGGAAACTTCTACTGAACTTTGTCCTTGGTGAGCCACTTGCCTTGGTGAAGGAGTTGGCCAACTTTGACAACCCGATATAGTTGGAGCTTCTGTTGGCGAGTGTTCTTTATATGTGTGTCTATGATCCAATAAATTGTGGCATTTTCCATGCAGTTTGGGTTTAACTATGTTGGTGTGAGTTATTATGCAATGCTTGATGTGTCCAGTAATGTTGGAAAGTATGGTCGAAGGTGGTCCACATTGAACACTAGATGCGAGCCAAGGAATGGGGGAATGTTGAGCTCAAAATCATTGTCTCCCACAGCTTTGGTAATGGTGTAAGGCCTATATCGGAGTGGTTTGAACTTCTGATGGGCTCCGGTAAGGCCTTCTTACTGCAAATGCAACCAAACTTTGTTGCCCACCTGAAACTTGTGTGGTACCTAATGTTGATCATGTTGTTACTTGTACTTGGCACTGGACTTATCCAAGATGTCGTGAACATGCTGGCGGATGTGCTGGATGCATTCAATAAATTTGGTTTCTTTATCAGCCTCAGACAGTACATGTGTAGATTGTGTCTGTGTAGTTGCATGAATCAGACACAATCCTTGAAATCCTAGACCCACTTGAAAGGGACTACGACCAGTCAAGCTATGGAGAGCTCTGTTATAACTATGCTACACATAGGGAAGGCTCTCATCCCAAGTCTGTGGATGCTTAGAGTTATACATGCGAATTATGTGCACTATCATCTTGTTGACGACCTTTTTCTGGCCATCAGTATGGGGATGGAATGCAATTGACTTGGTGAGCTTGGTGTCCAATAGTGTCAAAAGGCTTGCCTAGAATGTGCTCAGGAACCGGCTATCCTGATCTGATATAATGGTCTGTGGGATCCCAAAATGTACCCATAATTATTCAAAGAATAGTTTGGCAGTGTCCTCTGTTGTGATACTCTTCTTGTAAGCTACCAATATAACCATCTTAGAAAAATTGTCCATGACTACAAATACACAGTCATTACCATGCCTGGTAGAAGGAAGGCCAGATAGATAGTCCATGGAGATGGATTCCCAAGGTTGTCTGGGAGTAGGCAAAGGAGTGTACAAGCCCTATTTCTTGATGGTTGGCTTGGCGATGGTGCAGGCAGTGCAGGATATGATATAGTTCACCACATCATGTCAGAGTGTTGGCCAATAAAAGTAATTTTGTAGTACAACCACAATTTTCTCCACACCAAAGTGTCTTAAGACCCAACTGTAGTGCGCCTCCTAAGTCAGCTTGGCACGCTCGCTTGAAGGAATATAAATGTGGCTCATGTAGCATAATAATGCGTCTTAGAGGTGGAAATTAGGAACTTGTTTGCAATCTACTAGCATATGGTATGTGGAGGTAAACTCTAGATTATTTTTGTATAGTTGCATCCATCTAGAGGTCTCGCGGCCACAATAGTTGAGAACAGTAGTCAGTGTTACAACTGCGGGCCGACTAAGGAAGTCTGCAACATGATTGGTACATCCCTTTTTGTACTTAATGTTCAAGTGGAATTGTTGCAGATATGTAGAGCACTTATGATGGCGATCGTTCTGCAACTTGTCTTATGTCTGTATAAACTAAAGAGGTCGGTGATCCGTGTGGATGACCGTATCCTTCCCCAGAATGTAATGCTTCCATTGTTGAAAATCCTGCGCGATGGAATACATCTCTTTATCATAAGTGGGGTACTTCTAAATTGTACGGAACGTGTCTCACTATAATAGGCCACTGGATGCCAGTGTTGGGTGAGGATTGCACCAATAACGTAGTTGGAGGCGTCTGTCATTAGGGGATTTTTGAGGTCTAAAATGGGCCTCCTAAGGAAATTATAAAATAATAGTGGAAATAATAAAATAAGATTAGATTACATCATCAAATTTTAGAGGGAAAAAAGACAAAACTATTTTTTCAACTCGTATTTTAAACTTATCCATATGGGTTTACTAAAATTTTGAGCGGAAACACTAGTTCAATGCAGAATTTGATTCTTCATCCAAGGATTACCCATGTTGCATATTTTTTATGGACCTGCTACACGAAAAATCAGAACTACATGAAAAATGTGATTGCAATCACGTTTTTTCATGTATTTTCTCATTTTTCGTGTAGTAGGGTCCATCGAGAGTATGCAACATGGGTACTCCTTAGATGAGGAATTAATTTTTGCATCCAACGAGTAATCCTGCTCGAAATTTGAGTAAAAACTTAGGGAGATAAGTTTAAAATACAAGTTGAAAAAGAAGTTTTATTATTTTATTATTTTTTAATATTTGTACTTTTTTACTCCAAAAATGGTGAATCATCCCCCATGGTTGACATCATCATCTTGAATCCTATTGGTTCTTATAAAGTTTATTTTGGTTGTACATTTTTCTTAGGAGGCTCATTTTAGACCTCAAAAATACCCTAATGCTCAATTTCAAATGGTTGTTGCAAGTTTGGCAATGTGAGTACCAGTGTAGAGTAGAGGGGACACTTCAACTCAACAAATGCCTTCTGTTGGGACTTGGACAAAGAAAACTTTTCTTTCGCTCCGTCCTTGGTAATCTGACTCAAAGGCCAAGTAATATGGGAGAATACCAACACGAACCTCTGATAAAAAATTTCAAGGCCCAAAAAGCTACAAAGCTCTGTTAGAGTGGGCAGGGCTAGCCAATCCAGAATGAGTTGGATCTTAGTTAAGTCCACAGGCACACCTTTCTCATCTATGATGTAACCTAGATATTGGACCTAGCTCATGCCAAAGGTGCATTTCTCCAAGTTGGCACATAGTTTGTGTTATCGTAGGGTTTGAAGGACCTGCCAAATGTGTTGCAAGTGTTATTCCCAACTCTTGCTGAAGATGAGGATGATGTCCAGATAAACAACCACGAATGAGATGGTTAAGGACCACAACATGTCATCCATTAGCCTCATAAAAGTAGCAGGGGCACTTTTCAAACCGAAAGGCATAACCAACCATTCAAAATGGCCTTCCTTTGATTTGAAGGCGGTCTTCCATACATCTGTGGGCTCTATTGGAACTTGGTGATAGGCAGACTTCAGATCGATCTTGCTGAAATACTTGCCCCCCTTGAGTTGGTCCAGAAGGTCATCAATCTGTGGGATTGGATACCTATTCCTGACAGTGATTTTTTTTAGTACCTGATAATCAATGCAGAGCCTCTAGGTCCCATCCTTCTTCTGTACAAGTACAATCGGGCTCCCACAAGGTGAGGAACTTGGTCGAATGTGCCCTTTTTGCAGCAACTCCTGGATTTGCCGCTTAATCTCTTCATTTTCTAGAACAGAGTGGTGATATATTGACCTGTTGGGTAGAGGTGCTTCGGGAGTCAGATTAGTCAAATGCTTGACTAGACAGTGCAAGGGTACCCCTATGGGTGAGGAAAAGATGTGCATGTATTCTTCCATGACCTTATCCACCTACTTCTTCAACGTGGAGGAACCCTTTTCGGGGGCCATGGATGTGGCCATGATCTTCCCCTTACTTTGATAATGAATAAAAAAGAAAACAAATTTCCCAGTCTGGGAGATGATCTTACTGCATTTCTTAGCAAAGATCAAAGAGATGGTGGTAAGCGATGCTACCTCCATTATCCTGTATAACTTATTACCCAAATAAATAATAACAGTGTGAGGCCTTGACTCATATACATCATGACACTTCCACAAGTCTGGTTGGCCTAATAATACATCACAAACATCAAGAGGAGCAACATCACACAATATCTCATCTGTGAAGGGCTTAATGTTGTAGGGAAGGCGACACTACTAATTGATGCAGAGATCTCGTCCTTGGTGAAGCCACCCGATGGTCTACGGTTGTGGGTGTAGTGTGGTCGATGGGCCTGACTGCTTCACAACCTCTGCTGAAATGAGGTTCTTTTGGCTCCCAATGAGAACAATAAATTGCAACAACAAACCCTTCATCCATATATGTGAGTGGAAGAGACGCTCCCCCTCCTCTGGATCTTTAGGCTCAATATTCTGGATCTTGGTGGTGGCAACAGTGGCGTTGGGCTCCACATCAATGATTCTAGAGCCTTCAAAACATGCATATGATTCTAGAGCCTTCAGCTCGACCACCAATGATTGCTTGGCTCAACACTCACTTGCATTGTGAGTGGGGCTCTTATGGAACTCACACCATTTTCCTTTGTCCTTCTTTGTCGTGGTGTTTTTTTTTCTTTCGACTTCGATGGGTTGTCTTGGGTCACCCCGCCTTGGATTTGTCCTTCGTTCTGCAGTTTGGGGGTGCCTTTCCTTTGCTTCATATTCACTGATCCAAATTCTCGCTTATTCTGTTTAAATTTCTGCTCAATCTTGACATCGTATAGGTAGGCAGCGCCAAGTGAGGAGATGTCTAGGAACTCCATCTCGTCCTGTATGTATTTGTGCAGATAACCACGATACTTGAATACCAGATTCTGCTTAGAATCCTTGATATCCAACTTTGTGTGAAGGGTATGAAAAATATTTGTGAACTTCGGCACATCTTGGTCCCTTCCCTGTCGTAGTGTGGTCCATTTTATGTACTTATCTTCATAACTCTTGACACGGTAATATTGCTCCTTGATGGCATCTCGGAAGGAGTTCCAAGTGGGTGCTGCTAAAAATAGTGAGGGTTCCCTCTCGTTCTTCTGATCACATTAGGTTTCCCACCAGTCCTTGACGTGGGGGTTGACTTTTAGGAGTGGAAAAGTAATATTTTCCCTATTAGAAAAATCATGAATCGAAAAGTACCCTTCCAACAAATTTAATCACCTATCTACGACATCTGCATCTATCTGGGCTTCAAATATGGGAATATCAAAGTTGACTTGTACCTTGAAGGTAGTGGTGTTTCTAGAGTGGTTGCCAGATGAAGATGCGTCGCCTGTGGGAATTTGTCGAAGGATCTGGGCAAAGTTGACCATCATCGCATTCCTCTATTGTTCGAGGGATTTTTCGAGCAATATTTTGAAGGGATCTCCTACTCCCTCGTATTTATTTGTTGTCGCCATGAGAGGTCATTGGGATTTGCGAGGCTGGTCTTGCAAAGGTTCAACCAGTTTAAGCCCTAACTCCTTATACCCTGACCTCATTGGGGACATGCAAAGAAAACAGAGAAAGAGCAGACCGCTCTGATCCCACTGATCTGGACTTGTGCAGGAATGCAACAGAATACGGATATAAACATAAACACAAAGAAGCAGCATAAATAAAACTTCATTTCATTAATATCAAAGAACTGAAATATGTTTACATACAAAATGGAAATAAACTAGCTCGGGCGATGGTAACTTATCTCTAAGAAGAGATGTGGCGGATACATGCCTCTGAACTGTCTTACAATGAGGCTCAAAGGCCTAGTTATTATTAAGAAACAATGGAAAACCCTAAACATCCAAAAATCTAACCCTAGGAGATGAAGTGCCAAAACTATGGGCCCCGTTGGGGTAAATTGGTTCATCAACTTCCCTGGGTCGTAACTCTGGCATAAGATCTTCATTTGATGCATACAATACCTCGTTAGAAAGATCTATCTGAGGACTATAATTTTTTATTGCAATTGTTAGTTAAATTTGTATGTTTTCCCATTTAAAAAAACATCGTTTAGGGCCTTAAAACCACTCTGGAAGTTCAGGACCACAAAAACTGCCAAAAATAGTAAATTGTGCTACAATTAAGGAAACTGAAAAACCGAAACAAACAATGGTGGAGGTCCAAGTAGAATAGGCGGGTGGGCACCAATATCCACCTGGATCATTCCAAGGACTTCGTTAAGGGCCTATCTCATGGTCTGAGCCCATAGTCATGGCCTGTATGCCTTATACATCCTTTGGATTTTGACCCTAAAGCTTCTCTTAAGCAAGGAAATGATTCCCTAGTATACTAAAGCTCAAAATTGGGTGATTATCCAACTCATGGGAAAAGAATTCCTTTCAAAGGGCTAATCTCAAGGTTTGGTTCTCAATATGATGGCCCATGTGACTTGAAAGTGGCTTTGCTAAGTTTGGAGCCACTATATTTTCTCCTAAAACATATCATAAGTTGAAATACCCATCCTTGATGTGCAAAGCCTCATAATTAAGTATGTATCCCACACATGAGGAAAATATTCCTTCTAGAGGTAGTTTTGTTGTAGTCGAGGCACTATAATTATCATGTAATCCCAAAAATAAATATATAAAGCCTTAGCCCCTAGATTGTGGCCTTAAATCTTGTCCTTGGGTTGGTGGTATGGGAGGGGAGGGGAGTGAGGTTGGGAACTCTTCCTTATTACACACAAATTTTTATTCAAGGATGTATCCCACATCTAGGAAAAAAAGTTCCTCCTAGAGGGCTTGTCTCATGGTCTGAGGACCCATATATAGTCCATCTCTCTTAAAAGTAACTTATTTAGAACCCAAGACCCTAGATTTCAGAACCAAAGTATGTCTTGATAGAAAACACCCTCACCTAATTGTAATAGCCCCTGGTTGAATTTCCATGTAAAAAAAATATAAGATCAACGTCATGGGACACATATTCCAAGCTGAATGGTGGGAAAAACAGTGTGTCACTTTCGTTTTTTTATGGCTAGGGAAACTGGAAAAGGCATTGGAAAAGGAAAAGAGACATTAATTGACATTTTATTTATGAAAATAATGGAAAATAGGATAAAAGGAAGGCAAAAGGTCACATATTTGCATGAGAAGGAAATTAAAGAGAAAATGAAGGAAAATGAAGTAATTATATGCCTCAATGATAAAAAGGCTTCTGAGGATAAATTCATGGCTTTTTTCAGTGTGTGAGATTTTTCCATTTTTAGCTTGGAGGTCTCATTTTATTCTCTCTCTCATACTCTTGCACACTTAGAGTTTCTTGGAGCATTGTGGCATACTTTGGATTTGGAGAAAGAAGGCAAAGGAAAAGCAAGAAAGCACAAGGGAACAGCGCGATCACCAACTACAACTGGATAGGTTTGCAGGTATTGAGTTGCATGTATGGTTTACTTACTAGTTTTTGCATGCATGGTGTACGCATGTGGTTATTTGGTTGTGATCTATCATTGACATGGAGAATTGTCTAGATTGACAGTGGTTTTGCCTAGCCTTTTCATTCCCTTTTGTTTTATGATTAGTGCTCATGTCCTTATGGTTGAAGGTTGCGTTATTAGTTCCTGGAGCATTGGTTGGGCAAACGTTCTGGAAGCCTTGGAACAACTTGGGTTGAGTTACTAGTCCTGGAAGCCTTGGTTGGAAAAACACTCTTGAGCCCTTGGTGGGTTGAGTTACTAGTTTTGGAAGCCTTGGTTGGACAAACACTCTAGAGCCATGCAGTAAGTTGTGGGTTGAGTTAGTAGTCCTGGAAGTCGGGTTGGAAAAAACTCCCTAGAGTCCTAGACAACTTTGGTAGACACCGATCCAGTGATGGTTAGTGATGTCTGACCGTGAGGTGGAATCACTGGTTGAGGGTTGAGGCAGTTTGGCCTCAGGAAGCCCTAGTTTGGTTTTTGCTTGATTTATTCCATGAGATCCCACATTCATGCTTGGAATATGGTGCAAGGGTGATTGGCTGAAAGAGAGAATTGGTTCAGCCCAATCTATGGACGAGTGGTACGTGGAAGTCCTGACTTGGTTGTCATATTCATATGTTAAAATGAGGTATTTTTCTATTGATACCTATGAGCACAAGTTTTCATTGATGGTGATATTATGGTTGAGTTGTCATGGT
Source organism: Pinus tabuliformis (assembly GCA_031772625.1). NCBI lineage: Eukaryota > Viridiplantae > Streptophyta > Pinopsida > Pinales > Pinaceae > Pinus > Pinus tabuliformis. Next base: position 503,058,091 of record CM062812.1, read on the forward strand.
TTATATGCTGGTTATTAGCTAGTCATATGATGTATATTGTTTATGGCTCTTGACATGTTCGATGAATATATGATTGGTTAATAAATGCATGAGCTAATAGATGTTATTGCAATTATTATGAGAGGGCATTAGACCTTCTTGACAATTCTCATATAAGTATCAGATCTTTATGTTTAAATATGCATTCATGACATGTAGATTACATGTTCTCAATGTGTTTGACAGAATGTATGTCATGGTTAGACTTGGTTAGGTCAAGTTCTTAACTAAGTTTTGTGTTATAGTCTTGTTCCTTGTGTCATTTATTGTTTTGGAAAGCTTCATCAAGTTTTGCGCAGTGACCTGGAGTCTAGCCCTGAAAAGGTGGCACATATTTTGTTGTAGCAGGTACAGAACTGTGAAATTGATACTTCAGTTGCACCCTTGCATACTTATGCATGCGACTAGAGGCCTACAGTCGCATGGATGTGGGCTTGTGCATGTGACTGGGAGTTCAGGTTAGTGAAAAAGAAAGTTAGCTCAAGGTTTGGGCACCTAGAAGGGTGGTTTAGCCCTTGGGGTTCATGTAGCACCTGGAGGAGGTCAATAAGGTTTTGATTTGTCGATTCCACTTCCTTAAGGTGATCTAGAAGGTTAAGTCATATCATAGTAACTCCTCGTCACATATTTACCCTGGTGAACCGATGAACTTGGGTAAGTGTGGGAGGAGGGTGGTTACACTAATGTACCAAACCAATGTTGCATCCCACACATGCACCAAAGATTCGTTCAAGATGGTTTGTGTCGTGGTTTGAGGCCTTATTCATAGCACATCCCTTAGAAGTAACTCACTTAAAGCCCAAACCCTAGTTTTTTTCCTTAAGCATGAATTAGAGGATGGCAACCTCCCTTTGTATACCGGATTGTAGGTTTTAACCCCGTACAGAAATTACCTACATACAAATTCTAAAACACAGAAAATAAACAATGTGAGAGCATAACACATAAAACACATATACATAGAGATTTCCCCTGGATCCCAAAACGGGACTACCAGCTTGATTTTTCATTATGTTCCTTTCAGTGTTACAATACATATATATACATGCCGAAGTATCCAATACCATGGACCGAAAACCATTGTGTCCAAAACCATGGACCAAAAAAACCATAGGTAGGTTCGCCCAACCTAATATAGGGTCCAATTTTTTTTTTCTCGGGGTGCTGCCCTGAACCCCGTAGAGGGGGGCTACTCGCCCCCCTCAAACCCCCCGGACAGGGTGTGACCCCCCCACTGCACAATTGGCGCAATGAAGGGGGGGCTCCACCCCCCCTCTAACCCCTCGGTTCACTATGTAGGTTAGTAGTGGAAAGAATATAACACAACCCAACACAAATCTCTAAATTGAGCCCATTTTTTGTTAGAAATTAAATAATAGAGCAATGAAACACATAAATATTGCAAAAAAAAAACAACAACAACAAGAGAGACACAAATATATGTGGTTCACCCAATTTGGGCTATGTCCACAGAGAAACAACCAATCCTTCCTTTTATATTATCCAACAAAATGAAGAGATACAACTGACAACAAATCCACTGTAATTTCCCCTTCCCTCTCACACAACCTCTTCTCTTTTCTTAACACTGAATAATACACAACCATAATACAATTCCCCCTCATATAAACCGAGGGTTGCCTTCTAGGGAAAAAAAACTCTAAATTAACATGACTTCTACCATCAGATCTTTCACATAATGAACAATCCATATTGACTACAAAATTACAATATTTTACAAGGTAATTTTCCATCTAATTTTTGTCACCCCCCTGGTGGCACTAGTTGCGGGGGTGGGGGAGGAAGCCCCCCCACACCCACCCCCCCCCCCCCCCACACTCGTCGAGGACTGGGATCCAAACACGGATGAAACAAAACCTCTGAATCATGAAGATAATCAGGCTCCAAACCCAACATTTTCTTTTCATGCACCAACATTCCTTATAGAATCCCTATCTCACGGTCTAATGCCATGTCCATGGTTCATGTACCTTATATATACCTTAGAAATCCTAGCAAGGAAACCCAAAGAATGCTTCCTTCCATTCACGGATGACATCATTATTAAACCCTTTGGTGTAGGCTAATGCACGTAACCTAGGAAGATTTGAACCAAACTCCAAGTAGCACAAAATAAGATAATATACTCAGCAAATTTAATAAAATTAATTTAGCTAACCCCTTGAGCCTAAGAAATAGTGGCATAAAAATGTCAATTCATGGTTGAACCATTATAGAATAGAACATGAGGCCATTCTACAAAATATTGAGACCATTAAAAATACGATCACATGTAAATTTAAGGAAAAATCGTGATTTAAGGAAGAAATTGAACATAACAGAAAAATGAGGTACTATAAGGAGGTCATTAACCTCAATTTAAAAGATCAAAAATATGTTTTGGTTATAGCTAGCTTAAAAAAGCAAATTGACATTGCCAAAATAATAATGAACTCTCACGAGTTCCATATTGAAACAAGACATTGAAAATTTCCTAAAACTCTATGAGATGAAAGAATTTGTCATATTTGTAATACTTAAAGGTGAAAGATGAAAAAATCTCTTAAAATATCTTACATATAACCATATTATATCTCAAATTTTAAAACATCAACTATCTTTATAACATATGTTAGCTCACAAAAATTATGATTTCTTTCCAATCTCTTCGATCATAAAAACAAAATATTAAAAAATAATAATATCTTTTTATATTGTTGTTACCCATTTAATAAATTAAAAATAATTTTATTAAATAAAAAAATAAAACATAATTATATTTGACTAATAAAATAAAATAAAGTAAAATAAAAAAGTAACGAAAAAAACCTAAACAACCTTTATCATCTACACATATAAACATAAAGCAAATCATACATCAAAGTATTAACATTATAAAAAATGCATTATTCCTTTTAAGTTAGGAGGACAAACACATTCATGTATAGGGAATTAAATAGTTGTAACTAGTAAACAAGATAGCACAATGTCAACTAACTTGGCCAAGGATAAGATGCGCAAACTTTCCAAAGGCATGGCATATGATAATGACATTCAGATATAAGTATCATGGATATGCTAATGGCATCCGATACAAGAATCATTCAACCACATGGTTTTGCTTCATGCGTTCAAAACAAAATAGGCACAGAATTTTTAAGGTCTTCACATTTTTAAACTTTAAAGAAATTTTAGGAAAAAATTATCGTAATTCTTTTTAACTAATTAAAAAACAATTCAATAATTTCGAATTTTTTTTCAAATTTCTTCAGAGTCCAATTCAATAATTTCGATTTTTTTTTCAAATTTCTTCAGAGTCCAATTATTGGTTATTTGGACCATAGAAGATATATTATTGAATAAATATATGCTTTTTATTCCACTGATGAGATGGGCTTGAAGATAATTTTGTTTAGAAATTAGGCATCTCCGATTACAAGAATTAGGCATCTCATAGTTTTATATATAAAGAAGGGCATGTTATCGAATAACATCCTTAACATGTATGCTTCATATCGAGATAGGAATAATTTTTGGAATAGAATGGAAGACACACATTTCTTAAAAATTGAATCTCTCAGGAGATCTAAATGACATCACTTTTTGGATGAATGTTGGGCACAGTTCATAGGAGAGACACAATAGCGAATAAACTAAATTCCTTATTATGTGATAATAATTTGTTGTACATCAGACCCCAACTTTTGGTTCCCACTTGGCACAATGGCAGGGCTGGCAAACATCACATTGCCAAATGGTTGGATAGATTCCTATTAAATGAGGATCTTAGGAGAAAATGGGCTACTTACAATCGGAAGTACATAAAACATACATTTCTGATCACTTGCCCATCACACTACTGTGGAGGAGAAATCAAGTACGACAAGGGATGCGTTATAAATTCAATCGAGTTTGGCTCGACGATGAAGAGTTCAATAGAGTAATCCGAGAATTTTGGAATTGCCACAAGACCGATGAAAGCTCTCCAATGCTGGCCATACACAACAAACCCCTTGCCCTAAAAGTAGAAGTAAAGAAGTTGGAGAGAAGGAAAAAATATATGTACAGGGAAATGGTTGATATTAAAATACAACTGGAAAAGTTGGGAAAGGAGATGGATGCGAGGAACCCAACCCCGGACCTATTAAGAAACATTAAGAGCTTGGAGGAAAAAAATAAAAAATCCTACGTACACAGGGAATCACATGGTGACTAAAAAGCAGGGTGCTATGGATCAAACAAGGAGATCGAAATACAAAATTATTTCACAGATATGAAAACTACAAAAGGCAAATAAACTCCATCTAGAATATCAAGGACACACATGGGAATGTGGTAGACTCCCTATCAGAGATCCAAGATGCAGCGACAAAATATTTTGAGGATGCCTACAAGGACAGATTGGAAAACGAGACAAAGGATCAAATCTGGGGGACGAAGTCATATCCTACTATGTTTGATGTAGAGGCCAATGGAGCTTTATACAGATAGGTCAATCTTGAGGAGGTACTTTCTATCCTTTATGAAAGATAAATGCCCTGAACCTGATGGTTGCACGGTTGAGTTTTTCATACATTTATTTGATTTGATTGGGGCGACCTGGTGTGCATGGTCGAAGAATTTAGAAGGCATGGGCGTGTCCTGGGGGCTATCAATTCTACCTTCATTGCCCTTATTCCAAAAGACAGTGAGATGACGTCTTTTCTTGATTATAGGACCATCTCACTCTGCAATCTGAGATACAAACTTATATTAAAGATCATCGCCATCAGGATTAAACATACCCTGTCCACACACATCTCTCCAAAACAATATGGATTCTTGCAGGACATACTAATACATGATGTGGTGGCCACGGTGCAGGAATGCATGCACTCCATCCACACAAGGAAAATGGAAGCAATAGTCATGAAGATTGACTTACAAAAAGCATATGATAATGTTGATTGGGCGTACCTACGCATTATACTTCATAAGGTTGGACTGGAGAATAGGAATATTGAGTGGATCTTGGCAAGTGTAACTTCAGTGAGCTATGATGTTATTATAAATGGATACCCACTAAATTTTTTGGAGCAGGAAGGGGTCTCTGACATGGATGTTCACTCTCGCCCCTACTTTTTATTCTAGTCATGGATGGAATCAGCCACAAGATTAGACATGCGTGCTTGGAGGATGGTTTTCGTGGCCTGGCAGTTGGTCGAGACAACAATGTTACATAACTTTTTTGTGGATGACATTTTGGTATGCTATTGAGAAGGTATTGGGATACTTTATATAACATTTTTTTTCGGATTCGACCATGCCTCTGGTTTGGTTATCAACAAGGGCAAATATATTCTATTATTCGAGGCAGGGAAGAAGGAGGATATAGAATATATTGCAAACCGGTTTGATGTTGAGTCACATCAAATTTGTAATGGTATAAAATACCTGGGATACGAAATTAAGACCAATAATTATAGGATCAATGACTGGTGGTGGATTGTTGACAAATTCCAGAAGAAAATGTTAGGTTGGGAACATCGATTATTAAAGCTTAGAGGCAGAGTCACTCTCTCACAATCGATACTACAACATATGGTAGTATACTGGGCACATTTATATTGCCTCCCTACCAAGATTATACAAAAGATAAACACTATTATGGCTAGATTTATATGGGCTGGCTTAGGAAAAACATTTAAGTACCACCTCACCAAACTTGACAACATCACTATTCCTAAGAAGCTAGGTGGATGGGGGCTATTAAACATAAAACAATTTGGTTGGGCCTTACTAGTCAAGTCCCTATGGCGCGCAATTTTTGGGAACTGTATATGGGGCGACATCATAAGGTCGAAATATCTAAGAGGGATTAAGGCAGGGAAGTGGTTGAGAGATGGACTCATTGGGAGTAAACAAGGATCTACCATATGGATAAGTTTCAACAAAGTGAAGTGTTGGTTAATAAAAAGACATTGCTGGACCTTTGGGTCAGGTGAGGAAATCATTTTGGGAAGAGATCGAATTCTGGGTTCAGAAATTGAGAAGCACTACAATGACTCCCTGATACACGACCTCAACATGAGGGGTATTTTCTACCTGGCCTAGACCATTAAAACATGGTAGGGTATCACTCCTATATGGATGTAGGCAGAGGATATAGGACTATTAGGAACTAACGTTGAGAGTTGGGAAGGCATAACCAAAGAACTACTCAGAGCAGGTGTATGCAGGGACGAGACGTGGGATCAAGTTGGATGGGATGGGAAGTTACATAAAGGTACTATATCTGTTGTAGATACATATTTTTTCATTTGTTGCACCACACACAATATTTAGAACACTACATGGTTTGCAAACTTCTGGAAAGTACAGGTACCATATAAAATGATCCTCTTTTCTTGGCTGACTTGGAGGAACAAAAATCTAACTTGGGAAAAATTGAAAAAGAAAGGCATCCACGCACTGGGCAGATGCGTTTTTTGCAATATGTAGGAGGAGGATAACACACATATTTTTCTACACTGCCCATGGGTTGTATAGGTATGGAAAAGGACCCTGGATATTATTTCTTACAAACATGATGTACAAGCCAATATAGAAGCATGCTTAGTATGGTGGAGCAGGAGATCACGAGGGAAAAGGGCAGTTCCAATTGCTATCTTTTGGGAATTGTGGAGAGCTAGAAACTCCAACATTTTCGAAGGCAAAGTTTTAAATATCTGTAATGTCATTAATAACATCATTTCTTGGGTGGGATTGCTTGTACACACATATCCTGCTCAGGTGAATGTTTTTCAACATATAGCAACACCAAATATATCTTTCCCTGCAGGTTACTTCGACGGTGCAGCACAGGATGGGAGATGTGGATGTGGAGCTTGGATCTGCATGGACTACAACCAACACTACTGTCTCCATTGGTCAGGAGGACCCAACACAAATTTGAGAGAAGAAGCCATAGCTTTATGGGGCCTTACGTGGTTTGCTAGGTTCCTTAACATCCCCAAAAGGCTTGGCCTCCATATCACACCCACACCTACAGGGTTGGTTATGCAATATTGACTATCTCAAAGGCACATTTTAGCAGGTTCAGTTCCAGCACATCCACTGGGAGTACAATACTACTGCAGATAAGATGTCCAAATTGGGCATTCTAGACCCTCCTAGCAGAATGTTCATCTCACTTGGGATTGGTAGCTCCCACATGCCAGACGTTAGCTCCATGTCTGTGCCTGTTTAAACTATCATATATTTTCTTCTGATCCACTGGCTTTTGGAATATCGTTTTATGTTGTTTCTTATATTTTGGTTGTTCTGGATATTTCTGCATATTATGCAATAGAAAATCGTTCGATGTTCACATTGCCTAAACAACGAATGATGTTTTGAAGGTTAATTTTTTGTTTCATTTAATTTTGTAAAATCATAAACGTGTTTAGCAAAAAAAAGTATATAATGTTATATTTTGATGTTTTGGAAATTCAATTTTCTGTTTTATTTAATTTTGTAAAATTATGAACATCTTCTGAAAAGCCTATAATATAATGTGTAGGTCACAATTATTAGGTCTTTGCCCAAAGAATCCATAAAAGCATTAAGAATGGCATGGATAACAAAACCAAAAAAATGACGGTTGCCCATTAGGATGGTGTAATGGGAGGAGAAGGTCCTCGAGATTTCCCATGCACACTCGAGACATGGCTGCATGGAGTGCACACTTGGTTTAATTTATGCCTTCACATATTAAAAAAAAATATTTTTTTAATAAAATGTAAGATAAATTATAAATAAAGTAAAATTAAAATAAAGGGAAAAGACTTGTCAAATAAGATGAGAAATATATTTATTGGTTATCAAAATCAATGTCTAGAGGTTAGAGGTTAATAGATTAAGGGACCATATTTCATGAAACATCGACCACAAACTTTAGATTAGTGTGAAGACGCCTTAATCCCAAGATTAATAATCGATTACTAATAATTTCATGCTGCAAGCAGCAATCACTAACCAGAATAAATTTGTCAATCATAGTTATCCAAGATATTAATTATTCAATTGTTGATCAATTATTGGAACATCGATGATATATCAAATGTTTCCAAAGTGTAATGGGTGTGTTTTGTTTTGTTTTATATTGCCTATTAAATTATGTTGTTTGATCTTCTTGATAATTTTGGGCTAAATTAAGTTGTTAGTTGTTATATATAATAGTAAAAAAATAGATTATAATTTAATTGTCAAATTTATTGTTGGATAGTTATTATTAAGCGTTATGTGTGAATGCAAGTTGATTAATTATTGTTATTCAAGGAAAATTATTTATCATTATTATTTATGGAAAATTATATCATCTAGAATTATCTGATGGTGGTCTCTAAGGAGCATGCTTTCACACACACACATATATAGACGTAGTCTAAATTATAGACGAAATGATCTTTCTCACCACATTATTTATGGTTAATTTTAACCAATAACCTTTTTCAAGACATTTTTTATGGTTAATTTAAACCAAAATCTTGAAGAGAATTTTAAAAATTTAAATTTAAATTATTTAATCTATAAAATTTAAATACCTTAAAAGTTTTCAAGATATTAAATCTATTTATACATTCAAGAATACATTTTCAATGACAAAAAATCACATTCTTTCATGAAATTATTTACCTATAAAAAAATTTATTTTATTTATAAATTAAACTAAACTTATATAAAAAATATAAAAATATAACTTACTGCAAACAACTAAACCTGTGGATTTTGACCTACGTTTTTTATATAACTGACTACAACCTACTAAACCTGTGGATTTTGACCTACCTTAACTGACTTCTCGCATTTTGCATTCCATCACAATCTAATCGCTCCCCCACGGTCCCGCCGATTTATAAAAAAACATTGAATTGCATTAAATTCTGTCCATCATAAAAAATCCAAGGAAATTCCTATTTCCACCCCAGATTTTTAATAAATGCTTGCTGACATGTGCGGGGATAAGGAAATATAACGCGCCCGGTCATGTCTGGAAGAGAGAAAAAAACGGCGAGCGTTATATTTCCTTATCCCCGCACATGTTAGGAAGCATTTATTAAAAATATGTGGTGGAAATAGGAATCGCCAAAATGGAATCCGAAAAAGGTGAACGGCACAAAATATAGGTGATCCACTGGCCACGGTAGTTAAACGAAAAGGCGTCCACATTCATTGAACGCTGCGAATCCCTTTGTTTCTACCAACTGCAAGGCAGCCATGCTGGATGATTCTCAGATGCACGGCAGTTACGTGTGCATCCGACGCCATGACGTCGGTTGCATTCGCATGGATGAATTTAAAGATGGATGATGTCCGCTTAGTCAACTGATTTTAATTAATTATTAGTTTAGTCTATAATGCACGCGTAAAATAATAAAGAATATTTTATAAATTGTAACTTGTTTTCAATATACTAAATTTATTAAAAAAGATTATCAATATATTGATATTCGTTTATGGTTCAATTCCATTGAATATATTGTTTATTTTTCACTATTTGAAAGGTTGGATTGTTATGAGACTTGTGTGTATGTAAATCGCTGAAGATCGCTCAAACCATCTTGTTTAAAGACATTTCATTAAATAAATATTATTTAATAGGTAAAAAAATTATTTTTATTATTTTAAGTATTGAAGATTTATTTTAATTCTAGATTTATTAAGTTTTGAGAAAGGTTAAATCTTTTTTATGTTAAAAAAGTTTATATTTCAAGAGATATGATTCTTTTTGACGTTAGGAGATCTAGAGTTAAGGATCTAGGTTGGTTTAATTACCAATTATAGTTATAATTATTACTTTTATGTTTTTCATTTTATTTTATTTTATGGTTTCTTTCATATTGAGGGTTGTTGTGACTAGGCTATACGAGAATGTTATTGCCAAGTTTACCACTGTCGAAGGTTGGTCAGATGAAATTAAATGCAATATCGGAGTTAAGCAAGGATGTCCCCTATTTCCTACCATTTTGGCATCTACATTGATAAACTAGAAGAGTGTTTGGAAGCTGCATGATGTGATGGCCCCAAGCTCACTGGTATGGTCATTACTCTTCTCCTTTATGCTGACAATATTGTTCTCCTAACAGGGAGCCATGACGATCTTAACAAGCAACTTAGGATCCTCCAAGATTATTGCTCAAAGTTGGGTATGATTGTTAATACCAACAAGACTAAAGTCATGATAATTACATCCAAAAAGATCAACAATGATAATTTCATTGATGATAATAACTACTTGGAGAAAATTTCTTCATACAAATATCTAGGAAGCATTCATCATCGAGTCAACTGGAATTATAGCATTGAGAGAAGGATAATTGGAGGTTGGAAAGCTTCTTATGGGCTTGAAAACAATTGTAAGTCGATAACTCTTTGGGTATGGAATACAGAAAAGTTCCTTTTTGAGACTCTCGTCACCCTACTATTTTATGTGGATGTGAGGTTTGAGGATACAATATATCTAGAGAATCTTGGAGGAAGATTGAGCTTATCCAAAAGCAATTTATAGCCTACAACCTCAATATTAAAGGAAATATCGCCTACCCTATCCTCTTAATCGAAGTTGGCCTTTCCCCCATTGAAAGCATGACTGTGATTAGGTATCTCATGTATAAGAAGAAGCTATACAACATGGAAGCCAAGAGGTTCCCCAAAATTGCTTCTAACTCTAGCCAAAACCCCCACCTCCAACTCAAGCGAACCTGGCATAAGGATGCCCAGTCTTGGCTAGACAATTAGCGGTAAAGAATGAGATCATCTTGGAAAATACAGATAATATTAAAAGTATTATTACTTCCAAATTTAAGGATAATTTAAGGATAAGTTGTGGGAAGACAAGGAGCTAGAGGGGGAAAGGAAGCTAAGGTATTATAAGGAGGTGATCAACCCCAATCTTGATAATTAGAATTAACTTTCTGTCTTGACCAATGTTAAGAAAAAAATGAACATTGCCAAGATGAGAACTAATTCTCATGAGATCCAAAGTGAAACTGGGCATTCGTCAAATCCCAGAACACCTTGAAATGAAAGAATATGTCACCTTTGTGATATTAAGAGGATTGAAGATGAAAAACACTTTCTCTTGGATTGCCTATCTCTTACTCACATCCATTCTAATTTTCAAAATCTTTGCCACACTTCCAACCTTCTCAACTTGTTAATGTAGAAAATCTTGTAGATTCACAAGCTATGGCAATTTGCTAAAGAAAGAGACAAGAATCGACTTCTACTCTTTACAGCGAAATCCCATAAACATCGAGCAAACAATAATCAATAGAGGAATAGAATCAAAGGCACATAACACAATAAATATTCAGGGAAATCCACAACTCAAAACCCCACTATCTGTTTTGTATTAGTTCGGAAAATCAATATGAAATTACAATGCTTGTTCTCTCTAGAACAATCCCAACACTCAACAAATTCAATCTCCAGCTCATAAGCAAGCTCAAGGCCAAATCTTAGCCTCTTCACAAGCTCTCCAATTCTCTATTCCAATGTGTAATTCCTATGAAGGATAGCTTGTATTTAAAGGGAAATAAAGCCTCTAAAAATAGCACAATCCCTCAAGGATCAGTCCTCGATTGCATGCACTATCAATGCAACTCAAAAAAATCTAAAACAAATTGTACATTGTCCCTGCACTCTAGTCTCAACTGGGTCTTTCTCAGAATCGACATGCATGATTTTCTAATGAGTAACTATTCAGTTAAGTAGAGTAGCACTGGTGGAGTTCATTAGTGTCACCACTAACTGTTAACTCACTATTAGTTCTCTCAATCATTTTGAGAACTAATTTAACTGAACTGACTCATGAGATTGAGTCTTCTATTTTACAACTCACAATTAACTCACACTGGACTCCTTCAAAGTAGGGAAAACATATACATGACTTCCCAAAGACTTCCATCTCTAATTTCCTAAATTAAGTAAGTTTAATAAACTTAATTTAACTATTTTAAGTTGCTATGAGAATAGAATTCAAATTTAATTCAAGGACAAATTAAACTGGAATTTCTTATTGCCATTTCTCAACACTCCCTCTCAACAAGAAATGGATTATCAACTACCCTGATCCTATGTCCGTGAAACTCGAATTTACATGTTGACAATGCCTTTGTCAAGATGTCAGCATCTTTCTCCTCCATGGGAATGTAATCTGACAACAAGATCTGCCTCAATACACAATCTTTGAGATGATACCGAATATCAATATGCTTGGACTGATCATGAAAGAATGGATTTTCAGAGAGTTTGATACAACTCTGATTATCACAATAAATCACTGTTGGATCCATCTGCTGACCAAACAAACCAACCTGGATCTTCCTCATCTAGATAGCCTCACATGTTGCCTGACTTGCAGCCATGTACTCTGCCTTTGCCCAACTGAGTGCAATTGATCTTTATTTCTTGTTGTACCAAGAAACTGTTGCTGACCCCATACTGAAGATCCCACTTGATGTGCTCTTCCTGTCGGATGAACTCCCTACTCAATCTGCATCGGTGAAGCCTTGAAGCTTCACTCCCTCTGTCTGTCTATACCATAACCCAAACTGAGTAGTTCCTTTGAGGTATCTCAATACATGCTTTGTCGCCTTCCAATACAACTTGGTAGGCCTAACCATCGCTTGACTAAGTTGGTTAATTGCATATCACATATCTGATCGTGTGTTCACCAAGTACATGAGTGAACCCACAAGCTTCCTGTAAACAGTAGCTTCCACTACTTCCCCTGAAGTAGCATCCTCCTTCCTCCAGTTACCAGCTAGAGGAGTCTCCATGGGTTTACCGCTCTCCATGCAGAATCTCTTGCGTATCTTGTTGTCATACTTGCCTTGAGATACAAAAAACTCCCCATCTCCCTACCATACCTCCATGCCAAGATAGTAATGCATGGACCCCATGTCCTTCATATCAAACTCTATTGCAAGGTCCTCCTTGCAATATTTGATGAGCTTCGCATCACCTGTAAGTATAAGATCATCTACATAAATTACAATGATCAACAACTTACCTTCCACCACTATGTGATACAAGTTCGCATCCACTTCACTCTTCGTGAAACCAAACCCAGTGAAGTAGCTACCTATCGTAGTGTACCAAGCACGGGGTGCTTGCTTCAACCCATACAAGACAAGAACTCAAATTTTAGAACAACATCTGTAGAGTGCTTGAACTTTACATGTAGTAGAACAAGAACACCACACAATAGCTAAAGAACCCCCTCTCAATCATGCAACAAGTGAAGGTCTCTCCAAATCTTGTAGTAGTCAAAAGCCAAGAACCCAAGAGACAAAATAAAAAGGCCCCTTTTCTCCCTTGTTCCCACAATTTATTTCTCACATTGTTGACCTCATTGCATTCTAAATGAAACAAGTAATTTCCCATGTTGTTAACCTATTCACATTCCAGAACTAAATCAATTTGATTTCCTGCAGTTATGTGGAAAATCGAGAGTTGGTAACTTATATCATGTTCTTATAGTATCTTTCGTAGTGGTGTCTTGCAATAGTAACTAGAGGTTTGGGTGTGTCAGCAAGTCCATGCAATAGGAGTATCAACACACGATCCTGGGAGTGTCAACAACTTAAAAGTAATCATCGCTTTTATAAAATGCAGCTATAGGAGTAGCAAAAACTATCAGTTGGGTGTATCAACGACTAAAATAGAAGTATCAACAACTCAAAATACATGGGAGTAAAAGCACTTATTTTCCTACATTATGAACTCAAACAAAAACTTATTTTTATTTGATGAGGATTTCTCGAGGCGAAGGATGCTCCTGCATCACTAGGGAAACATTGATATCACCCAACACACCTTCAAGTTTTATCTTGGACCTATCAACTAATTCCAGGATAGTGGGTGTGGGGCGGAGATTAAGCAATTGTAATTGCTCCATGGTCTACTTGTTCATTATCTTAATGGCTGCCCCTAGATAAATACAAAAATTTGAATGAGGACTCTATTAACATGGATTGAAAAATGGGACTACCAGGATCTACATATTTTTCTATAAAGGATTGTCCTAACATCAAATCTATTGATTTTCCTATGAATTGTATAATTCTTGGTTATTCCCTTTTCCTTCCTAGTTTTTCAAACAAAGTTCCCTGATGCTTTGGCATATATGGGGATATATTTGATAGCTTGTAGCAAGTTAACCTTGATGCAAATATTCCTTCTATTATTAGTTCATTTTAAAAATGATCAATTGGCTTTTACAAGCTTAGATTTTATGGATAAGGAGGTAAAATAGATGATTGAGAAAGTTCCGATGTGGAAGGAATTTTATTTTTTTTGTCATTATTTGTTTGTATGAGGGTCTCATCCTTATATTCTCCTCAATAATTACAAGGGAGTTCTTATTGAGAACCCTTCCTGACTTAAGATGTACATCTTGTAATTTTACAAGGTTGATTAAATAGGGAGGAAAGGGTGGTAGCTCAACATTGTAAGAAGCTTGAGTCACCTTATTATTTGGAATGGGAAATAGTTAGGTAGACAACTGAGTTGGACTTGGGGGTTGAGTAGGTGCCACTTATAGTTGTTGGAATTGTGGAAGTGGTGGTATTTGTCACATTTTTTGTATTGTTGGTTGGGCTAATAATTGTGTGGGGTGCGCTTGTTAGTACAATGATGAAGGTGGTTGTGTAGGATAAGATTGTTGGGATTGCATGGGGTACTAGTAGGCATGCATACTTCCAAATTTGTACCTCATCATCCTTGTGGCCAAGGATAGTTTGGAATTGGTTGTGGTGTGCATTCTTGCCAAGACATATTGAATTAGGAAACTAAGATGGATATTGTTGATTACAATAATAAGAAAATTATTTCACGGGTTCAGAAATTATACTTGAGGCTATTAGCTATCAAGGCCTCCTTGGTGCTAATGCACAAAATTTCTCGATTGCTTGATGTTGGGTCTCCAAAATGTCATTCATTTCACCCTCTTTTCTTTCACCAGCTCCATAACCATGCTCTAAGACCATCTTTATGATCAAATATGGGTTTAGACACATGTTTTTCCAATAAATGTATTTTGGTATTTTGAGTGAATTTATGGTTAAATATTAGAAAAATAACATGTACTCACTTATATATAAAATTTGGATGAGATTTTTTATGTGTGTAGGCATATTGGAAGATTTCAAGACGATCATATTTGCCCTCCAAGACTCAAATTCGAATTTTCTCTTCAAACTCTTGAATATTTGAGGAAGATTTGAGATCATTGGTCAAGAACATTTCATAGAGAAAGATCACGGAAGTTTTCATAAGTGTTTCCTATCAAAGCTAAATGAGATTTGTGAGAGGATATGAAGAGATGCTAATTACTAGATGTCAACATATGGTTGTAACCACATGAGATATTTGTGGATCTAGGAGAGATTTGTGGATCTACATTTATGAATTAGTTATCTTAGATTTTCTATAAATAAGAGTGTCTTCTCCTCTCAAATGGTGTGAAAAGTTTGGGAGCTATGTTCATGATTCAATGTAGAGGTTTGGATGTTAAGGATTGGAACTATGCTTATGATTGATGTAATGAATGCCATTGTAATTCACTTTGACATGGTTGTGCCTCCATTTGGTATTTGATCAAGAGTTTCTCAACTTTCCACCTCTCATGCATTTTAGAATGGCCACCTAATGAGTATGAAATGCAATTTAATGTTTCATTTTTTAAGATAGATTAGTTTTTTTTATGATTCATTTTAAGTATTTTAATTAGATGCATTGTTTACATTCTTTTATGCTCATTCTATTTGTGTTCTTTTGTAGGTCAAGCATTATTTTTTTTGTAAACTTGGTAGTACTTTCTCTATTTATATTAACTAACCATAGTCAATTTTTTCCAATGATAATAGGTGGCCTCAACCTGCCCGTAGGAAACTAGGTTTGCCACATGTTAGCGTTAAAAGTTGTCTAAAATTTAAATAAGTCTTTTTCTATCATCCTTACAACATTGTCTATTTTATCTATACTGAATATCAACTTTGAAAAGTAAAAGCTACTCAGCATAAAAACAAAATTTTATCTGGAACTCTGTTTTACTCCTCGTCCAAGGACTCCACCGGGGCTGGGGCTTTAGCGCTGGATCCCGACATCTCGCTTCTCCTCATGTCCTGTAGACTTTGCTCGATCCTACTCAGTGCCAGGTTGTTTCGATATGTTTGAATCTGAATTGCTGCTATCTCTCTGAGGAGATCTGCTCTGCTGGGTTCCTTCACTTTGGTTTCCTCCTGTTCCTCTTGTACTTTGTTTACTGCATGTTCTTTGTTGAAAGTCATGGCTCGGGACACTACATTCTTCATGACCCAGTATTGCTGGATCATTTCTCTGAATAGAGTGTGGTAGCCGCAGGTGTTCCTCGGGTCTTGTACCATGTCTTCCCATTCTTTTGTGTGAATATCTTGGTTGAAGGTACTGTCATTTAGTTCTCTCTCCCAACCCGCTATTTGCACTCTGACCTTGGGTGGATTACTTGCCATGTACGTATCAATAAGGGTCTTCATATGCTCCTATCCCATCTTTCTGCCTCTCGTACGCTGGTCTCTGCTAGAGGTTCCAACCCACCCAACGGTCTATTTCCATGCTTTTCCTGCTCCTCTGTTTCTCTTCTTGGCCACTTCTTTTCCATCTCGCCATTCTTGCATTGTCTCGGTAGCAGTTTTCTTCACCCAGTTCACTTTCCTCTGTGTGCTTGCTTGCCTTCACACTGTACTGGACGCAGATTATAATGAAACCTAAAACAATACCATAAGAAGTATCAGTAGTCTAAAGGTATACTTCTCATTCTGTCTTGTATTTAAGTGTTCCGTGTTTGGTCTCTGGCTCAAGTCCTGGTGGCTTGAGTTCACTTTTCATCTCCCTCAAATTTCCCCCTGATAGCTCTTAGGTTAGCATTTTGCAACCTCTCAATTCTTCTTCTCTCAGGTTCATCTTGCCCCATCTACCCTCACTCAAATGGTTTACCTTAGAAGACCTACCGGGGAGTCTACAAAGGGAGACCATGTCCATGATCTGACCTGTACAAGGTTTCTTCATTCCGTTCTCGCACCTTTCTATAGTCTTCGATCTAATTGAGCTCCTGGTTATCCTCTAAGTTTTACTCTGGATATTCTAGTTAGGGCTCTCAGCGGCCCAATTGTCCCTTGTCTTAGCTATTATGGCCTCCATGGTAGTTTCCTCTCTATACCAACTACTTAAATTATCCCCTCCATGCCTTTGGAGCCACATGGCTGGAGTTATATTCCTTCTGCCTTCTCCCTTACCAGGTTCTCTCTTCTCTCCCCAGCATCCCTCCTTCCCTCTCTGCACTTTATTTAAGTGCGTTTCTTTATCTTTTGCTTCTCTCTCCCTTTCATCCTCATTCCTGACTCAGATAGTGTTCCAGGAGACCCTAGTTCTGACTCTTTCTGAGTCATGATTTTCCCAGGTCTCTTTCCCTAATACCACGGAATTTGGCATTACTATAATTCTGATGTTAAGGAAATGGAGGAATACATACCATCGACTTGAGTTGACGCAACTGCATCCACCGGCCTGCATCCTCGTCCTGCATCCACCACCTTTCACTACTCTTACCCTCGCTCTCTCTTTCTGCATGCAACCATCTGCTTTCTCTCTTACCTTTTGTTTTAACTCGCTGTCCCTTCTGCCTTTCGTCACACCTCCCACCTATCCTCCTAATTTCCTCGTCGCCCTTTTCCTCATTCCTACTCCTCGGAATGAAGGCCCTCTGTCACTTCCAACTTTGTCCCTCATTAACTCCCTCGTGCCTCTGACTGTTCCTGCCGTGGGTTCTTGTCTATCCTCCTGCCACTTGTTGGCATCAATCTGCCTGCTCTCTCGCTAGCTTCCATGCCTTCCTCTTTGCCTTCCATTTGCATCCACACCTATCTTCTTTCGAGGCTTTCTCCCTCCCTGCCTCGTCCTTCTACCTGCCCTTCTTGATGTCCTCTTCCCTCACATCCTGATGTGTTCTCTGTCCTTTCGCTCGAGTGGATGGTCCCTGACATCTCCTCTTCCCATCGTCGTTGGCTCACCTCCTCTTCGTTGTCACACCCCGATCGGGGGTGTAGGTCAAACATTATTTCTTTCATGTCATAGACTCATTTATTTTCAATTTGTTTGCTTTTAGATTCACATAGTCATGAATGATTCTAATTTGACAATGCACACATTAGTAATTTCAATTGAACTCTCATTGCTTTGAAAATAGGTTGCCATTAAATTTCATAGATTAAGAATTCAATGCTTTCTTAGTATAGGATTTGTTTCTTTCTAGATTGAATGTACTTTTGATTCTTTGCTTTCATGTCATTAGAATAGATTTATATTCATGTCAATAGAGCAAGTTTACTTTCTTAGCAAATTTCATTTCAATTTTCTAGATTAAAATATTTCTTTCCAAGTTTTGAATTTGAGAATTTTGAAACAATAAAGTGTGTACATACTCATCTTAGATTTTTTCATGAATATATTTTATTTCAGTCTTGCGATTTCTTTCAATAGAGTAGAATTTCTTTTTTGAAATTGATATTTGATTTCTAGCATATATTGTAAAAGTATACTCCGCGAGTTCACGAACCCCGGGTTTGACAATTTAATGGCAAGTAATTTAATTGACAATTAAATTACCCAACATTTTTGGAACCGTTGTTGGAGAAGTATACATAGAGGTTAACTTTCAATCTAGAATTCTCCTTTTAGCTTCAATCTCATTTTTTTTAGTTGCATTCATTTTTAGATGCATAGTTAAAATTCATGTTAAAAATCATTTAGATGCATAAATTTCAATTAATTTTTGTACTATAAGAGTTTCGACACTAATCCATTTATGGACAGGAAATCTAGAATGATGATCAAGTGTTTCTTGGAGAGCAAGGACTACATTGAAGATTGGTTTCAAACAATGACTAAGCCACAACATTTTTTTTTCAACAAATCCTGGCACCAAATTCAAATGTACAAATGATTTCTCATATCCTTGCAAACATTGAGGTATATTTTTCAAAGTTGGATGCGAGCATACTAGAGATCTTGATTCGTAAATAACTTCATTGTAAATACTTCTACACTTGACAAAAAAAAATTATTTTTCAAAATAGAGTAGGATAGAATAGGGAAATAAAACCAAGCTTGGTGAGTTTTTGTTTTGAAATTTGATTTCATTTATTTCTTGAAATTTTTCATTTCGTGGTGCAGTAAGAGCCACCTCATTCACTAACTAATAGCATAAAAATTTGCAAGAAAATGAGCATTTGTGAAGGCGAACATGTAGAGTTTCAAGAGTAAAACTTGAGGTTTGAAACATCAATTCTTCTTACCTTGTTTTTCAAATTTCAAATGAATAAAGAAACACGATAACCTTGAGCATGTTCTCTTCTCGCACCTCGCTGCGACGTGAAAGATCAGAAAGGAAAATTGGATAAGTTAGCTTTGAAATTTTGTAATAAAATTCATAGTTCTAAGAAATTAGTTAGGAAATCTAAATTTACTATTCATTTTAAAATTTATTTAAAATCTTGATTTCCAATTTTCAAATAAATTTGTCTTTTTTTTTTAAACCTAATTAATTTTTCACAAAAAAATCTTTATTTTTAAACAAAATTAAAATTCTAAAAATATTCTTTATTTAAAAAAACCAATAATTTCTTTTCTTCATTAAAAAACCAAAGATAAAACATTCCAACAAGATCATCAAATTTATATATAAAAACCATATTTTTTAAGAACCACCGTTTATAAAAGCAAACGAGGGTCGAGAGCTATGAACAAAGGGCATTCCAAAACAATGTATGTGGTGCTGGTGAAATATAGGTGTAGTTTCAGATCTAGATCTAAACGATTCTGTCACTTCCGAGTACTAATGTATTGATAAAATGTGGTGTTGAATAACAATACAACGGTAAATAATGATTATGTTTCCATTTTTTTTTTTGGGGCAAACCAGAAGAATTCTAATTGAAGTAAAATTTTAGTGCAGTTATAATAACCTGACGTGTGGGCGTCATTCTCGAACGGCTTCATTTGTTCAACAGAGATCTCGGAATCTCTTTTTGTGACCATTTATGGTTTGCATTTTGTCACACAGTTAGCATTTTGTTGCACTTCTAACATCTTTAACTTACATAAATTTCTTTCACACTTCATATCACATGTGTAGCGTGTGGCCTAGTTGTAAAATGTTTGGTTCATAAGAAGTTCGTCATGAGTTTGAATTTCGATAGAGGTAGTTTATTAACTATTCTGAGAATTTTAACAATTTTTAATTAGGCGACAATTTCATTACCATGTGATGGCATGTGATGAGAATTTTAACAATCTTTAATTAGGTGATAATTTCGATAGAGGTAGTTTAATAACAATTTTTAATTAGGCGACAATTTCACTATCATGTGATGACATTACACTGGTTTATGTGGTAGCTATTGTCAATCTTTAACTAGGTCACAATTTCATTGTCACGTGACGATACTGGATTGGTCCCTGTGGCAGCATAGTATTAGTCAGCGTTGCACAATTGTCCACAACATCACACTGTCCAGTCAACAGTGCACATTAATTTGTCATGTCATCACCTAGTCATTTTTCCACTTCAGTATCCATGTGGAATCTTTTGGCACTGCCACATGGCACCTTTTGGCGCTGCGATGTGGCACCCATGCACCTCATTTTCATTATTTTGCTAAAACTTCAAACAACCATAACTTTTTCATACAACATCTGTTTGAGGCGATTCAAACGTCGTTGGAAAGATCTCGATGAGATCTACTTAATGAGATAGTTTTCATTAGAATTTGAGATAATTAAAAAAAAAGGTAATTTTTTTTATGGATTTTATAGTAATTGGACTTAGGAAAAAATTAAATCATTAAAAACATGTTTTTGATATGAATTTGCTTTAACGTAGTTTTTGAATCACTAAAATTGGGCATCAAGCGAAGAAATTATCAACAAAATACTAACAGTTCATCCAAGGTACCACTTCCTCGTAAGTAAAAGTGCATTTCATTTTTATTTGTTTTACTTTATTTGTATTATTAACATTATTTATGATTTTTTGTGTATATATCGCATAAAGAAAGACTAATGTTGGGCGGTATTAATGCAAGATTTACACCAAAATTTAATTTGTCAATCCGGATAAGTAAACTTAGATGTGTAGCATAATATATGCCAGAATACGACCTCATGGATCTGTCAAATAAAAACCAAGCTCTTGCAAGAAATTCAAAAGGGCATCATTAAGGAAAAATGAACAAGACTCTTTAAAACAAAGTAAACAAACTTTGAGAATCTACTTCTGGCTCCTCTTCTGGGTTGGGTTGACTCCTGCAGTAAGTCTTCCTCAATTGTCCAGGGGATAAGGGAATGTAGGCCCCATTCAAAAGAAAGTGATTCGAGAAATAAAGAATGCAAAACCTCTTAAAAGTTATTGCTATGTTGCAAGGATGAAAAGCATGAAATTAAACTAGAAATCACACAGCAACTTCATTCCAACTAACCTAAGGAAATAACTGAATGCTTTAAAAAGAATTAAGATAATAATGCACCGCTTCTCTTAAAGACAATTCAGTACTTTACCTGTAAGAGAAATATGCAATAAGATTAATTTCAGGATCCCCTTTCAGTACGTAGCCTTCATATTTATAACAGCAGTGCTGCCCAAGTTTAGAATGGTTGTTTGAACTAACTTGGAACCAAAACAATGAAATCTAATTCCTACTAAGTTTTGGAGATAATACAACAACTGGTGCAATTTGACAACTATGTAATTCCAACTGCATGGTGCAAACATAGAACAAGAATGGAGGAATAGATTCACTGTCAATTCCAGCTCCATCTTCCAATCGATCGAGTGGTATGCAAAATTCTTGTTTTGCTGGCAAATATAAACATAACTTGCGGGAGTTTTTGAGAGAGCAACAGCCTGGTCTTTACCAGCAAAACCGTTCATGCTTCTAGTATCGAAGTAGAAGATGTTGTCACCAATTACACAGTTATATTTGGTGTTTCCCTACCAGGTGTAATGCAAATACCATAGAAAGAAATTGAAATAGTCCTTTTGGCTGCTGTGACTTTAAATAGATGCCTCCAGTTATGTGTGAAGCCTGCTGCAAGAAGGCAGAGTGTTGACTTCCCACTATCAGAACCATAGACCGTTGAGCAGAGAAATATATGCGAAGTATATGTTAGTTTTATACAGCGGAAACTATTAACAACAGTGTGAGAGTACTCTTCCGTTTTGTATCTATAGATGTCATTAAGCTACTGAAGGTCAAGCTAGAAATTACTTCACATGTGATAACTTAATGCATGTAAGCACTTATCAATTCGCTCTATAAATTCTTTTCCTCCAGCTTTTGGTTTAAGCAACTGTCGAGCACATCTAAGTGCCATGAAAAACAACGCCTGAATTTCAATTGGATAACCATAAATTCCCATTTTGCGGTCAACCATACAACAACCATCAACACAAAGGAGTGTGGGAAATGTGTTAATGTATGAAAGCCCCAAATTGGTGTAGGAATGTTGGTGCAAGCATAGTTGGTGTAAGAACTGCTAATACAGGAATGTTAGCACCTGCCACAAAAAAGCCTATTAATGACATTTTCACATTAAATACTCTTCAAATTATCA
This sequence comes from Pinus tabuliformis, assembly GCA_031772625.1. Classification (NCBI taxonomy): domain Eukaryota; kingdom Viridiplantae; phylum Streptophyta; class Pinopsida; order Pinales; family Pinaceae; genus Pinus; species Pinus tabuliformis. The sequence continues at coordinate 503,080,804 of CM062812.1, forward strand.
AAACAAGAAGAGTTCAGAGATCATCAACTGTTAACTGTAAATGCCTCTAAATAATGACTCAATAATGCGTAGAAAGAATAATAATGACTATAAATGCTTAGTACAATTATAGATTTATTTAGAAAAAAAAGCATAGAAATATGGACAAAATGGAGGCCCAACAACTGATCACCCCTCTCCTTCGAGAATCTTATGTTTTATTGCTTATTAGTGCTATGTTTTTACAGGTTCTAGGATGATTAAAAAGATTAATTTATGCACAAGTGGTTCTCAAAGAACAATTTTTTTTTCAATAAGAACATGAAGAACTCAAATCCATCTCAAATCATATTCATAATGCCATTGCTACTCATTGATTTTCCTCTTCCTAAGCTTACAATCCATTCATGAATTTTCATCTTCCTACTACAAGGTCATGATTGCAAAACCATTTTCCCTTTGAAAATTTCACACTTTCATGTCTCACTTACATTTCATCCCTAACCCATGAATAAAGTCATTCAACTCACTTACAATGTTGAGTTACGTCCTTCACATGTAATAAACTTCTGGATTATCAATAATAAACTAGTCCACTTTTCCTCTAAAGCAGAGATAAGGATTCCACATTTGAAAATGGTTATATCCATACCTGGATTGCATAAGATAATCCTCCAGGCCCTCTCATCAAAGTTTTTGTTTTTGAACCACCGTTCCCCCTCCTATGGGAGTTCCGTTGCTACTGCGATAGATGCCTCTGTGACTGAAAATTTAAGATCTCCAACCTCAACTTCCACGCCATTAAAAGACCTTGCAAATGTCTTCGTGACTTCTTTATTGTAACCTCTGAATTTCTGGATGAACTGCAGCCACCGTGCCTTCCTTAATATGCTTTTCAATTGTGGATACCCCTCCATGAATTTAGGCCCGTCCGGTTCTGCTCTTAGCAGAAGACCCATTCCTTCCTCCTGCCTTAAAATACGTCTGTGAGTGATGGACTGTGAGTAATGGATTGACGGAGGTGAAATGGTTGTGTTAGCGGGGAATGGAGAAGGTTTGTGGAGAAAAACCAGTAGTTATAAACGGAAGAGCAGAGAACAGGTAGTGAGAATGAGTTCACGGAGCGGAGGCTTATGTAAACAGGCTAGAAATAACAAACACAACTTCAATGGGATAGTATGGAAATAGAGTGAGCCCGACTTTTGAACTAGAAGGCTGCAGAATAGGCGTGAGCATGTTCTCAAAATGACTGCGGATTTGTGCAGCGGGAAAGAGTCGTGATCAAATATATTACATCCTCATAATTACCCAGTTCAGCAAGTGGAATGACAACGTACAAATAAACGCGAGTTAAATTCAGAGGCGGATCATGAGGCTGTTAAAAATTAATGCAAAGTTCGTGGTGGAATCATGCAAAGGCAATGGAGCGGTTATGAAAGCTATAAATGCGAATCATTACACATAATGGAGCCGGTGGTTTCATAACTATATAGAATGTGCTTTAAAATGCTATTTGATATGAATTTTTCTTACCTTAGAATCTTACCACTTCCACCCATTGACCTTTGATTGGTTGCTTCTTGTTGGTACTTTAGGTGCTTTATATCTTCAACATGTTTTCCTTTCTCATACCTGCATTTGGTTCTCATCATTATTTGGCCAACATCTGATTGTCAGTGTTGAATAATAGAGTTTTGGTTGCGGAATCAACAATCAGCTGCGGAATCAGTTTTTAGCTGCGGAAACAGAGTTCAGCTGCGGAAATTGACACAGTGAACATATGACTGAATGGAAATGGTTGGAAATGAATGATGACTGAGTGAATGATATATGAAAACTAGTCATAAAAGAGATTTTATTGGCAGAATGTGATGATGAAATGAAATGAAGTGAAATGACATGAAACTAAAAGTGAGGAATTTTTTTTTTTTGGAAAATATAGGGCATCATAAGTTTCTGATTTTCGCTCTGTATTTTATGTATAAGACTGCCAATCAGTGATTGGTTTTCAGGCTTATACAATTTTTTATTTTTTTTAAACAGAAAAGAACAAAGACTAGGCTGGTGGAGAAGAAGGATTCTTCTTCACCAGCCTTATTGCAGAATTATCTTGAAAGATTTTGACAAATTCCTCCTTTGAGAGTGGCTTATGATATATCTTTAATCTGTGACCATTCACAATAAGAGGAGTTTGATATTCATCAATGGTTTTGATTCTTACCGCTCCATTGCTAAAGACTTTGTCAATCTCATATGGCCCAAGCCAATGAGTCTGAAATTTACCTTTGAAATCTTTGAACTTGGAATCAAATAGCAATGCCCAATCTCCTTCTTGAAACTTTTTCTCCTTGATGTATTTGTCATGCCACTTAGCTCTTTGATATTGAACTAGATCAGTTCTTAGGATTGCTTCTTGTTTGATCTCATCTAGTTCATTCAACTGCTCCATTCTATGCTTTTGGGCTTCTGATAGATCCATTCCCAATTGAACTGCCATCTTGAAGGTTCTAACTTGGAACTCAATGGGGAGCAGAACTTCTTTCCCATAAACAAGTTCATAGGGAGAATGTCCTGTTGTATTCCTCCATGTAGTTCTGTAGGCCCATAAGGCTTCAGGAAGCCTTTCTGCCCAATCTCTTCTGTGTAGATGAACAGTCTTGGTAATGATGCCTTCAATAACTTTGTTTGTAGACTCCACTTGACCATTTGCTTGCGGATGGTAAGGAGTAGATTTTTTGTGCTTGACCTTGTACTCTTCCATCAACTTCTCCACCAATTTGGATGTGAATTGACCTCCCTGATCTGTCACAATTTCTCTTGGAACACCAAAGTGAGTAAAAATATCCTCATAAAGAAAACTAACAACTGAATGCTCAGTAGCAGAAAATAATGCTTTGGCTTCTACCCATTTAGTGACATAATCAGTACATACCAATATATACTTTCTTTGTTTAGATGGTGGGTTAATAGGTCCAATGAAGTCTAAAGCCCATTTTTCAAAGGGTTCGATGAGTACCTGTGGTTGTAATGGCATTTCATTTGAGAGGGTAGGTTTCCCTACTCTTTGGCAGCTGTCACATCTTTTGACATATTGTTTTGCATCTTTGAAGAGGGGTGGCTAATAATATCCTAAAGAGAGGATTTTATAGGCTGTCCTTTTGTCAGTAACGTGTCCGCCGCATGGTTCATCATGACATGCTTTGAGAATATCAGACATCTCATCTTCCCTAACACATCTTCTGATCACAAGATTTGGCCCTATTTTAAACAATTCGTTAGAAATCCATGAATATTTTGAACTCTCCTGAATAATCTTTCTTCTTTCACCAGGAAATAAATGTGGAGGTAGTTTCCCTGTAACCAAATAGTTAGCTATATCTGCATACCAAGGAGTCTTAGTAGTTACTGCAAATAAATATTCATCAGGAAACTTGTCCTCTACAGGAGAATCTTCTTTAGTATTCTGAATCCTAGACAAGAAATCAGCTACTATGTTTTGTTTCCTTGGTCTATCTAACACAGTAATATTGAATTCCTATAAAAGTAGGAGCCACCTTGTAACTCTGCCATTAGTAATGGGTTTGTTCATTAGATATCTAATTGCAGAATGATCAGTATGAATAAAAGTTTCATAGCCTGTTATATAATGTCTGAACTTATTGATTGCATGAACAATAGCTAAGAACTCTTTTTCAGTCACAGTATAGTTCAACTCAGTAGGAGTTAAATTTTTACTGGTATAGTAAATGGCATAAGGAACTAAATATTTCTATCCCAATACAGCCCCTAGAGCTGTATCTGAAGCATCTGTAGAAATATGGAAAGGAAGTTTCCAATTTGGTCCTCTCAAGATAGGCGCTTCAGATATTCTTGTTTTCAAAGTTTCAAATGTTGATTGGCAATCAGGACCCCATTTGAATTCACAGTCTTTTGTAAGCAATTTGAAGAGTGGAGATGCTATTTTGGTGAAGTTTTCTATAAATATTCTATAATATCCAGTAAATCCTAGAAAACTTCTAACATCTTTTTGACAATTTGGAATAGGTAACTTGGAGATGACTTCAACTTTTGATCTATCAACTTTAATCCCATCCCCTAAAATATGATGTCCTAAAACAATACCTTTAGTAAACATCATATAACATTTTTCATGGCTTAGTGAAAGGTTTGTTTCTTTACATCTTATAAGGAATTTTTCCAAATTTTCTAATGCCTCTTCAAACGAATCACCATAAACTGTAAAATCATCCATATATACCTCTACACAATCATGCATTAGATCGGAAAAAATTCCTAGTACTGCTCTTTGGAATGTTGCGGGTGCATTACATAATCCAAAAGGAAGCAATCGATAAGCAAAAGTTCCCCATGGACAGGTAAATGTGGTCTTATCCTGATCTTTAGGTGCTACCTAAATTTGATTATAACCACTAAAACCATCCAGAAATGAAAAGTACTTTTTGCCTGCTAATGTATCTAATACTTGATCGATAAAGGGAAAAGGAAAGTGATCCTTTAAAGTTGCTTTATTCAATTCTCTGTAATCAATGCATACCCTCCATTTACCATTCTTTTTGGGTACTATAACCAAAGGAGAAACCCATCGGCTATCTGAAATTCGGTAAATGAAATTTACATTGAGTAGTTTTTGGAGCTCTTATTTCACTATCTCCCTAAGATTTGGATTCATCCTTCTCTGAGGTTGTCTGATTGGTCTACTGTTTTCCTTGATATAGATATGATGGATGCAAGTCTTAGGGTCAATGCCTTTCATATCAATATACTCCCATGCAAATGCAATAGAATGTTTTTGCAAGATTTTGGTTAGCTCTTCCTGTTGTGACTTTTCCAAATTTTTGTTGATATTCAGTGTTTTTCCTGGAAAAATTTCAATGGTAGAGCTATCAAACTCTTCCATAGAGTAAAGAGACATTTGTCTTGATGATAAATATTCAATATCAAAATCTAACTGAAATTGTGTGTGGTCATATTCTGAAGATGTTTCAAAATTTTCTAATGTGTTCAAAATTTGACTATCTTCACTAATTTTAAAGATAGTAAAGATAGGTTGTATAATATCTTCATCGTCGACCCATTCATTATCTCCTAATTCTGTAATTGCCTTTGCTGGAGGATACTAATTGAATTTCTTTGTCAAACTGCCATCAGAAATATACATATCCCCAGATCTACAACTAATGAAAGCATCAGCTGTGGCTAGCCAAGGTCTTCCTAAGATGAGTGGATGCCCTCCTAAATTACTCTTGGGAGTAAAAATCATGAAATCTACTGGATATTCCCAAGAATCTAAGGAGACTGAAATATCTTCTAGTACACCATCTGGTTTAATTACTGATCTATCTGCAAGTTGCAGTAAGGTGGGTGTAAAAAGAAGATTAGGAAGTTTAAGCTATTCCATAGTCTGTCTACTCATAATGTTGATAGCAGCCCCTAAGTCAATCAAAGTGCTTGGAATTTCTATCCCATTTATATGTGTCTTGACAATTGGATTACCTGGATCCACATACTTCTGCATGGTAATTTTTCCCATCATGATATCTGCAATTTTTCCTACCAGGTGGATTCTTTTTGTATCTCTTGGTTTCCTTCCTGGTCTTTTAAGACTCAAATCTTTTATTGTTTTTGCTAGAATAGGAATCTCTCTAATGGCTTGTAGTAAGGGAATCTTGATACAGACATTCTTTAATTCATCTAGAAAATCATAGTCAGGTAACAAGATTTGTTTTTCCACCCCTTTGTCAATTTGTAATCTTTCAGGGAAAGGAGGCGTGGATGAAGATGTAGGTTGCTCAACTATAGGAGTTGTGGGGGTTGACTCTTTTTCTTTTTCTTTTTGAATGATTGGGTTTTGAAGAGATGCTTCCTTAGAACCTTTATTGACTTTAAGAGAATCCTCCTCAGAGGTACCTTGCTCTTGAACATCTATAGAAGGTTTTTCTAAAACTCTACCAGATCTGAGTTGAACATCATTAAGAGGAACAATCATATAGGTAGGAAATTTTTGTCCTTCTACCATGTAAGCATTCTAAGGATTTTTGTTGTTGAGATTTGGCAATGGCTGGGCTAGTAGTTGATTTGTCTTTTGCTGAAATGGAAGCAAGAGTTGAGAATTTGAATTTTGTTGAGAAGGTTGTTGTTGTGGAAATGGCAATGAAACTTGTGGGTTTTGATTTGGAAGTTGTGGATTTTGTTGATTTTGAAAAGATGGAGGATATTGATAAAATTGAGCAAATCTCCCATAAGGATTTTACATCTCTTGTGCCCATGATTGGTATGGATTTTGAGGTTGGGGCCAAGGTTGTTGCCAAGAATTCCAATTTGGCGTGAGCTGAAAGTTCATAGGATTGTTAAATCCTTGATTTTGTTGCTCTTGCCATGGTCTTCTTGAAACAAAACAAAGGGACTCTACTGAATTTGGATCTTCCTGAAAGACAGCTTTGAGCCCAGGAATTGAAGGACAATCCTTGGTCTCAGGACTTTCTGAGCAAATCATGCATGTTTCTACAACTTTTGTATCCAAGGGACATTCCCTTAGAGCATGTTTATTTCTACATTTTGCACAAAAGATGGCCAAGGCATCAACTTCTGCTTTCTGCTTGTTTTGTATTTTAAGGGTGTCTAGTTGTTTACTAAGGCTCCCTAGAATATCAGTTTTGAACTCATCAATGATATTGCCAATCTATACCCTACTTACTGATCCAGTTGCAGATTTGTTTTCTCTAATAAGAGAAGGATCTCTCGGCCCTTTTCCAGTTTTAGATTTTCCCCTTGAGAGATGGACTCATAGTTCTGCTATGTCACGAAGTGGAAGTTGGGAAATGTCTCCCTTCCCCATCATGTTTAAGATATCTATCCATTCATCTCTAATGGCTTTCAATAGAAGGGCTTTCAAAGTTTCCTCATCTAAATTACTCATTTTTGCTCTCTTTAAGTTGTATTGAAATCTTTCAAGTAAATCCTCCAAGTTTTCTTCTTCCTTTTGCATCATCTTGAATACCTCATCCTTATGATTGGTGGGCATACAATAATCCAGGTATCTATCCAAAAATGTTTGTTTCATATCATTCCAAGTCCTAATAGATTGAGTGACTAATCCCATGAACCATTTCAAAGAGGCTCCTTTTAATGTTGAAGGAAAAAGTTTGAGTTTTTGAGAGTCTTCCATATAGTCATAGGTTCGGCACAAGACTTCAAACTCAAATAGAAATGTTTCAGGATCCTCACTTCACAACCCATAAAAGTTTGAGAGGACAGATGGCGAAATGTTTTTCATTGTTGTATGAGTTTCCTCATCGGCTATAGGGAATCTAAATGAGTTATCTCCTTCCCTATTTACCCCATTGTTACCTCTACCTCCTCCATTATTTCTTCTTCCTCTACCTCTACCCCCTCCTCCAAATCCATCTACTACCTCCTCTGTCATGATAGTTTCCTCAGAGTCTTCTGGTTCTTCCATTAATGGTGAACGAGGGAGAGTTTCTCCCTTTCCCTCTTCTTCAGGTGATTCTACTTCTTTGATTACAATATGTTCCCCTGTAGAAGTGAAGAAAGGTTCTTCTCCTAGATCAGATTTAGTAGATAGTGTGGGAGAATCTCCTAATTCGGCTGCTGCCCCTTGAATTCCAGGAAGCCTAAGGCTGGGAGTATGAGTCGGAGATGGAGGTGTATCTTGTCCATCCTTGAAGTAGCAGGAGTTGTGAAAATCGAACTTTTGGCCCTAGCTATAAACCTTCCCCTAGAATCTCTTGCTCTATGCATGTCATTTTTTATATATTTTTTTATTATTATTTTTAAGTCGGGCTAATAATTCTCTTTCTGATCTTCCAGGTCACACTAGGTGCAAGAAGAGAGCATAATCAAGAAATTATTGAACTAATAACTCTCTTTTCTGATCCTCCAGATCACACTAGATGCAAGAGGAAAGCATAATTCAAGAAGTTATTCCTTTTTTTTTTGTAAGAGATCGGCTACCTAGTTACACTTCCCCGGCAATGGTGCCAAAATGTTTAGTCAATTTAGTATGTCCTAAATTACTACATTAATTATCAATCCGGGAGTCGTAAACTGATGAAGTGTGGCACACTATATGTGCAAGACAACCTCTTTCTTACTTTTTATTGTTTTCAATTTTATTTTGTTTTTGGGGGTTTTATCTTGGTTTGTCTCCTAATGCGAATGGAAATCCTATTCCTAAGTTTTAAGAATACTTTAGAAGGCAAGTATGGATATAGATTTTAAGGCAATTATGTCCTTTATGATGACTTCCAGAGCTTAACACTTCAGAGGATCTCAAAACATACTAGTGATGAAATTAGTACTTGAACAAGAGTGTAAATGTGCAGCTATTCAAATCAAACAAATGATAAACTACTGATCATGAAATCACTATCTCTGCTGCTCATCTAAATACAGAAATAAAAGTTAAGCTATTGCACTCAAACAAATCAAAAACTGCAAACTAATAAAAGTAAAACCAATTCACTTCACTTATAGTCCGATAGCTCGCCAAGTAGCTTTTCGGGGTTAAGCCATGGCTCTGGAGATAACGTCAATAACATGAGGAATTGATATCTAAATTACCTACTTGCAAAAGAAAATAAAATCAAGTCACTTCACTTATAGTCTGATAGCTCGCCAAGTAGCTTTTCGGGGTTAAGCCATGGCTCTGGAGATAACGTCAATAACATGAAGAACCTGATATCTAATTGCAGAAATGAAAGTAAAATCAAATCACTTCACTCATAATACGATAGCTCGCTAAGTAGCTTTTCGGAGTTAAGTCATGGCTCTGGAGATAACGTTAAATGACATGAAGAATTTAATATCTAAACAAACTATCAACAACAAATGAATAAGACTGAAATCAAAGCATAACCGAAATTGAAAGCTAAGAAAAACAAAGTCTATAGAGAAGCCAATCTCATGTCACTATTTATTGCAAAAATTGTATGAAAATGCCCGAGCCTAGCCTATCCTGAAACACACTGATCAGTGTTAGCAAAAATATACAATGCTTGGAAAATCATGTACAGGAATGAAACATTAACACCATAACTAAAATATGAAATATACACAGGTGAACAAACTATGAAATATCTACAATGGAAATAAGACAACAACATATGAAAACTTTACAGAAATAAAGAAACGAAACCTTAGCTAGCAGGGGCCCTCTGCACGACCTTGGTTAACACGCTGTCAGTCCGAAATTATGCTCACACAGTCATATAAAACAGAGTCTTGTTATATTGCAAAACAGAGGAAGGATCCTCTCGTTACAACAGCAGGACCAATGTCACAGCACAGTACATGAACTAACAGCAAGACTACATAAAAAACTAGCTACATGCATTTGCAAACGCGTTATTTATAAAGGAAATTACATAACTGTTTTTCCTATGGAACACCTTCAGCAGAGGACACGTAAAAAGACAGCACCCGTGAGCTTAGCGTGTTGGTTGCCATGATCATTCAATCTACCAAAAGGTGGCTGTTGGATTTGCGTCGTGGAGGTAGTCTACAACTGTCAAAATGAATCCATGGATCTAGGAACGGTCTCAGACCCTTCACGTGTTGAAAACAGAGACCTGTTTGCCATAGAACTCCTCGTTTGACCACCATTTGACCAAGGCTTTCCTCTACGAATTTGGCTAAACCAATAGGACTTGGTCCATGTCCAGATCATTTCTGAACTGCCCACGTGCCTTGTTTTGCTTGCTGACACCTGTAACCTAGAGATCAACAAAAACAACTGCGGAATCTCAAGTCAGCTACGGAAAGTGGCTGCATTCCGCAGTTGATGATCAAAATCCAAGTCAAATAGCAAACGCAAAAACATAGTTAGAAAACCACTTAAATGCACTCTCAGAATCAATATGTAATGATCTTTGATAGCTTATGAGGCTCTGGTGAGGGGAAAAAGTCTAGAAAAGTGTGTAGAAGAGATGTAGTTTCAAGGCTCAACACAGACCATTGCATACATCAGGCTACCGACTGCACTTGCATATGGAACACGGGACATGTCCTCTTCCTCTTCTTGTGTCTTGGGACATTGTTTAGCTAATAACTTTACATCTACAGGAATAGGAACCTTCACCAGTTTACTATCCTGCATATTAAATCTCTGCAATATTGTCTCGACATACTTCCTCTGGTTTAACCAGAGCTTCCTCTTTGCCCGATCTCTTTTAATTTTCATGCCCAAAATATAGTTTGCAGCACCAAGACATTTCATGTCGAATTTGGAGGACAATTGGGTCTTCAAATTCTAGATGATTTCTTTGTCATTTCCAACCAGCAACATATCATCCACATACAAGACCAGATAAATAACATGGTCACCAATTAATTTAAAATACACACAGTGATCTGCTTTGCTTCTGGTGAAGCTAAGTCCCCGTATAAATGTATCAAATTTCTGATACCACATCTTTGGTGACTGTTTTAACCGATACAAAGACTTCTTTAACTTGCATACCAGTTCTTTCTTACCCTTCACTGCAAAGCCTTCAGGTTGCTTCACGTAGATTTCCTCTTCCAAATCCCCATGAAGAAATGTTGTCTTCATGTTTGGTCAATTTAGTTAAGTCTAAATTGCAACTTTTAAATGTCAACCCGGGGCTCGTAAGCTGATGAAGTGAGGTGTACTATATGTACTTAGGTAACTGTTTTCTTAATCTTTTGTCGTTTTTAGTTTTTTTTTTAAGTTTGTTTTCAAATGTATCTTTCCTATTGTGATGTGATGGAAATGGAATAAAGCAAGTGAAATGTGGATGATTGTGGTGATCTCTAAATGATTTCTTCAAAACTTGAAAAGTATTCTACAAGAAAGCTTGAACAACAATTGCAATAAAATCGAAGCTTAAAATCAAATAAAGGACTAATGGCATCGGCCCAGTATCTCTGCTGCTGATGAAAATGAAAATGAAATCTATATTAACTCAATTAAAAGCAAGAACAACTACTTTACTCTACTTTACAAAATCTAATCAATGTGAAATTTAAGTGAGACAAATCACACTATTTTAACCTTTTCTTAATCATGTGAGAACAATTATGAACAGGTCAGTAATGTGAGTCTTAAAGCAAAATAAACCAAGCTGCACTAAGTGATATTTTGGCTCCAATAAAGTTAGTTGATTATGAAAAAGAACCATCAATAAATGAACAACTTGATAACTACTGAGCAGAAAGTAAAGTGCAAGTTAAAGCAATGATACTAATAAAAATCAAACTGCAGAAAAATAAAGGTCAGCAGCCTAGACAAGATGATCACACATGCCACTAGTTATGAAAAGAAAAGAAAGAAAACTGTCCCGGGCTTGCCTAAGAAACCTGCATAACGCACTGATCAGTCATGAACAAAAGTGCAGAAATGTAAATCAGCAGAATTCAAAGTTTATGTACAGCTATTATACATGTTGAAAAGAAATAAAAACGCAACAATTAAAAGACATCTGTACAGCTATTATACATGAAACAAAAAAAAAGAGAAATGCAGGAAATTAAAGATTACTATACAGGACTTCAGCAAACAGGGGCCCTCTGCCTACTTCAGCCGGTTCAAGGAGCAGTTATACGCTTAAGTGTAAAACAGTCTTCTCATGTATTAACAGCAAATGTAAAAGTACAGTGGGGAGCTCAAAATTACAAAGCGATTACAACCACACTAACTATCCAGCGTTCAAAGACGCTTTATTTATAACAGAGGAAAGCAAACTAACTTAACGAAAACTAAGCTATTCAAGCAGCTGTGTAAAAACACGTAATCTTGCTGCGTCCTCGGATTTAGGCAACGGTCGTTGTGGGAATTCAATCTGTTGTTGGATTCATGTTTCCCACTGTCTTCGTGGTTGAGGAAGATGCCACCTGTTCTTCACGTGCTCCAAAACAGAACACGCAGAGCCGTGCCACCGCCAATGACTTCTGTTGACCGTATTTGCCTCCTCGTTGACCACGGGTTTTTATGACCGGTTTGGGTGAGCTGGAAGGACACACACCATGTCCTTGGTTCCACGAACTTGCCCATGTGGCTCTTCTTCCCGGAGGACACCTGGAACATATCATTTAATAAAACAGCTGCGGAATCCGGGGTTGGCTGCGGAAACCGGGATCAGCTGCGGAAACCCTGTGTGAGCTGCGGAAACGCAGCACTTTGAACCAAAATTCTAAACCAACAACAGTCATTAGCATAATTAGCAAACCATGTAAAAAGTCCTAAAATACAATGATTTGAGCAATTTGATGGAGGGAATGAGTGGCAAAAGAAGGAAATGAATAGGAAAAGGAGGCTGAGAGGATGTGTAAAGAAGTGCAGGTTTGAGGCTCAACATACCCCCACTGTGAAGGTGTTGCATGTCCTCATGCAACCAAAACTTTGTCATTGTTTTTTCAATCCATGTGCTCAGATGCTTCTGCCAAAACATCTAGCCTTCTTCTCTTTCTTCTTGCTGCCAAAATTGTCCTTGGTTTTCTGACTAAACATCTGAATTTCAAATTGATCAATGCCCTGCTCAGCTTCTTACATTTTCTCTTCAATTTTCTGTTCTTCTTCTACCAGAGTCCTAAGTGAAGCATGGTATTGTCATGGACAATTTTGTCCACCTTGCTTTGTTCTTTCAATGCTTCGTTTTCTTGTTTAATATGCCGGTTCAGGACTTCTAGCTCAAACACCTCCTGTTTTAAAGATTGGACCTGTTCATCAAGAGGCAATATAGTGCTTGGACCTGCAACTGATTGCTCCAAGGTCTCTAAGTAGTTATATGCTTCTTGCTGGGTGGAGTCTACCTCAGGTGTTTGTCTCAGCTTGAACTCAAATTCTTGAAAAGGAGGACTGTTTTCTCTTTCCAGCTGAAAAGGACTTTCCTGACGTGGAGGACTTGCCTCAATGTCTTGCTGAGCTGGACCTTTTTCAGGTGTTCCTTCACCTAAATCAATGAAATGTGATTGTTTTTCTTTAGTCACACTCATTTTTTCTTTAAGTCTACTGCTTCTTCTCACTTGTGCACTAGTGCTCTTTTGCTAGGCACTCTATTTTTCTTTCCGTTTCTTCTTTGAGAGGGCAGCAGCTTGAAGTTGTGCTAGTCTATCAGCCAAGGTTTGAGAGTCTTCTTCTACTGAAGGTTCAGGTGATGGATATGATTCTTGAACAATTGTTTTCCCTTTATCCTTTTTCTGTTTCTTGGTTTTATCTCCCTCTTCCTCTTCTTCTTGAGCAATTTCTTGAGTTTCTACTGTAGGAGGATCTTGGGCTGCAACATCTCTTCCTCTTATCTTACTCTTTTTTGGAATTCTAGGGGAACTACTAGAGGCTTCAGTCACCTCTTGGAAATGGTTTCTGATTAGAAACTTTTCCCATGTATCCTTGTTATTCTTCAATTGCTCTTCTATGAGAATTCTAATGAACCCGTGATGACACAGGTAGGGTTCAATATGGCCTACATGCTTTTGGACAGTGGAACTCATTTTCTTTAGGCTTGCTAACAGAAAGTAGGGTAAATTGAGGGCATGGCCTTCCATGAAATTCATCATAATCCTTGCATGGTACATATACATAGTGCCAAAGCGGCCCTCACATGTGATAAACTTTTGAACAAGTAATAACAATGCAGTCCATTCTTCCTTAATTACATGCACAGGAATCCCTTTAGTGAATATTGAAGTGTCCATACCTGGGTTCTTAAGCATGTCTTTCCATCCCTGATCTTCCAGCCCTCTGTTCTTAAACCATCTGTCTCCCTGTTGTGGTAAACTGGTTGCTGCTGCTATTGTATCCTCTGTTATTGTGAATTTCAGGTCCCCTACTTCCACGGTGTGTCCATTGAAGGATCGAGCAAATGCTTTCGTTACCTCCTTATTATACCCTCTGAATTTTTGAATAAACTTCAACCACTTTGCTTTCTTTAATGCTTCCTTCGTCTGTGGATACCCTTCTAAATACTTCGGACCCTCAGGTTCAGCTCTAAGCAGCTTCCCCATCTTCGGCTCTCAACTTCGGCTGAAGCTTTGACTGTGTGTGGATGCTCAAGGAGGATGCTCACGGGAAAAACAGGTGGATTACGGCTGTAAGTGGAGTAGCCGTAACGTAATGCAAGGCGTATTGCAAAACTGTAATCGGGGTTTGAAACAGAGCTGTGGAGTTTGCAGCGGAAATGGGAGTGGAAATGGTGTGAGTACGAGGGAGTAGAAGACACACGAGAAATGAGTTCAATGCATGCGGAAATGGAGTGATAAGTGGACGGAATAACGGCCGAATCCTTTAGAGTCGGGTGACTTACGCACACGTCTCAGCGTTGGCTGCGGAAATGATGGTAAGGAGAGCCGTGGTACATTGGGTTACGTCACAGAGGTACGACCATTAATGGAGGAGCAGCCCTGTTTCAAGTTTTGAATTAATGATGATTAGGGGACCGTTAGAAAGGTATGAGGTGGATGAAGCATTATCGTGGAGGAGGAGTGGGATGATCTTGCCGAATCATTGCATTTAGTGGCTCTTTCCACGATTTAATAACTATGCATAAAATGACATTAAATTGTTGTTTGGAAAAGATTTTGATCATACCTTCATAAGTTTGCCATTTGTTGATTAAGGTTGCTGACCCATTATTGCTTTTTGATCTTGCAGGTGCCTCATATCTTTGCTGCCTTTGGTGATGATGATGCTAACCTTTGACTGTGATTTTCTTTTGAAAACAGAGTGCTGCTGTAGAGACAGAGTGATGCTGGCTGCGGAATCATTTCGAGCTGCGGAAACTGGTGCGAGCTGCGGAAACGGTTCCCAGCTGCGGAAACTGAGACAACACCCCTTTAACTGCACAAAATAGTTAGAAAAACAACTAACTGAATGAAATAGTCCTGAGAGGGACTTTTATTGATGGAATGGAATGAAATGAATGGAATGAGATGGAAGTGAAGTGAAATGAAGTGGAATGGAGATGAAGATGAGATGGAGGTGAAGATGGAAAGAGAAAGAGGTTTTTTTTTTTGGAAAATATAGAGTGTCAGGTGTCCCTGATTTTCACTCCATATTTTCTGTATAAGACCGCCAATCTGAGATTGGTTTTCAGGCTTATACACATTTTTTTTTTTTTTTTTTTTTTTTTTTTTAATTCAGAAGAAGACAAAGACTAGGCTGATGGAGGAGAAGAATTCTTCTCCACCAGCCTCATTGCAGAATTTTCTTGAAACATTTTGACAAAGTCCTCTTTTGAGAGTGGCTTATGATAAATTTTCAATCGGTGGCCATTCACAATGAGAGGAGTTTGAAACTCATCAATAGTCTTGATTCGAACTGCTCCATTGCTAAAGACTTCATCAATCTCATATTGCCCAAGCCAATGAGTTTGAAATTTTCCTTTGAAGTCTTTAAACTTTGAATCAAACAGTAACGCCCAATTTCCCTTTTGAAACTTCTTCTCTTTGATATATCTGTCATGCCACTTAGTTCTTTGGTGCTGAACTAGATCGGTCCTTAAAATTGCATCTTGTCTTATTTCATCTAGCTCATTCAGCTGCTCCATTCTGTGCTTTTGGGCTTCTGATAGACTCATCCCCAACTGAACTGCCATCTTGAAGGTCTTGACTTGGAACTCAATGGGGAGCAAGACTTCTTTCCCATAAACAAGTTCATAGGGAGAATGTCCTGTTGTGTTCTTCGATGTAGTTCTATAGGCCCATAAGGCTTCAGGAAGCCTTTCTGCCTAATCTCTTCTATGAAGATGAACAGTCTTGGTGATGATGCTCTCAAAAACTTTGTTTGTGGATTCCACTTGACCATTTGCTTGCGGATGGTATGGAGTAGATTTTCTGTGCTTGATTTTGTATTCTTCAATCAGCTTCTCCATCAAGTTAGATGTAAATTGACTTCCCTGATCTGTCACAATTTCTCTTGGGACACCAAAACGAGTAAAAATATCCTCAAAAAGAAATTGAACAACTGAATTTTCAGTGGCAGAAGGCAATGCCTTGGCTTCTACCCATTTAGTAACATAATCAGTGCAAACCAATATATACTTCTTTTGTTTAGATGGTGGATTAATAGGTCCAACAAAATCTAAAGCTCATTTTTCAAAGGGTTCGATGAGTACCTGTGGTTGTAATGGCATTTCATTTGAAAGAGTTGGTCTCCCAACTCTTTGGCAGCTGTCACACCTTCTAACATATTGTTTTGCATCTTTGAAGAGAGAAGGCCAATAATATCCCAAAAAAAGGATTTTATAGGCAGTCCTCTTGTCAGCGAAGTGTCCACCGCACGGTTCATCATGACATGCCTTAAGGATGTCAGGCATTTCATCTTCCCGAACACATCTTCTGATCACACAATCTAGCCCTGTTTTGAACAATTCATTAGAAATCCATGAATACTTTGAACTCTCCTGAATGATTTTCCTTTTCTCATTAGGAAATAAGTGTGGAGGTAGCCTCCTTGTAACCAAATAGTTAGCAATATATGCATACCAAAGAGTTTTAGTAGTTACTGCAAACAGATATTCATCTGGAAACTTATCCTCTACAGGAGAATCTTCGTTAGTATTTTGGATTCTAGACAAGAAATCAGCTACTGTATTTTGTTTTCCTGGTCTATCTAACACAGTAATATTGAATTCTTGTAAAAGTAAAAGCCATCTTGTAACTCTGCCATTAGTAACAGGTTTGTTCATGAGATATCTAATTGCAGAATGATCAGTATGGATAAAGGTTTCATAGCCTGTTATGTAATGTCTAAACTTGTTAATTGCATGCACAACAGCTAAGAACTCTTTTTCAGTCACAGTATAATTTAACTCAGTGGGAGTCAAATTTTTACTGGTGTAGTAAATGGCATAAGGAACTAAATCTTTTTGACCCAACACAACTCCTAGAGCTGTATCTGAAGCATCTGTAGAAATATGGAAAGGAAGTTTCCAATTTGGCCCTCTCAAAATGGGTGCTTCAGATATTCTTGTTTTTAAAGTTTCAAATGCAGATTGACAGTCAGGATCCCAATTGAATTCGCAGTCTTTTGTAAGTAATTTGAAGAGCGGAAATGCTATCTTAGTGAAGTTTTCAATAAATCTTCTATAATATCCAGTAAATCCAAGAAAACTTCTAACATCTTTTTGACAATTTGGAATAGGTAACTTGGAGATGACTTGATCTATCAACTTTAATTCCATCTCCTGAAATATGATGTCCTAAAACAATCCCTTCAGTAAACATCATAAAACATTTTTCATGACTTAATGAAAGATTTGTTTCTTTACATCTTATAAAGACTTTTTCCAAATTTTCTAATGCCTCTTCAAATGAATTACCATAAACTGTAAAATCATCCATATAGACCTCTACACAATCATGAATTAGATCAGAAAAGATTCCTAGTACTGCCCTTTGAAATGTTGCGGGTGCATTACATAATCCAAAAGGAAGTACTCGGTAAGCAAAAGTTCCCCATGGACAGGTAAATGTGGTCTTGTCCTGGTCTTCAGGTGCTACTTGAATCTGATTGTAACCACCAAAACCATCCAAGAATGAGAAATACTTTTTGTCTGCTAAAGTATCTAATGCTTGATCAATAAAGGGCAAAGGAAAGTGATCCTTCAAAGTTGCTTTGTTCAATTCCCTGTAATCAATGCAAACTCTCCATTTACCATTCTTTTTAGGTACTATAATCAAAGGGGAAACCCACCGGCTATCTGAAATGGGGTAAATGAAGTTTACATTAAGTAACTTTTGGAGCTCTTCTTTCACTATCTCCCTAAGGTTTGGATTCATCCTTCTTTGAGGTTGTCTGATTGGTCTACTGTTTTCCTCAATATAGATGTGATGAATGCAAGTCTTAGGGTCAATACCTTTCATATCAGTATACTCCCATGCAAATGCAGTAGAGTGTTTTTGTAAGATTTTGGTTAGCTCCCCCTGTTGTGATTTTTCCAAGTTTCTGTTGATATTCAATGTTTTTCCTGGAAAAATCTTAATGGCAGAACTACCAAACTCTTCCATAGAGAAAAGAGACATTTGTCTAGATGATAGACACTCAATATCAGAATCCAAATGAAATTGTGTGTGGTCATATTCTGAAGATGGTTCAAAGTTTTCTAATGTGTTCAGAATTTGACTATCTTCACTAATCTCAGAAATGGTAAAGACAGGTTGTATAGTATCTTCATCATCAACCCACTCATTTTCTCCTATTTCTGTAATTGCTTTTGCTGGATGATACAGATTGAACTTCTTTGTCGAATTACCATCAGAAATATACATATCCCCAGACCTACAACTTATGAAAGCATCAGCTGTGGCTAGCCAAGGTCTTCCTAAAATAAGAGGATGTCCTCCTAGATTACTCTTAGGAGTTAAAATCATGAAATCCACTGGATATTCCCAAGAGTCTAGGGAGACTGGAATGTCTTCTAATACACCATCCGGTTTAATAATTGATCGATCTGCAAGTTGCAATAAAGTAGGTGTAAAAAGAAGATTAGGAAGTTTTAGCTGTTCCATAGTCTGTCTACTCATGATGTTGATATCAACCCCTAAATCAATCAAAGTATTTGGTATTTCTACCCCATTGATATGTGTTTTGACAATTGGACTACCAGGGTCTACATATTTCTGCATAGTAATTTTTCCCATCATGATATCTGCAATTTTCCCTACCAGGTGGATCCTTCTGGTATCTCTTGGTTTCCTTCCTGGTCTTTTAAGGCTCAACTCCTTTATTGTTTTTGCTAGAATAGGAATTTCCTTAATGGCTTGTAACAAGGGAATCTTGATACAGACATTCTTCAATTCATCTAGAAAATTATAGTCAGGCAACCAAATTTGTTTTTCCACTCCTTTGTCAATTTGTAATCTTTCAAGAAAAGGAGGTGTGGATAAAGATGCAGGTTTCTCAACTATGGGAGTTGTGGGGGTTAATTCTTTTTCTTTTTCTTTTTGAGTGTTTGGGTTTTGAAGAGATGATTCAGAACCCTTATTGGCTTCAAGAGACTCTTCCTCAAAAATGCTTTGCTTTTGAGCATTTATGGAAGGTTTATCGAGGACTCTACCTGATCTGAGTTGTTCTTCATTGAGAGGAACAATCATATAGGTAGGAAATTGTTGACCTTCCATCATGTAAGCATTTTGAGGGTTTTTATTATTGGGGTTTGGCAATGGCTGAGAAGGAAGTTGATTTGACTTCTGTTGGAATGGAAGCAAGAGTTGAGAATTTGGATTCTGTTGAGAAGGTTGTTGTTGTTGTGGAAATGGCAATGATAGTTGTGGATTTTGATTTGGAAGTTGTGGAGCTTGTTGGTTTTGAAAAGATGGAGGATATTGGTAAAATTGAGCAAATCTCCCATAAGGATTTTGCATACCTTGTACCCATGATTGAAAAGGATTTTGAGGTTGGGACCAAGGTTGTTGCCAAGGATTCCAATTTGGTTGGGGTTGAAAATTCATAGAGTTGCTAAACCCTTGATTTTGTTGCCCCTGCCAAGGTCTCCTTGCAACAAAACAGAGAGATTCGATTGTATTTGGATCTTCTTGAAAGACAGCTTTGAGTCTAGGAATTGAAGGACAATCCTTGGTCTCATGATTCTCTGAACAAATTACACATGTCTCTACAACTTTTGCATCCAAGGGACATTCCCTTAGAGCATGCTTCTTCCTACACTTTAGGCAAAAGATGGCCAAAGCCTCAGCTTCTGCTTTCTGCTTATTGTGAATCTTAAGGGTGTCTAGTTGTTCACTAAGAATCCCTAAGATGTCAGTTTTAAATTCATCAAGCATATTGCCAATCTCAGCCCTACTTACTGATCCAGTTGCAGATTTGTTTTCTCTTATGAGAGAAGGATCTCTAGGCCCTTTTTGAGTTTTAGATTTCCCCCTTGAGAGATGGACACATAGTTCTGCTATATCATTGAGTGAAAGTTGAGATATATCTCCCTTCCCCATCATGTTCAAAATATCTATCCATTCATCTCTAATGGCTTTCAATAGAAGGGCTTTTAAGGTCTCCTCATCTAAGTTGTTCATTTTTGCTCTTTTCAAGTTGTATTGAAATATTTCAAGCAAATCCTCCAAATTTTCATCCTCTTTTTGCATCATTTTGAATACCTCATCCTTGTGATTGGTGGGCATACAATAGTCCAGGTACCTATCCAAAAATGTTTGTTTCATATCATTCCAAGACCTAATGGATTGAGTGAGTAATCCCATGAACCACTTCAAGGCTGCTCCTTTCAGTGTTGAAGGGAACAGTTTGAATTTTTGAGAGTCTTCCAGATAATCATAAGTTCGACAAACGACTTCAAACTCAAATAGAAATGTTTCAGGGTCCTCATTCCTCATCCCATGGAAGTTTGGGAGGACAGATGGTGAGATGTTTTTCATGGTGGCTCGGGAGTCCTCATCAACTATAGGAAATCCAAATGAGTTGTCTCCATCCCTATTTCCCCCAATGTTACCTCTACCTCCTCCATTGTTTCCTCCTCCTCCTCCTCTACCTCTACCTCTACCAAATCCAGTTGCTCCTTCCTCTGTCATAGTAGTTTCCCTAGAGACTTCAGAGTCTTCTGGTTCTTCTACAAAGGGTGAATGAGAAGGAATTTCTCCCTCTTCTTCAGATGATTCTACTTCTTCAATTACAATTTGTCTCTCTGTAGAAGGAAGGAAAGGATCTCTTTCTAGTTCAGATTCGATGGAAGGTGTGGGAGAGTCGACTCCTGCCTCTTGAATTCCAGGAATCCTAGGGCTTGGAGTGTAAGTTGGAGATGATGGAGGTGTCTCTTGTCTATTCCTTGAAGTAGATGGACTTGTAAAAATCGAACTCTTAGCTCTAGCTAAAAACCTTCCCCTAGAATCTCTTGCTCTATGCATGTCATTTTTTATTTTTTCTTCAAGTCGGGGTAATAATTCTCTTTTTGATCTTCCAGGTCACTCTAGGTGCAAGAAGAGAGCATACTCAAGAAACTATTAAACCAATAACTTTCTCTTTTCTGATCCTCCAGATCACTCTAGGTGCAAGAGGAGAGCATACTTTGAGAGGTTATTGATTTTCCTTCCTTGAAATTTTCTTGTTTTTTTTTTAAGAATTGGCTACCTAATTTCACTTCCCCGGCAACGGCGCCAAAATGTTTGGTCAATTTAGTGAAGTCTAAATTGCAACTTTTAAATGTCAACCCGGGGCTCGTAAGCTGATGAAGTGAGGTGTACTATATGTACTTAGGTAACTGTTTTCTTAATCTTTTGTCGTTTTTAGTTTTTTTTTAAGTTTGTTTTCAAATGTATCTTTCCTACTGTGATGTGATGGAAATGGAATAAAGCAAGTGAAATGTGGATGATTGTGGTGATCTCTAAATGATTTCTTCAAAACTTGAAAAGTATTCTACAAGAAAGCTTGAACAACAACTGCAATAAAATCAAAGCTTAAAATCAAATAAAGGACTAATGGCATCGGCCCAGTATCTCTGCTGCTGATGAAAATGAAAATGAAATCTATATTAACTCAATTAAAAGCAAGAACAACTACTTTACTCTACTTTACAAAATCTAATCAATGTGAAATTTAAGTGAGACAAATCACACTATTTTAACCTTTTCTTAATCATGTGAGAACAATTATGAACAGGTCAGTAATGTGAGTCTTAAAGCAAAATAAACCAAGCTGCACTAAGTGATATTTTGGCTCCAATAAAGTTAGTTGATTATAGAAAAAGAACCATCAATAAATGAACAACTTGATAACTACTGAGCAGAAAGTAAAGTGCAAGTTAAAGCAATGATACTAATAAAAATCAAACTGCAGAAAAATAAAGGTCAGCAGCCTAGACAAGATGATCACACATGCCACTAGTTATGAAAAGAAAAGAAAGAAAACTGTCCCGGGCTTGCCTAAGAAACCTGCATAACACACTGATCAGTCATGAACAAAAGTGCAGAAATGTAAATCAGCAGAATTCAAAGTTTATGTACAGCTATTATACATGTTGAAAAGAAATAAAAACGCAGCAATTAAAAGACATCTGTACAGCTATTATACATGAAACAAAAAAAAGAGAAATGCAGGAAATTAAAGATTACTATACAGGACTTCAGCAAACAGGGGCCCTCTGCCTACTTCAGCCGGTTCAAGGAGCAGTTATACGCTTAAGTGTAAAACAGTCTTCTCATGTATTAACAGCAAATGTAAAAGTACAGTGGGGAGCTCAAAATTACAAAGCGATTACAACCACACTAACTATCCAGCGTTCAAAGACGCTTTATTTATAACAGAGGAAAGCAAACTAACTTAACGAAAACTAAGCTATTCAAGCAGCTGTGTAAAAACACGTAATCTTGCTGCGTCCTCGGATTTAGGCAACGGTCGTTGTGGGAATTCAATCTGTTGTTGGATTCATGTTTCCCACTATCTTCGTGGCTGAGGAAGATGCCACCTGTTCTTCACGTGCTCCAAAACAGAACACGTAGAGACGTGCCACCGCCAATGACTTCTGTTGACCGTATTTGCCTCCTCGTTGACCACGGGTTTTTATGACCGGTTTGGGTGAGCTGGAAGGACACACACCATGTCCTTTGGTTCCACGAACTTGCCCATGTGGCTCTTCTTCCCGGAGGACACCTGGAACATATCATTTAATAAAACAGCTGCAGAATCCGGGGTTGGCTGCGGAAACCGGGATCAGTTGCGGAAACCCTGTGTGAGCTACGGAAACGCAGCACTTTGAACCAAAATTCTAAACCAACAACAGTCATTAGCATAATTAGCAAACCATGTAAAAAGTCCTAAAATACAATGATTTGAGCAATTTGATGGAGGGAATGAGTGGCAAAAGAAGGAAATGAATAGGAAAAGAAGGCTGAAAGGATGTGTAAAGAAGTGTAGGTTTGAGGCTCAACACTTCACATCCATCTGTTCTACCTCAAAATCAAAAGCAACAGCAACAGATAAAAGTAATCTAATAGAAGTTACCTTGGCAACAGGAGAAAAAATATCACCAAAATCAATTCTTGGCACCTGAGAATAACCTTTTGCTACCAACTGAGCTTTGTGTTTCTCCACTTTTCCTTCTGCATTTGTCTTCTTTTTGAACACCCATTTGCTTCCAATGGGTTTCCTTCCAGCCGACAACTCCACCAGATCCCAAGCCTCATTTTTGTGCAAAGATGCCATTTCATCAACCATGGCCTCTTTCTAGAGTTTTCCATCCTCTGAATCAACTGCTTCCTTCATAGTTATGGGATCATCATCAGTAACAGATAAAGCAAAATTTGAACAGAAAGCAGATGGACTATACCTTTCTGGTTACCTTCTTTCTCGAACTGATCTTCTCATAGCCGGAGTTTGTGGCTCTTCATCTTCTGATTCCTCCTCTGTTGTAGAGTCTGATTCTTCCTCCTTTAGATCAAACTCTATCTTCTCAGGTTCCTTTGGTTGACTTCATGTTTAATAACATCTTTCACCTCTCTGAACACCACATCTCGGTTGTACACAACCTTCCTTGTTGCTAGGTTCCAAAGCTTATAACCCTTTAAACCATCCTTATACCCAATAAAGATGCACTTTTCATATTTACTATCCAACTTGGTTCGTTTCTCCTTTGGAACATGTACATATGCATCACATCCAAATACCCTCAGATGTGAAAGAGAGGGTTTCTTACCAGTCCAAAGCTCTTGTGGAGTCTTATCCTCTAATGTTGATGAAGGTGATCTGTTAATCAGGTAACATGCTGTCTCCACCGCCTCTGCCCAGAATTCTTGTCCTAACCCGACACCACTGAACATGCTTCTTGCCCTTTCCATCAATGTCTTGTTCATTCTTTCTGCAACACCATTTTGTTGAGGTGTATATGGAGTAGTCTTCTGCCATGTTATACCACACTTCTTACAGAATTCTTCAAATTCCTTACTGCAAAACTCTCCATCGTTATCTGTCCTCAACACCTTTATCTTCTTCTCTGTCTGGTTTCCCACCAGAGCCTTAAATTCTTTAAACCTGTCAAAGATTTTAGATTTCTTCTTAAAGAAATATATCCATGTATTCCTTGAGAAGTCATTTATAAATGATACATAGTACACATACTTACCTAGTGATGGAACCTTCACAGGTCTAAACACATCATTGTGCACAAGCTCTAATATTTGTTTCACCCTCTTACCACCAGAGGGGAAACTCACTCGGTTCTGCTTCCCATATACACAATTTTCACAGAAATCAAAGTCCAGAGAGCTATTACTCATACCTTCTACCATACCTTTATCATGAAGTATTCGAAGGCCCTTCTCTCCAATATGTCCAAGCCTTTGATGCCACAACATGGTCTTCTCTCCAGAGACCACTAGATTTTCTGCTCCACTTTCAGGAACCACAGAACTATTGCACCCATCAACAACAATGCTATGTTACAGCTTGTACAGAGTTCTAGTCCGAACTCCCCACATCAATACCAGTGCTCCCCGAACCATCTTGCAGGTATCCTTCTCGAACATTGACTTTACACCTGCATCATCCAACTTTCTTACAGAAATCAGATTTCTAGCCAATGCAGGAATATGCAGAACACCCAGAAGTGTTATAACCCTTCCACCTTGCAACTTCAACTTTACTTTTCCGCGACCAACGATTCTAGCCTTCCTATCATCCCCCAAGAAGACATCACCACCATCGTATTTCTCATACTTGCAGAACCACTCTCTATGGGGAGTGAAGTGAAAGGATGCACCTGATTCAATCAACCATGCCTCATGATCTACATGTATACTTGAAGAAGCCAAGTACACATCCCACCTTCATCTGAGGTGGTTTTCGCCTCTACAAAAGGAGCATCATCAGATCCCTTTCTTTATCAGGAGCTTTATATTTACAGTCCCTTTTGAAGTGCCCTTCCTTTCCACATTTCCAGCACACCACCTTTACAGGTTTTCCTGGAGATTTAGATCTCCCTCTAGATTTATATCCCCCACTCGATGACTTGTTTTTGTTTTTGTTCTGGGACCGTCCTCATACAAACAAGGCATCACCATTCTGGCTCTCCATATTTTTCCGTCTCATCTCCTCCGTCAGCAAGAATGAGACTATTTCATCAAAATGCAAGGCAGTTGCATTGCTACCTATTGCAATAGCCAAACTATCCCATGAATTTGGTAGAAAAAACAACAAACTGATGTACTTATCTTCATCTGAAATTTTAATATCAACAGATGCTAACTGACTTACCATAGTATTAAATGTGTTCAGATGCTCTGTCACCGAGTCTCCATCTTTCATCCTCAGGTTATACAATTTTTTCCACAAGAACAGTTTATTCACCAGAGACTTAGATTGGTACAAAGTCCCTAACTTGTCCCACAAAGCCTTTGTCATAGCTTCCCCTGATACATTTAGCAATACTGAATCTGAGACACATAATTATATTGTGCTCTTTGTCTTCCGATCCAACTTCTTCCATTCTTCATTGGACACTCCCATTGGTTTAGTACATGGATCTACTGCGATCCACTAATCTTTATCCACCAACAGATCCTCCATCTTGAGTTTCCATAACTCAAAACTCTGACCATTAAATTTCTCGATCTCTATCTTTCCACTGCTTGCCATCTTCTTTTACCACTAGAATCGATCTCACAGATCTCCCACTAAACAGGGTCTACCACAGGCCCGAGCGAAACCCCTCAGCAACAAAGGCGTCCCCTTGAAGCCAAAACAGCTCCGATACCAAATGTAGGTTTTAACCCCGTACAGAAATTACCTGCATACGAATTCTAAAACACAGAAAATAAACAATGCGAGAGCATAACACATAAAACACATATACATAGAGATTTTCCCCTGGATCCAAAAACCGGAACTACCAGCTTGATTTTTCATTATTTTCCTTTCAATGTTACAATACATATATATACATGTCGAAGTATCCAATAAAATGGACTGAAAACCATCGCATCCAAAACCATGGACCAAAAAAACCATAGGTAGGTTCTCCCAACCTAATATAGGGTCCAATTTTTTTTTTCCTAGGGTGTTGCCTCGGCCCCCTCAAACCCCCCGGACAGGGGGGGCTGCCGCCCCCCCTGTGACTCCCCTGCTGCTTAATCGGCGCAACGAAGGGGCGGCTCCGTCCCCCCTCTAACCCCCCGATTCACTACGTAGGGTAGTCGTGGAAAGAATATAACACAACCCAAACAGATCTCTAAATTGAGCCCATTTTTTGTTAGAAATTAAATAACAAAGCAATGAAACACATAAAATATTGCTAAAAAAAAAAAACAATAACAACAACAAGAGAGACACAAATATATGCGGTTCACCCAATTTGGGCTATGTCCACAGAGAAACAACCAATCCTTCCTTTTATATTATCCAACAAAATGAAGAGATACAATTGACAACAAATCCATTGTAATTTCCCCTTCCCTCTCGCACAACCTCTTCTCTTTTCTTAACATTGAATAATACACAACCACAATACAATTCCCCCTCATAAACCGAGGGTTGCCTTCTAGGAAAAAACCTCTAAATTAACATGACTTCTACCATCAAATCTTTCACATAATGAACAATCCATATTAACTACAAAATTACAATATTTTACAAGGTAATTTTTCATCTAATTTTTGTCATCCCCCTAGTGGCACTAGTGGCGGGGGGGTGGGGGAGGAAGCCCCCCCCGTCGAGGACTGGGATCCAAACACGGATGAAACAAAACCTCTGAATCATGGAGATAATCAGGCTCCAAACCCAACATTTTCCTTTCATGCACCAGCATTCCTTATAGAATCCCTATCTCACGGTCTAATGCCATGTCCATGGTTCATGTACCTTATATATACTTAGAAATCCTAGCAAGGAAACCCAAAGAATGCTTCCTTCCATTCATGGATGACATCTTTATTAAACCCTTTGGTGTAGGCTAATGCATGTAACCTAGGAAGATTTGAACCAAACTCCAAGTAGCGCAAAATAAGATAATATACTCAACAAATTTAATAAAATTAATTTAGATAACCCCTTGAGCTTAAGAAATGGTGGCATCAAAATGTTAATTCATAGTTGAACCATTATAGAATAGAACGTGAGGCCACTTTACAAAATATTGAGACCATTAAAAATACAATCACATGTAAATTTAAGGAAAAATTGTGATGTAAGGAAGAAATTGAACATAAGAGAAAAATGAGGTACTATAAGGAGGTCATTAACCTCAATTTAAAAGATCAAAAATATGTTTTGGTCATAGCTAGCTTAAAAAGCAAATTGACGTTGCCAAAATAATAATGAACTCTCACGAGTTTCATAGAGAAACAAGACATTTAAAATTTCCTAAAACTCTATGAGATGAAAGAATTTGTCATATTTATAATACGAAAGGGTGAAAGATGAAAAAATCTCTTAAAATATCTTACATATAACTATAATATATCTCAAATTTTAAAATACATCAACTATCTTTATAACATATGTTAGCTTACAAAAATTAAAATTTATTTCCAATCTCTTTGATTATAAAAACAAAATATTAAAAAAAATAATATTTTTTATATTGTTGTTATCCATTTAATAAATTAAAAATAATTTTATTAAAAAAAACAAATAAGACTAATATAATATAATAAAATAAAATAACGAAAAAAACCTAAACAACCTTTATCATCTACACATATAAACATAAAGCAAATCATACATCAAAGTATTAACATTATAAAAAATGCATTATTCCTTTTAAGTTAGGAGGACAAACACATGTCATGTATAGGGAATTAAATAGTTGTAACTAGTAAACAAGATAGCACAATGTCAACTAACTTGACTAAGGATAAGATGCACAAGCTTTCCAAAGGCATGGCATATGATAATGACATTCAGATATAAGTATCATGGATATGCTAATGGCATATGATAATGACATTCAGATATAAGTATCAAAACAAAATAGGCACATAATTTTTAAGGTCTTCACATTTTTAAACTTTAAAGAAATTTTAGGAAAAAATTATCGTAATTCTTTTTAACTAATTAAAAAACAATTCAATAATTTCGATTTTTTTTTTCAAATTTCTTCAAAGTCCAATTATTGGTTATTTGGACCATAGAAGATTTATTATTGAATAAATATATGCTTTTGATTCAACGGATGAGATGGGCTTGAAGATAATTTTGTTTAGAAATTAGGAATCTCCGATTACAAGAATTAGGCATCTCATAGTTTTATATATAAAGAAGGGCATGTTGTCGAATAACATCCCTAACATGTATGCTTCATATCGAGATAGGAATTATTTTTGGAATAGAATGGAAGCCACACATTTCTTAAAAATTGAATCTCTTATTGTGGGAGGAGATCTAAATGACACCACTTTTTGGATGAATGTTGGGCACAGTTTATAGGAGAGACACAATATCGAATAAACTAAATTCCTTATTATGTGATAATAATTTGTTGGATATCAGACTCCAACTTTTGGTTCCCACTTGGCACAATGGCAGGGCTGGCAAACATCACATTGCCAAATGGTTGGAT
This sequence comes from Pinus tabuliformis, assembly GCA_031772625.1. Lineage (NCBI taxonomy): Eukaryota > Viridiplantae > Streptophyta > Pinopsida > Pinales > Pinaceae > Pinus > Pinus tabuliformis. The sequence goes on from CM062812.1 coordinate 503,109,285, forward strand.
AGATTCCTGTTAAATGAGGTTCTTATGGAGAAAATGGGCTACTTACAATCGGAAGTACATAAAACATACATTTCTGATCACTTGCCCATCACACTACTGTGGAGGAGAAATCAAGTACAACAAGGGATGCCTTATAAATTCAATCGAGTTTGGCTCGACGATGAAGAGTTCAATAGAGTAATCCAAGAATTTTGGAATTGCCACAAGACCGATGAAAGCTCTCCAACGCTGGCCATACACAACAAACCCCTTGCCCTAAAAGTAGAAGTAAAGAAGTGGGAGAGAAGGAAAAAATATATGTACAGGGAAATGGTTGATATTAAAATACAACTGGAAAAGTTGGGAAAGGAGATGGATGCGAGGAACCCAACCCCGGACCTATTAAGAAACATTAAGAGCTTGGAGGAAAAAAATAAAAAAATCCTACGTACACAGGGAGTCACATGGTGACTGAAAAGCAGGGTGCTATGGATCAAACAAGGAGATCGAAATACAAAATTATTTCACAGATATGAAAACCACAAAAGGCAAATAAACTCCATCTAGAATATCAAGGACACACATGGGAATGTGGTAGACTCCCTATCAGAGATCCAAGATGCAGCTACAAAATATTTTGAGGATGCCTACAAGGACAGATTGGAAAACGAGACAAAGGATCAAATCTGGGGGACGAAGTCATATCCTACTATGTTTGATGTAGAGGCCAATGGAGCTTTATACAGATAGGTCAATCTTGAGGAGGTACTTTCTATCCTTTATGAAAGATAAATGCCCTGGACATGATGGTTGCACGGTTGAGTTTTTCATACATTTATTTGATTTGATTGGGGCGACCTGGTGTGCATGGTTGAAGAATTTAGAAGGCATGGGCGCGTCCTGGGGGCTATCAATTCTACCTTCATTGCCCTTATTCCAAAAGGCAGTGAGATCACGTCTTTTCCTGATTATAGTCCCATCTCACTCTGCAATCTGAGATACAAACTTATATTAAAGATCATCGCCATCAGGATTAAACATACCCTATCCACACACGTCTCCAAAACATTTTTTATGATTAATTTTAACCAAAATCTTAAAGCGAATTTTAAAAATTTGAATTTAAATTATTTAATCTATAGAATTTAAATACCTTAAAAATTTTCAAGGTATTAAATCTATTTATACACTCAAAAATACATTTTAAATAACAAAAAATCACATTCTTTAATGAAATTATTTGCTTATAAAAAAATTTATTTTATTTATAGATTACACTAAACTTATATATAAAAATATAACTTACCTAAGTTTTTTATATAACTGACTGCAACCCACTAAACCTGTGGATTTTGACCTACCTTAACTGACTTCTCGCATTTTGCATTCCATCACAATCTATTCGCTCCCCCGCGGCCCGCCGATTTATAAAAAATCACCGAATTGCATTAAATACTGTCCATTATAAAAATCCAATCCGAAAAAGGTGATACACTGGCCACGGTAGTTAAACGAAAAGGCGTCCACATTCATTGAATTAAGCTGCGAATCCCTTTGTTTCTACCAACTGCAAGGCAGCCATGCTGGATGATTCTCAGATGCACGGCAGTTACGTGTGAATCCGACGCCATGACGTCAGTTGCATTCGCATGGATGAATTTAAAGATGGATGATGTCCGCTTAGTCAACTGATTTTAATTAATTATTAGTTTAGTATATAATGCACGCGTAAAATATTAAAGAATATTTTATAAATTGTAACTTGTTTTCAATATACTAAATTTATTAAAAAAGATTATCAATATATTGATATTCGTTTATGGTTCAATTCCATTGAATATATTGTTTATTTTTCACTATTTGAAAGTTTTATTTTTCACTATTTGAAAGTTTGGATTGTTATGAGACTTCTGTGTATGTAAATCGCTGAAGATCGCTCAAACCATCTTGTTTAAAGACATTTCATTAAATAAATATTATTTAATAGTTAAAAAAATTATTTTTATTATTTTAAGTATTGAAAATTTATTTTAATTTTAGATTTATTAAGTTTTGAAAAAGGTTAGTTTTTTTTTTTTTTTTTTTAAAAGGTTTATATTTTAAGAGATTTGATTCTTTTTGAGGTTCAGGAGATCTAGAGTTAAGATGGATCTAGGTTGGTTTAATTATCAATTATAGTTATAATTATTATTTTTATGTTTTTCATTTTATTTTATTTTATGGTTTCTTTCATATTGAGGGTTTTTGTGACTAGGCTATATGAGAATGTTATTGCCAAGTTTACCACTGTGGAGGGTTGGTCAGATGAAATTAAATGCAATATCGGAGTTAAGCAAGGATATCCCCTATCCTCTACCATTTTGGCATCTACATTGATAAACTAGAAGAGTGTTTGGAAGCTTCATGATGTGATGGCCCCAAGCTCACTGGTATGGTCATTTACTCTTCTCCTTTACGCTGACAATATTGTTCTCCTAACAAGGAGCTATGACGATCTTAACAAGCAACTTAGAATCCTCTAAGATTATTGCTCAAAGTTGGGTATGACTGTTAATACCAACAAGATTAAAGTCATGATAATTACATCCAAAAAGATTAACAATGATAATTTCATTGATGATAATAACTACTTGGAGAAAGTTTCTTCATACAAATATCTGGGAAGCATTCATCATCGAGTCAACTGGAATTATAGCATTGAGAAAAAGATAATTGGAGGTTGGAAAGCTTATTATGGGCTTGAAAACAATTGTAAGTCGATAACTCTTTGGGCATGGAATATAGAAAAGTTCATTTTTGAGACTCTCGTCACCCTACTATTTTATATGGATGTGAGGTTTGAGGATACAATATATCTAGAGAATCTTGGAGGAAGATTGAGCTGATCTGAAAGCAATTTATAGCCTACAACCTCAAGATTAAAAGAAATACCCCCTACCCTATCCTCTTAATCAAAGTTGGCCTTTCCCCCATTGAAAGCATGACTATGATTAGGTATCTCATGTATAAGAAGAAGCTATACAACATGGAAGCCAAGAGGTTCCCCAAAATTGCTTCTAACTCTAGCCAAAACCCCCACCTCTAGCTCAAGCAAAGCTGGCATAAGGATGCCCAGTCTTGGCTAGACCATTAGGGGTAAAGAATGAGATCATCTTGGAAAATACGGATAATATTAAAAGTATTATTACTTCCAAATTTAAGGATAATTTAATGATAAGTTGTGGGAAGATAAGGAGTTAGAGGGGGAAAGGAAGCTAAGGTATTATAAGGAGGTGATCAACCCCAATCTTTATAACTAGAATTATCTTTCTGTCTTGACCAATGTTAAGAAAAAAATGAACATTGTCAAGATGAGAACTAATTCTCATGAGCTCCAAAGTGAAACTGGTGTTGGTCAAATCCCAGAACACCTTGAAACGAAAGAATATGTCACCTTTGTGATATTAAGAGGGTTGAAGACGAAAAACACTTTCTCTTGGATTGCCTATCTCTTACTCACATCCATTCTAATTTTCAAATTCTTTGCCTCACTACCAACCTTCTTGACTTATTAATGTAGGAAATCTTGTAGATTCACAAGTTAATGCAATTTGCTAAAGAAAGAGACAAGAATCGACTTCTACTCTTTACAGTGGAAGCCCATAAACATCGAGCAAACAATAATCAATAGAGGAATAGAATCAAAGGCACATAACAAAATAAATATTCGGGGAAATCCACAACTCAAAACCCTACTATCTGTTTTGTATTAATTCGAAAAATCAAGATGAAATTACAATGCTTGTTCTCTCTAGAACAATCCCAACACTCAACAAATTCAATCTCCAAATCATAAGCAAGCTCAAGGCCAAATCTAGCCTCTTCACAAGCTCTCCAAGTCTCTATTCCAATGTGTAATTCCTATGAAGGATAGCTTGTATTTAAAGGGAAATAAAGCCTCTAAAGATAGCGCAATCCCTCAAGGATCAGTTCCCGATTGCATGCACTATCAGTGCAACTCAAAAAAATCTAAAACAAATAGTACATTGTCCCCGCACTCTAGTCTCAACTGGGTCTTTCTCAGAATCGACATGCATGATTTTCTGATGAGTAACTATTCAGTTAAGTAGAGTAGCACTAGTGGAGTTCATTAATGTCACCACTAACTGTTAACTCACTATTAGTTCTCTCAATCAGTTTGAGAACTAATTTAACTGAACTGACTCATGAAATTGGGTCTTCCATTTTACAACTCACAATTAACTCACACTAGACTCCTGCAAAGTAGGGAAAACATATACATGACTTCCAAAAGACTTTCATCTTGAATTTCCTAAGTTAAGTAAGTTTAATAAACTTAATTTAACAATTTTAAGTTGCTATGAGAATAGAATTCAAATTTAATTCACAGTTTAATTCAAGGACAAATTAAACTAGAATTTCTTATTGCCATTTCTCAACACTCCCTCTCAACAAGAAAGGGATTATCAACTACCCTGATCCTATGTCTATGAAAGTCGAATTTACATGTTGATAATGCCTTTGTCAAGATGTCAGCATCTTGCTCCTCCATGGGTATGTAATCTAACAACAAGATCTGCCTCAATACACAATCTCTGAGATGATGATACCAGATATCAATATGCTTGGACCGATCATGAAAGAATGGATTTTTAGAGAGTTTGATACAACTCTGATTATCACAATAAATCACTGTTGGATCCATCTGCTAACCAAACAAACCAACCTGGATCTTCCTCATCCAGATAGCCTCACATGTTGCCTGACTTGCAGCCATGTACTCTACCTTTGCCCAACTGGGTACAATCGATCTTTATATCCCGTTGTACCAAGAAACTGACGTTGACCCAATACTGAAGATCCCACTTGATGTACTCTTCTTGTCGGATGGACTCCCTGCCCAATCTGCATCGGTAAAGCCTTGAAGCTTCACTCCCTCTGTCTGTCTATACCATAACCCAAACTGAGTAGTGCCTTGGAGGTATCTCAATACATGCTTTGTCGCCTTCCAATACAACTTGGTAGGCCTAACCATCGCTTGATTAACTTGGTTAACTGCATATCACATATCCTATCGTGTGTTCACCAAGTACATGAATGAACCCACAAGCTTCCCGTAAACAACAGCTTCAACTACTTCCCCTGAAGTAGCATCCTCCTTCCTCCAGTTACCAGCTAGAGGAGTCTCCATGGGTTTACCGCTCTCCATGCGGAATCTCTTGCGTATCTCCTTGGCATACTTACCTTGAGATACAAAAAAATCCCCATCTGCCTATCATACCTTCATGCCAAGAAAGTAATGCATGGGCCCCATGTCCTTCATATCAAACTCTCTTGCAAGGTCCTCCTTGCAATATTTGATGAGCTTCGCATCACCTGTAAGTATAATATCATCTACATAAAGTACAATGATCAACAACTTACCTTCCACCACTATGCGATACAGGTTTGCATCCGCTTCACTCTTCGTGAAGCCCAACCCAGTGAAGTAGCTATCTATCCTAGTGTACTAAGCACGGGGTGCTTGCTTCAGCCCATACAAGACAAGAACTCAAATTTTAGAACAACATTTGTAGAGTGTTTGAACTTTACATGTAGTAGAACAGGAACACCACATAGTAGCTAAAGAACCCCCTCTCAATCATTCAACAAGCGAAGGTCTCTCTAAATCATGTAGTAGTCAAAAGCCAAGAACCCAAGAGACAAAATAAAAAGGCCCCTTTTCTCCCTTGTTCCCACAATTTAAATCTCACATTGTTGACCTCATTGCATTCTAAATGAAACAAGTCATTTCCCATGTTGTTAACCTATTCACATTCCAGAACTGAATCAATTTGATTTCCTGTAGTTATGTGGAAAATCGAGAGTTGGTAACTTATATCATGTTCTTATAGTATGTTTCGTAGTGGCGTCTTGCAGTAGTAACTAGAGGTTTGGGTGTGTCACCAACTCCATGCAATAGGAGTATCAACACATGATCCTGGGAGTGTCAACAACTCAAAAGTAATCATCGCTTTTATAAAACATAGCTATAGGAGTAGCAACAACTATCAGTTGGGTGTATCAACAACTAAAATAGAAGTATCAACAACTCAAAGTACATGGGAGTAAAATCACTTATTTTCCTACATTATGAACTCAAACAAAAACTTGCTTTTATTTGATGAGGATTTCCCGAGGCCAAGGATGCTCCTGCATCACTAGGGAAACATTGATATCACCCAACACACCTTCAAGTTTTATCTTGGACCTATCAACTAATTCCAGGATAGTAGGTGTGGGTTGGAGATTAAGCAAATGTAATTGCTCTATGGTCTGCTTGTTAATTATCTTAATGGTTGCCCCTAGATAAATACAAAAATTTGAATGAGGAATCTACTAACATGGATAGAAAAATGGGACTACCAGGATCTACATATTTTTCTATAAAGGATTGTCCTAACATCAAATCTATTGATTTTCCTATGAATTGTATAGTTCTTGGTTATTCCCATTTCCTTCCTAGTTTTTCAAACAAAGTTCCCTGATGCTTTTGGCATATATGGGGATATATTTGATAGCTTGTAGCAAGTGAACCTTGATGCAAATATTCCTTCTATTATTAGTTCATTTTCAAAATGATCAATTGGCTTTTCCAAGCTTAGATTTTATGGATAAGGAGGTAAAATAGGTGATTGAGAAAGTTTCGATGTGGAAGGAATTTGATTTGTTTTGTCATTATTTGTTTGTATGAGGGTCTCATCCTTATATTCTCCTCAATAATTACAAGGGAGTTCTTATTGAGAACCCTTCCTGACTTAAGATGTACATCTTGTAATTTTACAAGGGTGATTAAATAGGGAGGAAAGGGTGGTAGCTCAGCATTGTAAGAAGCTCGAGTCACCTTATTATTTGGAATGGGAAATAGTTAGGCAGACAACTGAGTTGGACTTGGGGGTTGAGTAGGTGGCACTTGTAGTTGTTGGAATTGTGGAAGTGGTGGTATTTGTCACATTTTTTGTATTGTTGGTTGGGATAATAATTGTGTGGGGTGCGCTTGTTGGTACAATGATGGAGGTGGTTGTGTAGGATAAGATTGTTGGGGTTGCATGGGGTACTAGTAGGCATGCATACTTCCAAATTTGTACCTCATCATCCTTGTGGCCAAGGATAGTTTGGAATTGGTTGTGGTGTGCATTCTTGCCAAGACATATTGAATTAGGAAACTAAGAGTGATATTGTTGATTACAATAATAAGAAAATTATTACACAGGTTCAGAGATTATACCTGAGGCTCTTAGCTATCAAGGCCTCCTTGGTGCTAATGCACAAAATTTCTCGATTGCTTGATGTTGGGTCACTGAAATGTCATTCATTTCACCCTCTTTTCTTTCACTTTGCTTCAGAATTTACCATATTCCACAACTCCATAACCATGCACTAAGACCATCTTCATGATCAAATATGGGTTTAGACATGTTTTTCCAATACATTTATTTTGGTATTTTGAGTGAATTTATGGTTAAATATTAGAAAAATAGCATGTACTCACTTATATATAAAATTTGGATGAGTTTTTTTTTTATGTGTGTAGGCATATTTGAAGATTCCAAGACGATCATATTTGGCCTCCAATACTCAAATTCGATTTTCCTCTTCAAACTCTTGAATATTCGAGGAATATTTGAGATCATTGGTCCAGCACATTTCATAGAGAAAGATCACGGAAGTTTTCATAAGTGTTTCCTGTCAAAGCTAAATGAGATTTGTGAGAGGATATGAAGAGATGCTAATTACTAGATGTCAACATATGGTTGTAACCACATGAGATATTTGTGGATCTAGGAGAGATTTGTGGATCTACATTTATGTATTAGTTATCTTAGTTTTTCTATAAATAAGAGTGTCTTCTCCTCTCAAATGGTGTGAAAATTTTGGGAGCTATGTTCATGATTCAATGTGGAGGTTTGGATGTTAAGGATTGGAACTATGCTTATGATTGATGTAATGAATGCCATTGTAATTCGCTTTGATATGGTTGTGCCTCCATTTGGTATTTGATCAAGAGTTTCTCAACTTTCAACCTCTCATGCATTTTAGAATGGCCAGCTAATGAGTATGAAATGCAATTTAATGTTTCATTTTTTAAGATAGATTAGTTTCTTTTATGATTCATTTTAAGTATTTTAATTAGATGCATTGTTTACATTCATTTATGCTCATTCTATTTGTGTTCTTTTGAAGGTCAAGCCTTATTTTTTTTTGTAAACTTCGTAGTACTTTCTCTATTTATATTAATTAACCATAGTCAATTTTTTCCAATGGTAACAGTTGGCCTCAACTTGCCCGTAGGAAACTAGGTTGGCCACCTGTCAGCGTTAAAAGCTATCTAAAATTTAAATAAGTCTTTTTCTATCACCCTTACAACATTGGCTATTTTATCTATACTTAATATCGACTTTGAAAAGTAAAAGCTACTTGGCATAAGAACAAAATTTTATCTGGAGCTCTGTTTTACTCCTCATCCGAGGACTCCACGGGGGCTGGGGCTTTAGCACTGGATCCCGACATCTCGCTTCTCCTCATGTGCTGTAGACTCTGCTCGATCCTACTCAGTGTCAGGTTGTTTCGATATGTTTGAATCTGAATTGTTGTTATCTCTTTGAGTAGATCTACTCTGTTGGGTGCCTTCACTTTGGTTTCCTCCTGTGCCTTCTATCCTTTGTTTACTACATGTTCTTTGTTGAAAATCATGGCTCAGGACACTACATTCTTCATGACCCAGTATTGCTGGATTGTTTGTCTGAATAGAGTTTGGCAGCCGTGGGTGTTCCCCGGGTCTTGTACCATGTCTTCCCATTATTCTATGTGAATATCTTGGTTGGAGATACTGTCATTTAGTTCTCTCTCCCAACCCATTATTTGTGCTCTGACCTCGGGTGGATTACTTGCCATGTACGCATCAATAAGGGTCTTGATATGCTCCTGTCCCATCTTTCTGCCTCTCTTACGCTGGTCTTTGCTTGAGGTTCCAACCCCCCCAACGGTCTATTTCCATGCTTTGCCTGCTCCTTTGTTTCTCTTCTTAGCCACTTCTTTTCCGTCTCTCGCCATTCTTGCGTTGTCTCGGTTGCAGTTTTCTTCATCCAATTCGCTTTCCTCTGTGTGCTTTCTTGCCTTCACATTGTACTGGATGCAGATTATAATTAAACCTAAAACAATACCATAAGAAGTATCAGTAGTCTGAATGTATACTTCCCATTCTGTTTTGTATTTAAGTGTTCTGTGTTTGGTCTCTTGCTCAAGTCCTGGCAGCTTGAGTTTGCTTTTCATTTCCCTTAGATTTCCCCCTGATAGCTCTTGGGTTAGCATTTTGCAACCTCTCAATTCTTCTTCTCTCAGGTTCATCTTGCCCGATCTACCCTCACTCGGATGGTTTACCTTAGAATACGTATCGGGGAGTCTACAAAGGGAGACCATGTCCCTGATCTGAACTGCACGAGGTTTCCTCATTCCATTCTCGCACCTTTCTATAGTCTTCGATCTAATTGAGCCCTTGGTTATCCTCTCAGTTTTAATCTGGATATTCCAGTTAGGGCTCTTAGTGGCCCAACTGTCACTTGTCTTAGCTATTGTGGCCTCCAGGGTAGTTTCCTCTCTATACCAGCTACCTAAATTATCCCCTCCGTGCCTTTGGAGCCACATGGCCTGAGTTATATTCCTTCTGCCTTATCCCTTACCAGGTTCTCTCTTCTCTCCCCAGCCTCCCTCCTTCCCTCTCTGCACTTCATTTAAGTGCGTTTCTTTATCTTCTGCTTCTCTCTCCCTTTCATCCTCATTCTTGACTCAAATAGTGTTCCAGGAGACCCTGGTTCTGACTCTTTCTGAGTCCTGATTTTTCTAGGTCTCTTTCCCTAATACCGTGGAATTTGGCATTACTATAATTCTGATGTTAAGGAAATGGAGGAATACATACCATTGACTTGAGTTGACACAACTGCATCCACCGGCTTGCGTCCTCATCCTGCGCCCACGACCTTTCGCTGCTCTTACCCTCGCTCTATGTTTCTGCATGCAACCATCTGCTTTCTCTCTTACCTTTTGTTTTAACTCGCTGTCCCTGTTGCCTTTCGTCACCCCTCCCACCTGTCCTCCTAATTTCCTTGTCGCCCTTTTCCTCATTTCTACTCCTTGGAATGAAGGCCCTTTGTCACTTCCAACTTTGTGCCTCATTAACTCCCTCGTGCCTCTGACTGCTCCTGCCGTGGGTTCTTCTCTATCCTCCTACCACTTGCTGGCATCAATCTGCCCACTCTCTCACTGGCTTCCATGTCTTCCTCTCTGCCTTCCCTTCGCATCCACACCTATCTTCTTTCGGGGCTTTCTCCCTCCCTGCCCTGTCCTTCTACCTTCCCTTCCTGATGTCCTCTTCCCTCACATCCTAATGTGTTCTCTGTCCTTGCGCTCGAGTGGATGGTCCCTGACATCTCCTCTTCCCATCGTCGTTGGCTCACCTCCTCTTCGTTGTCACACCCCGATCGGGGGTGTATGTCAAGCATTATTGCTTTCATGTCATAGACTCATTTATTTTCAATTTGTTTGCTTTTAGATTCACATAGTCATGAATGATTCTAATTTGACAATGCACACATTAGTAATTTCAATTGAACTCTCATTGCTTTGAAAATAGGTTGCCATTAAATTTCATAGATTAAGAATTCAATGCTTTCTTAGTATATGATTTGTTTCTTTCTAGATTGAATTTACTTTCGATTCTTTGCTTTCATGTCATTAGAATAGATTTATATTTATGTCAATAGAGCAAGGTTACTTTCATAGCAAATTTCATTTCAATTTTCTAGATTAAAATATTTCTTTCCAAGTTCTGAATTTGAGAATTTTGAAAAAATAAAGTGTGTACATACTCATCTTAGATTTTTTCATGAACATATTTTATTTAAATCTTTCGATTTCTTTCAATAGAGTAGAATTTCCTTTTTGAGATTGAAAGTTGATTTCTAGCATATATTGTACAAGTATACTCCGCAAGTTCACGAGCCCCGGGTTTGACAATTTAATGGCAAGTAATTTAATTGACAATTAAATTACCCAACACTTTTGGCACCGTTGTTGGAGAAGTATACATAGAGGTTAACTTTCAATCTAGACTTCTCTTTTTAGCTTCAATCTCATTTTTTTTAGTTGCATTCATTTTTAGATGCATAGTTAAAATTCATGTTAAAAATCATTTAGATGCATAAATTTCAATAAATTTTTGTACTATAAGAGTTTCGACACTAATCCATTTATGGATAGGAAATATAGAATGATAATCAAGAGTTTCTTGGAGAGCAAGGACTACATTGAAGATTGGTTTCAAACAGTGACTAAGCCACAACATTTTTTTTTCAACAAATCCTGGCACCAATTTCAAATGTACAAATGATTTCTCATATCTTTGCAAACATTGAGGTATATTTTTCAAATTTGGATGCGAGCATACTAGAGATCTTGATTCGTAAATAACTTCATTGTGATTACTTCTACACTTGACAAAAAACTTTTATTTTTCAAAATAGAGTAGGATAGAATAGGGAAATAAAACCAAGCTTGGTGAGTTTTTGAGTTTTTGTTTTGAAATTTGATTTCATTTATTTCTTGAAATTTTTCATTTCGTGGTGCAGTAAGAGCCACCTCATTCACTAACTAATAGCATAAAAATTTGCAAGAAAATGAGCATTTGTGAAGGCGAACATGTAGAGTTTCGAGAGTAAAACTTGAGGTTTGAAATATCAATTCTTCTTACTTTGTTTTTCAAATTTCAAATGAATAAAGAAACACGATAATCTTGAGTATGTTCTCTTCTCGCACCTCACTGCGAAGTGAAAGATCAGAAAGGAAAATTCGATAAGTTAGCTTTGAAATTTTGTAATAAAATTCATAGTTCTAAGAAATTAGTTAGGAAATCTAAATTTACTATTCATTTTAAAATTTATTTAAAATCTTGATTTCCAATTTTCAAATAAATTTGTCTATTTTTTTTTTTTTTTAAACCTAATTAAATTTTCAAAAAAACATCTTTATTTTTAAACAAAATTAAACTTCTAAAAATATTCTTTATTTAAAAAAACCAATAATTTATTTTCTTCATTAAAAAACCAAAGATAAAACTTTCCAACAAGATCATCAAATTTATATATAAAAACCATATTTTTTAAGAACCACCGTGTATAAAAACAAACGAGGGTCGAGAGCTATGAACAAAGGGCATTCCAAAACAATGTATGTGGTGCTGGTGAAATATAGGTGTAGTTTCAGATCTAGATCTAAACGATTCTGTCACTTCCGAGTCCTAATGTATTGATAAAATGTGGTGTTGAATAACAATACAACGGTAAATAATGATTATGTTTCCATTTTTTTTTTTGGGGCAAACCAGAAGAATTCTAATTGAAGTAAAATTTCAGTGCAGTTATAATAACCTGACGTGTGGGCGTCATTCTCGAACGGCTTCATTTGTTCAACAGAGATCTCGGAATCTCTTTTTGTGACCGTTTACGGTTTGCATTTTGTCACACAGTTAGCATTTTGTTGCACTTCTAACATCTTTAAGTTAAATAAATTTCTTTCACACTTCATATCACATGTGTAGCTTGTGGCCTAGTTGTAAAATGTTTGGTTCATAAGAAGTTCGTCATGAGTTTGAATTTCGATAGAGGTAGTTTATTAACTATTTTGAGAATTTTAGCAATCTTTAATTAGGTGATAATTTCCATAGAGATAGTTTAATAAAAATTTTTAATTAGGCGATAATTTCACTACCATGTGATGACATTACACTGGCCTATGTGGTAACTATTGTCAATCTTTAACTAGGTCACAATTTCATTGTCACCTGACGAAACTAGATTGGTCCATCTGGCAGCATAATATTAGTCAGCATTGCACAGTTGTCCACAACATCACACTGTCCAGTTAGTAGTCCACATTAATTTGTCATGTCATCACCTAGTCATTTGTCCACTTCAGTTTCCATGTGGAATCTTCTGGTACTGCCACATGGCACCTTCTGGAGCTGCGATGTGGCACCCATGCAGCTCATTTTCATTGTTTTTCTAAAACTTCAAACGACCATAACTTTCTCATACAACGCCTATTTGAGGCGATTCAAACGTTGTTGGAAAGATCTCGATGAGATCTACTTAATGATATTGTTTTCATTAGAATTTGAGATAATTAAAAAAATGGTAATTTTTTTTTAATGGATTTACAGTAATTGGACTTAGAAAAAAATTAAATCATTAAAAACATGTTTTTGATATGAATTTGCTTTAACGTAGTTTTTGAATCACTAAAATTGGGTATCAAACGAAGAAATTATCAACAAAATACTAACAGATTATCCAAGGTACCACTTCCTCGTAAGTAAAAGTGCATTTCATTTTTATTTGTTTTAATTTATTTGTATTATTAACATTATTTATGAATTTTTTGTGTATATATCGCATGAACAGAGACTAATGTTGGGTGGTATTAATGCAATATTTACACCAACATTTAATTTGTCAATCCGGATAAGTAAACTTAGAGGCGTAGCACAATGTACGCCCGAATACGACCTCAGAGATATGTCAAATAAAAACCAAGCTCTTGCAAGAAATTCAAAAGGGCATCATTCAGGAAAAATGAACAAGACTCTTTAAAACAAAGTAAATAAACTTTGAGAATCTACTTCTAGCTCCTCTTCTGGGTTGGGTTCACTCCTGCAATAAGTCTTCCTCAATTGTCCAGGGGACAAGGGAATGTAGGCCCCATTCAAAAGAAAGTGATTCGAGAAATAAAGAATGCAAAACCTCTTAAAAATTATTACTATGTTGCAAGGATGAAAAGCATGAAATTAAACTAGAAATCACACAACAACTTCATTCCAACTAATCTAAGGAAATAACCGAATGCTTTAAAAAGAATCAAGATAATAATGCACAGCTTCTCTTAAAGACAATTCAATACTTTACCTGTAAGAGAAATATGCAATAAGATTAATTTCAGGATCCCCTTTCAGTATGCAGCCTTCATATTTATAATAGCAGTGCTGCCCAATTTTAGAATGGTTGTTTGAACTAACTCGGAACCAAAACAATGAAATCTGGTTCCTACTAAGTTTTGGAGATAATACAACAACTGATTCAATTTGAAAACTATGTAATTCTAACTGCATGGTGTAAACATAGAACAAGAATGGAGGAATATATTCATTATCAATTCCAGATCCATATTCTAATCAATCGAGTGGTATGCAGAATTCTTGTTTTGCTGGCAAATATAGACATAACTTGCGGGAGTTTTTGAGAGAGAAACAGCCTGGTCTTTACCAAAAAAACCATTCATGCTTCTAGCATCAAAGTAGAAGATGATGTCACTAATTACACAGTTATATTTGGTGTTTCCCTGCGAGGTGTAATGCAAATACCATAGAAAGAAATTGAAACAGTCCTTTTGGTTGCTGGGACTTTAAATAGATGCCTCCAATTATGTGTGAAGCCTGCTGCAAGAAGGAAAAACGTTGACTTCCCACTACCGGAACCATAGACCGTTGAGCAGAGAAATATATGGGAATTATATGTTAGTTTTATACAGCGGAAACTATTAACAATAGTGTGAGAGTACTCTTCTGTTTTGTATCTATAGATGTCATTAAGCTACTGAAGGTCAAGCCAGAAATTACTTCACATGTGATAACTTAATGCATGTGAACACTTATCAATTCGCTCTATAAATTCCTTTCCTCCAGCGTCTGGTTTAAGCAAGTGTCGAGCACATCTAAGTGCCATGAAAAACAACGCTTGAATTTCATTTGGATAACCATAAATTCCCATTCTGCGGTCAACCATACAACAACCATCAACGCAAAGGAGCCTGGGAAATGTGCTAATGTATGAAAGCCCCACATTGGTGTAGGAATGTTGGTGCAAGCATAGTTGGTGTAGGTACTGCTAATACAGGAATGTTAGCACCTGCCACAAAAGAGCCTATTAATAACATTTTCACATTAAACACTCTTCAAATTATCAAAACAAGAAGAATCAACTGTTAACTGTAAATGCTTCTAAATAATGACTCAATAATGCATAGAAAGAATAATAACGACTATAAATGCTTAGTACAAGCATAGATTTATTTAGAAAAAAAGCATAGAAATATGGACAAAATGGAGGCCCAACAACTGATCACTTCTCTCCTTCGAGAATCTTATGTTTTATTGCTTATTAGTGCTATGTTTTTGCAGGTTCCAGGATGATTAAAAAGATCAATTTATGCACAAGTAGTTCTTAAAGAACAATTTCTTTTTCAATAAGAACATGAAGAACTCAAATCCATCTCAAATCATATTCATAATGCCATTGCTACTCATTCATTTTCCTCTTTCTAAGCTTACAATCCATCCATGAATTTTCATCTTCCTACTACTAGATCATGATTGCAAAACCATTTTCCCTTTGAAAATTTCACACTTTCATGTCTCACTTACATTTCATCCCTAACCCATGAATAAAGTCATTCAACTCATTTACAATGTTGAGTTACGTTATTGTCCTTTTCCTTTTGCAAAATAAAAAATGCTTCATAAATGCAAATATTTCATTTATGGTCCTCTAAATCATTTTTTATAGTCGTGTTAGATGATGGGGGATTCATTAATGCTCTCCTTCTAACAAGCCTTGACCCATCGACTTCAACACATTATCTGGGTTCGAGACTAGGTTATTTTTAGTACCTTGAGGCTTGCATTCCTTAATGACAAGTTCTCTCGCCAATAAACAGTGGGAATAAATCTATGTCCCTTGTTTGTTAGATCTTTTAGGTGACTCGACTTTAACTCATCTATTCGTACCTAGTAAGATGTACTTAGGCATCTTGACTCTCACTGACATTAATGGTGAGTAGTCTTGTGTTGGTTAAAGGAATTCATTAATGGCCAGTAATCCAACAATTTTTTTCTATGTTTGACATTAGAAAAATTTATTCACATAGATAAAAATTAGGCCATGACGTGGATATCAATGAAGACTATATGATTTCAGCAATTTGTAGAAGTGTTTCAATAAAATAAGATTCATTCAAAGCTCAGCAGCATTAGCATTAGTTCCAACAACAAGAAGACACAAAGATTCCACTTTCAAGATTTCATACACTATTCATGCAACTAAAAGAAGAAGAAGCAAATCAGATTCTTTCACTTTACATTCCATTTTCTAGTAATAACAACCCAGATCTCACACATGCATAGCTTATAGACTTTTCATGTAGGTGAAGATCTGTGTTTTCTAATCTTTAATCATTAATTCCTTTAATGCTAAAAGACATTTATTTGGAAAATGTCTCATGTGACATTGCTTTTCTCATTTTCACAAGACAAAAACACCTTTAGTTGGGGGGAGGATATTCATTATAATTTTCATTTCCACATTCCTTAACCTCATACATTCTTGATCAACATACTTCTCCCAACTAAATGTTGTTGCTATTTTTGGTTCTTTAAAGATGGATATGTTTTGTAAAAGATTCAAATTATGAGCAAGGATTGATTGATATGTATAAATCTTCATTTTGAATACATTCTTAAGTATTCTTTGTTGCAGCAAGAAGAAGAATAAAAAATGATTTTTTTTTCTACACAAGAACCAACACTTGAATAGTTATGGTTGTCACACAAGAACCAACCATAAGAGCTGGCACTTAGACATCTTTCAGATAAGTAAGACTTTTCAAAAGTTGTAAGTCTTAAAGAGTATCTCAAAGTCAGAAATGACAAAAGGCTACAATCTAAGATAATCAATGCAAAGTTGTATGAGGACATCCAACATCTTCAGTTGGGGGAATGTTGGGTCTCCAAAATGTCATTCATTTCACCCTCTTTTCTTTCACTTTGCTTTAGAATTTACTATATTTCGTAGCTCCATAACCATATACTGAGACCATTTTCATGATCAAATATGGGTTTAGACATATGATTTTCCAATACATTTATTTCGGAATTTTGAGTGAATTTATGGTTAAATATTAGAAAAATAACATGTATTCACTTATATATAAAAGTTGGATGAGTTTTGTGATGTGTGTAGGCATATTTGAAGATTCCAAGACAGTCATACTTAGCCTCCAAGACTCAAACTCGAATTTCCTCTTCAAACTCTTGAAGCTTTGAGGAAGATTTGAGATTACTGGCCAAACGCATTTCATGGAGAAAGATCATGGAAGCTTTCATAAATGTCTCCTATAAAAACTAGGAGATATTTATGGATCTACATTTATGAATTAGTTATCTTAGTTTTTCGATAAATAGGAGTGTCTTCTCCTCTCAAAAGGTGTTAAAAGTTTGGGAGCTATGCTCATGCTTCAATATAGATTTTTGGATGTTAATGATTGGCACTATGCTTATGATTGATGTAATCAATACCATTGTAATTCACTTTGATATGGTTGTTCCTTCATTTGGTGTTTGATCAAGAGTTTCTCAACTTTCCACCTCTCATGCACTTTAAAATGACCACCTAATGAGTATGAAATGTATTTTAATGTTTCCTTTTTTAAGATAGATTATTTTATTTTATGATTCATTTTAAGTCTTTTAATTAGATGCATTATTTACATTCTTTCATGCTCATTCCATTTGTGTTCTTTTGCAAGTCAAGCATTATAAATTTCATGTCATAGACTCATTGCTTTTCAGTTTGTTTGCTTTTAGATTCATAGATAGTCATGAATGATTCTAATTTGACAATGCACACATTAGTAATTTCAATTGATCTCTCACCGATTTCAGAATAGGTTTATTTTAAATTTTATAGATTAAGAATTTAATGCTTTATTAGTATAGGATTTGTTGCTTTCTAGATTGAATTTACATTCAAGTATTTACTTTCTAGTCATTAGAATATATTACTTTCTTGTGGATAAATATAGGTTTACTTTTATGTCATTAGAATAGATTTATTTTCATGTCAATAGATCAAGTTTACTTTCATGTCAAATGTCATTTCAATTTCATAGATTAAACTATTTCTTTCCAAGTTTTGAATTTGAGACTTTTGAAAAAGCAAGTATGTGCATATTCATCTTAGGCATTTTTCATTAATAGGTTTTATTTCGGTCTTGCAATTTCTTTGAATAGGGTAGAATTTCCTTTTTGAAATTGAAACTTGATTCCTAGCATATATTGTGCAAGTATACTTCACAAGTTCACAAACCCCGGGTTTGACAATTTAATGACAAGTAATTCAACTGACAATTAAATTACCCAATACTTGATCTTCTCCTTGGTACATTTCCTTCAACCCAGGTAGAGAGGGAAATTCTTCATCAAATGTTTACATGTACAAATAACACAAACATTAATATTGTGTAAATAACATTCTTTATGCTACAAGGTATCTAGTTGCATGCTAACGGTGCCAAGAAGGTCAATTTTGAAATTTTCTAATAAATGCCCTAACTTAGCTCTAAAAAAAACCACTTGTAGTTGATTTGGTAACTTTCGAGACAACTCTAAAAATACCATTTGTAGTTCATTTGGTAACTTTCGAAAAAGTGTCTAACATTGTTGTTAATTGTTTTTCTCTCTGGTCACCTCATGCCGCATTAAGATGAATTTCATTAAAATAAATTTCATTAAATAGATACAATGCAACGAAAAAAATTAAAACCCTAAAAAGATTAAATACGTTATCGTTTAAACTGCTATCGAATTCTCTTAATATACATTTTATCCATTTTTTAACACTATATACAACTCAACAAACTTAAATGGAATGTAATTTTTGACGCTCCACGTTTACATGCAATTGTCAAACACATTCCGCAGCAGTTGTCAACATTCGAACCTACCATTAACTACGTAGCTAAACCCTTTAATAATTTAACTTAGATGTAAAGTCGTCCTTGCAACAGTGACCTCATGAGTGTCACGGCCAGGCCATGTGACTTAAAAATATGTTGACTCGCATAGCTCACTCCAAGTGTGCATGGAGCACACTTGGTTTAATTTATGCCTTCGCATGTTAAAAAAAATATTTTTTTAATAAAATGTAAGTAAATTATAAATAAAGTAAAATTAAAATAAAGGGAAAAGACTTGTCAAATAAGATGAGAAATATATTTATTGGTTGTCAAAATCAATGTCTAGAGGTTAGAGGTTAATAGATTAAGGGACCGTATTTCATGAAACATCGACCACAAACTTTAGATTAGTGTAAAGACGCCTTAATCCCAAGATTAATGATCGATTACCAATAATTTCATGCTGCAAGCAGCAATGACTAACCAGAATGAAACATGAAGAATAAATTTGTCAATCATAGTTATCCAAGAGGTTAATTATTCAATTGTTGAACATTGATTGGAACATCGATGATATATCAAATGTCTCCAAAGTGTAATGGGTGTGTTTTGTTTTGTTTTATATTGCCCATTAAACTATGTAGTTTGATTTTCTTGATAATATTGGGCTATGTTAAGTTGTTAGTGGTTATATATATATATATATATCACGTATATTAATATATATAGAAAAATTAGATCATAATTTAATTGTCAAATTTATTGTTGGATAGTAATTATTAAGCGTTATGTGTGAATGTAAGTTGATTAATTATTGTTATTTAAGGAAAATTATTTATCATTATTATTTAAGGAAAATTACATCATCTAGAGGTCTTTAAGGAGCACGCTTTCACACACACACACATATAGACTAGTCTAACTTATAGACGAAATGATCTTTCTCACCATATTATTTATGGTTAATTTTAACCAATGACCTTTTTCAAGACATTTTTTATGGTTAATTTTAACCAAAATCTTAAAGCGAATTTTAAAATTTGGATTTAAATCATTTAGTCTATAAAATTTAAATACCTTTAAAATTTTTAAGGTATTAAATCTATTTATACATTCACAAATACATTTTAAATGACAAAAAATCACATTCTTTCATGAAATTATTTACTTATAAAAAAATTATTTTATTTATAAATTAAACTAAACTTATATAAAAATATCACTTACTGCAAACAACTAAACCTGTGGATTTTGACCTAAGTTTTTTATATAACTGACTGCAACCTACTAAACCTGTGGATTTTGGCCTACCTTAACTGACTTCTCGCATTTTGCATTCCATCACAATCTAATTGCTCCCCCGCGGCCCGCCGATTTATAAAAAATCTCCGAATTGCATTAAATACTGTCCATTATAAAAATCCAATCCGAAAAAGGTGATCCACTGGCCACGGTAGTTAAACGAAAAGGCGTCCGCATTCATTGAATGCTGCGATTCCCTTTGTTTCTACCAACTGCAAGGCAGCCATGCTGGATGATTCTCAGATGTACGGCAGTTACGTGTGGACCCCCACGCCATGACGTCGGTTGCATTCGCATGGATGAATTTAAAGATGGATGATGTCCGCTTAGTCAACTGATTTTAATTAATTATTAGTTTAGTGTATAATGCACGCGTAAAATATTAAAGAAAATTTTATAAATCGTAACTTGTTTTCAATATATTAAATTTATTGAAAAAGATTATCACTAACATTTGCACCAGACGTTGCAAAGAAAACGCCGTAAGGCAATGGATAACATATAACACTATGTAAAGCCATCAATAACATATGACACTAATTAACGCTTCTTTGACCCACCACCTCCGAGCTGGCACCCGCTGCGCTGGCAACCAACACCCGCGCAATTTCAAACGAGCCCTCGCGCCAAACATTCATTTGCACAACCGGAACAGGTCCTCTTGAGCATTTGTTTCTCCCGCTCACGGTGCTTGCTCATTTGCTCCATTCGCACAACCGGAACAGGTCCTCTCGAGCATTCGTTTCTCCCGCTCATGGTGCTTGCTCACCTCGCAGGTCCGCTCGCGGTGTTGAATCCCGGCAGGCTGTGCCCCAAGCGTAAGGTAAATTATACTCTGTGAACAATGACATCCACCATTTTGCAACCAACACCCGCACAATTTCAAACGATCCCTCGCACCAAACATTCATTTGCTCCATTCGCACAACCGGAACAGGTCCTCTCAAGCATTCGTTTCTCCTGCTCACGGTGCTTGCTCACCTCGCAGGTCCGCTCGCGGTGTTGAATCCCGGCAGGCTGTTCCCTAGGCGTAAGGTAAATTATACTCTGTGAACAATGACGTCCACCATTTTGGCAGGTGCCCGGAAGGCCCATGCATACGAATCCCACCCCATGCTGCTATAAATTGTCTGCATTGGCAGCTCCCAGCGTCTTGCGAAACATATACATTCAAGGTCTCCATTTGGGCGTAGGTTCAAGCGACACTGAAGGTGTTTTCCCATTGCATCGTAACCAGTTACCAAATTTATAACGAACCACTTAGCCATCCAGACATCTTAAATAGTTTTTAGGACGTGGTTTAATGGTTAATAGTTAAGTAGGGAGGTCTAATCTCAAACAAAATTATATATATTTGAAAATTGCTCCAAACGCAGTCCAATCTCAAGCAAAATTATATATATCTGAAAACTGCTCCAAACACAATTTTTTTAGTTGAAAAAAAAAATACAATAAACCATCGCCATTACAATTGCAAACTCAAGCACCTACATCCAATGTGCTTGATTGTGTACTACCCACTTAGCCATGGAGGCCATGAAAATCAGATAATCCTAAACCACCACCATTGCAAGCTTCTTGCATCCACTGTGCCTGCCTGTGCACTTTGCCAGGTGCATGGTTTATTTGGGCTTTTCATTGGGGTGATATTTTGAGTACAAATATATTCAATTATGTGAGAGGAATTTGGTGCACATTAATTTTCACATGCTTGCTAGGAAGGATGACCACAGAAAAATGCAAGGGCGCCAACCGGTGGAGCATTGATGTAAGAAGTAGGCTCAGACTACTTGAAGTATGTTGCCACATTTGCTTTATCCTCCTTTTCAACTGGAAACATTTTCCAATGCTCCTTTGGTGTGGTGCCATTGCTTTCTGCAATAAATGAATTATACCTTGCTATTTTAGCAACAAAAAATATAATTGCAAGTGAATCTCATTTTTGTGTCAGATCAACAACCTTTTTCTCGAACTTCTTGTTCCTACTTGCTGAAAGAAAACTGTGTTTTTTGTTATCAACCTTGAATATTTCTTTCATGTCTTCTCTTGCATTATTATGGCGATCTGAGTTCTATGTCAAATGAAGTGACGAGACTGTCATAAGATTAGGCTAGTAATGCAAGCAAGGCGATGATTGCATGTACATTTTGAATTGGTGCCTCAACAGGTGCTAGCATCTCTAACAATTTTTTGAAGTGATTGATGTTGTTGGCCATATCTTATGTTGTCATCTTTATTTGTGAAAACTTCCTCAGCTATATCTTAGAATGACAACTTGATATTCATAAATGTTGAACATCTTGAATTTCAATTGATTGTTGTGTTTGGCTACATATTAGGAGCCTCCTCTTTATTTGGTGAAGTTCCCTCAGACAAATCTCACAGTTTTGGTGTTTTGGCACTGCTGATGTGAGTCATTTGATCATTAATTCTCAAAATGCTACAAGTAAGAGTCCTATGATTATTAGTTTCCCATTTGTTGATTCTAGCAGTTCATATGGTATGTTTGACTTCATCTTCTTCCAGAATGCTAAATGATCTTGTTCAATAATGGAATTCCCATTTGCAGCTTCCAGATGAAATCCCATGCTGTTAAATTTTACAACCAGATCTGTTTTAGACAAAGAAGAAAGTCAAGCTAGCTACAGCCATGGTTCTGGTGTACTTTGAGACTTCTAATTTGCATGGGTGTTTGTTGTATTGCTTGTTCTTTTTCAAATAGGTAACCAACCTGAAATTAAAGTCTGGCCTTCCTTATGAACAGACCATTAGCTTTGGTATCAAATATTGGGAAAAATTCCAGTGATCAAAGAGAGATATTGAGCTTGTGTTCGCAACACTAGAGTGCTCAGCAATTGGAATCAAATTTATTGATTAAGGCATGAATGTATAGCAAATAAAAGACATACCATCCACTGAAATATTTTAATTTTAGCAGAAAAAATGATGTATTCACAGTGGACAAATATTAGAGAGAAAAATATACGATAGAGAATTGGAGTGCTTTGGAAATAAAATGCATGAGTCAACCTTACATTATCTTGAATTCTCCCACACTTACAGAGTGTGACTACAATTTATCTATTCAAGTTGTTCCTTGATTATCATGTTGTCTTCTCTGTTGCATTCTCCTCTGTCTGTCTTTTTTTGTGACAGTTTTTTTTGCCTCATTATATATTTTTTTATTATTTAATTAAATGTATTCAATACTTCTCTATAGATAAAGGCTAAAATGATTTTTTCTTCCTAAAGGGCTATTCATAAAGCAAGGGTCAGTTAACCTTCCTAAAGTACTATTTAGCTGTCCTTACATAGACAGTAAGACAAAACCTTGCTTTCTAGGAGATGCAGGTCCAGAGGATATGTGAAGATTAACAAAAAATCTAACATTCAGTATATTCATCTTGCATGTTTTAGTTGATGTATTTCCTGCATTTGCTATCCCTGATAAACATGATTATTTGTTTGCCTCTTGTTAGAAATGGGTAATTCGGGGATAATTGCTGCACAAGGCCTTGGGCTAACTTGGAATGTGTGTTACTCAATTTAAAATTCTGTTGTTGTTAACTCAATGTAGCTTAGTGTTACTGCCACCTGATTCAAGAAAAAAACGAAGTTGGATAAATAAGCTTAGAGTGTATTTTCTGAAGATCGAAGGCCCAAATTATTTGTTGAAGCCTGAATTTTATATTACCATGTATTGACTGAAAATCTAGAAATATATGGTAGTATTTTTTTTCTTGAGCTTTACCGTGTTATCAAAAAGCCCTATTTCTTTTCAACTTGTATGGATGTCTGGGGCTTGGCATGGTTTTTTGGCTGGATGTTTACACAGCAGCTATGTGAAGGCAAAACACTCTTCTGCTTTATATTTGTTGTAACTTGTTTTATGGTGCATCTATAGGCTGCAATAGTCAGTATATGTTGATGCAAACTTGGAACCCCGACGTTACCCCTATTAATACAGAGTTGGAGATCCATGTTAAAATGAATTACTGTATTGTGTTAATGCTGAGTTGGGGGCCATGCTAAAATAGGTTACTGTATTATATTAAGTTGGGTGTTAGGGTTCAAAACTCATTACACATCTAATAAATATTAAAAACTCGTCCAAAAGCCCAAACAAGAAGATTCAATCTGTAACATATGCAATAGAAAATTCATCCAACAATCTACAGAGGAGAATGCCACTATGAAAACATATACCCACCATAGCACACAAACTATCTATAACCTGATACCATCAATCACAAAATCCATGAAGAGATGGCATATCTGCAATTGAAAATTAAAACAACAGAGAAAAATTCTTTTAGTTCTTTTCATGTCCCTAAATGCCCCTTACACAGGTGAAGGCCTAATCTCTGAAAGCCTAAGGTGAAAGCCTAATCTCTGTAAACAACCTTAATATTATATTTCAGCCAAAGATACAATTCTGATATATACCATACAATGACAAGAAGCACCTTTCACCAATGCAAATAACCCAGAACTAAATAATATTGCATTTCTAATTTATGAGCTGATATGCCAACCAGTCTTCAACCAGCAACTAATATACCATGCAATACTATGAAATAACACCATTCACTTATCACCTATTGACCGATTATCTGATTCAGATGCTTCAGTCACAAGGCCCATTGTCCTCGGATCGTCCATATGTTTAGGGGGAGATAACTATGTCCACACTTTTTCTTTCGCCTCATTTTTTCTTATACTTTCTTCTGTAGTACTTATCATTAGTATCATTTGGTTCGTTTTTCTTGCTTTTATTCCAGAATTTGTCCCATCTTATTTTTATTAGATGTGGCATTTTGTTAAATTCTTCTAATCTTTTGTTCCATTCTGGGAAACTGTTGATATTTTCTGCTTGCTGCTCTTCCATTTTCCTCAAAGACTATGTTGTTCTTCCAGCTTCCTCCAAGATTTTGCATATTTTTGCCAAAAAAATGCTTCCAGTGGTTCCATCTTTAATGATCATCCAAGCTGGCACGAGTTCTACTTTGTTATCACTAAAATGTTATGGGGAGACACTGTAATGTTATGGGAAGATTTTTAGGGCCCAAGATTTTGCATATTTTTGCCAAAAAATTGCTTCTGGTGGTTCCATATTTAATTACCATCCAAGCTAGCACGATTTCTGCTTTGTTATCACTGAAATGTTATGGGGAGACACTGTAATTTTATGGGAAGATTTTTGCCGTAAATTTTAGTAGATCACTAAGGTTTTTAATTTTTTACATTTTAAATATATATTTTTTAAAACTTCCTTTCTGTTCAAATAATAAGATAGCAATTCTAGCATAAAGGTTGTCTGGTATTTCAATAGCGCAAACAGTCTTACAGTGCAGAACTAATCATTCAATAATCAAGCAGTAACAATGTAACCCATATCCACTATTCTGGTGAACCAATCCATTTCATAGCATTTCCAAATAATTCTAAACAAATCGTCAGCATGAAAATGCTAAAAAAATTACAGAGTTAGGGATCTTAGATATCATTATAGTTACAGAGACGCCTGCCAAAGATACAATTCTGATATATACCATACAATGACAAGAAGCACCTTTCACCAATGCAAATAACCCAAAACTAAATAATATTGCATTTCTAATTTATGAGCTGATATGCCAACCAGTCTTCAACCAGCAACTAATATACCATGCAATACTATGAAATAACACCATTCACTTATCACCTATTGACCGATTATCTGATTCAGATGCTTCAGTCACAGGGCCCATTGTCCTCGGATCGTCCATATGTTTAGGGGGAGATAACTATGTCCACACTTTTTCTTTTGCCTCATTTTTTCTTATACTTTCTTCTGTAGTACTTATCATTAGTATCATTTGGTTCGTTTTTCTTGCTTTTATTCCAGAATTTGTCCCATCTTATTTTTATTAGATGTGGCATTTTGTTAAATTCTTCTAATCTTTTGTTCCATTCTGGGAAACTGTTGATATTTTCTGCTTGCTGCTCTTCCATTTTCCTCAAAGACTATGTTGTTCTTCCAGCTTCCTCCAAGATTTTGCATATTTTTGCCAAAAAAATGCTTCCGGTGGTTCCATCTTTAATGATCATCCAAGCTGGCACGAGTTCTGCTTTGTTATCACTAAAATGTTATGGGGAGACACTGTAATGTTATGGGAAGATTTTTAGGGCCCAAGATTTTGCATATTTTTGCCAAAAAATTGCTTCCGGTGGTTCCATATTTAATTACCATCCAAGCTGGCAGGATTTCTGCTTTGTTATCACTGAAATGTTATGGGGAGACACTGTAATGTTATGGGAAGATTTTTGCCGTAAATTTTAGTAGATCACTAAGGTTTTTAATTTTTTACATTTTATATATATATTTTTTAAAACTTCCTTTCTGTTCAAATAATAAGATAGCAATTCTAGCATAAAGGTTGTCTGGTATTTCAATAGCGCAAACAGTCTTACAGTGCAGAACTAATCATTCAATAATCAAGCAGTAACAATGTAACCCATATCCACTATTCTGGTGAACCAATCCATTTCATAGCATTTCCAAATAATTCTAAACAAATCGTCAGCATGAAAATGCTAAAAAAATTACAGAGTTAGGGATCTTAGATATCATTACAGTTACAGAGATGCCTGCGACAATAAGGGGGCTTCAACCCAGGCCTGGATAACCTCCGGAGTTCTCTAAAGCATTCTATGTCAAAATTCATTTTCTTCATCAGTCTTCTCTGCGTGGCACCGAAGCGAATGCTGAAGAAGCTCTGGAATGAAGGATTTTTGGATGTGTTCAGGAAAAATATATATCCAACCATGAAGTAAATTGATGTAAGAAAGAAGCAAATGGGCTCCATCACATCCCATGACACTTTCCAGAATTTCAACCTCATTAAACCGTTGTCTGAAGTCCAAAAAACCCCAACCCCACCCGTAATTCTGTCATGGCATGACTCTGAGCTTTCTGATCAATCTCCTCCTTTTCTTTCTCCAGTCTCTCCAGCTCTTCCTTGTAAGGATGGCTCTTCGTTGCAAGGGGCATAGGCATGATCTTCTCGAAAGCTCTTTCTATCTGAAACCACACCAAAGAAAAAAGAATATCAGTGAAACCACAACCAAAAATCCCAAATCAGTGAATCCTGAGCCCCAGAAATGCTAAAGAAGCTCTAATTTAGATATACCTTGTAAGGACGAAAATAGACAGTCTTTTTCAATACAAGAACATGGCCCGATTCGTCAAGTAGCTTCGCTATTCCTTTCGCTTCTTCCTCTGAAGTCCCCTCCAGCGACTCCACGCAAACTCGCAGCAGCTCGTCATATGAAATGCGGTCGTCGTGAATCCACTGTATTATTTTTTTGGCATCCTCCAACCGGACGAATCTCAGCAATCTCCTGTCGTCCTCCGCCGATATCTACCCGGCAGGAGGGCGGGCGTTCAAATACTGCAACTGTTCCTGCCATTGGAAGAATAGTTGGGAAGGAGGGAAAAGGTGGGACTGAAACTGAGATTGGCTCACCTTCGTCTGTTCCTGCCTGTACAGGAAACGGGAAGGGTGGCCACCAAAGGTGGTCTGCAGTTTAAAGGTCGAAACTCCGCGGAAACGAAGGGCATCAAGGGCATTGCGGAGGTATGTGCAGGTTCTACGA
This sequence comes from Pinus tabuliformis, assembly GCA_031772625.1. Lineage (NCBI taxonomy): Eukaryota > Viridiplantae > Streptophyta > Pinopsida > Pinales > Pinaceae > Pinus > Pinus tabuliformis. Next base: position 503,137,020 of record CM062812.1, read on the forward strand.
TTGGCAATAACCATGAATTCAAATCACAGTGACCACTCCATTCCGCCCGTGTCTCTTCCCCTTGCCATTGATCTAACACTTGAAATTTGTGTAATCGTCTAACATCTAATCGTATGGTGCACAAAATGACACGTAATCAAGGAAGGGAGTTGATTCCAGAGGGAACGCCTTACTGCGTAAATATTAGAGTTTCCAAAATTTTGTAATAATATGTGTTGATTCCAGAGGGAACGCCTTACGGTGTAAATATTAGAGTTTCCAAAATTTTGTAACTACCTTAATATGTGACAATTTTATGACGACGTGTGATATCACATAAATCATAATATGAACCTGAAAATAGTGGAGAAAGTACAACACCAAACCACTATCAGTTTGTTTGGATAAGTACACATTGTAGTGGGATGTGTCCCAGTACATCTAAATCGGAAGCATGATTTGTATTAGATAATCTTCTTACATTGCTATTGGTTTGGCATCTTTAGGAAATACAAGTTTCACGATTCAACTTTTTCTCACATCTATCTTTGAATGTAAGCGCAACTCTAAACAATAATAATTTTAACATTCGCTGGTTCCCAAAGATGATACAATTCATGTAGAAATAGATGAGGTTTTCTCATGTATCACGCATTCGCAGCTGTTAGTGCGGTGTGTACTGTAATTATATTGCCCCCGTTTATTGAAAATGTGGCCCCATTATTTTAATGAAAATTTACAAATTTAATAGCCGCAGAAAATTAGAAAGCTATGTAAATGATTTTATTTATTTTATTTATTTTTTTATAGAATTTGGAGATAAAATTATTTCAATTTAAGGTGAGGAAGATGTGTTGAATTTTTAAAAGATTTTTAATTGATTTTTAGATTAATTTTTGGGAAATATGTTCATCTTAATGTTTTGTATTGATTTTATGAGATTGTTCCAATTCTAATATGTTTATATTCTATGGAAATTAATATTTTACAATAAGATGTGTAATTCTTTTTATTTTCTCAAGTTAAATTGGATTTGTGCCAAGTGACTTGCAGCTCACCAATTTTCTATGAATTTGAGATTCCAATTCTAATAAACTCGTATTCTAATTAGAGGGGAAAATTAATATATAAGAAAATTTTATTTAGCAAAATGGTCCATTTTACAATAAGATGTGTAATTCCTTTTTTCCTCAAGTTAAAATTGACTCATAAACTTTTTATACATAATTAGTAAAATAAATATGTACATTTAAGTATTAGGGGTTTACGCAGTGCATTATATTAGATATCGTTTTTTGGGATTCAACTGCGTTAAGTAAGTCATTAACGTATGACCATTTCCATGAGAGGTAGTCGTAACTGACTAATTTCTCATGATTTTTGAATTGTTCACTTAGCACTCATTGCATCGGGTGATGCTCACGGGGGTTAAGAAGTGGGATTGAAACTAGTGCAATGAATCACATAGCATCAATCGTCACTTCCGGGGCTTGCACCCGGTAACCAGGACTTCCCGGGAGGTCACCCATCCCAGATCTCCTCTGGCTCAAGCGCGCTTAACTGTGGAGTTTTCCCCACAATCAAGCCCACCTAGCTTGCTACCCCATTTGCAAAACCTTATCAAGTATTGTGCCTCATGAACCATTCAAGTAGAGATCCCTTCACTCTTTTTGAATTTAAGTATTAATAAAATTATATTTCTGCAGCCACTGCCACCAATTTCCTAGAGATTTGAGATTATTCCAATTCTAATATGTTTATATTCTAGGGAAATTAATGTATAAGCAAAATTTATAGAGCAATGCCACCAATTTCCTAGAGATTTGAGATTATTCCAATTCTAATATGTTTATATTCTAGGGAAATTAATGTATAAGCAAAATTTATAGAGCAAAATGGTATATTTTACAATAAGATGTGTAATTCTTTTTCTTTTCTCAAGTTAAATTAGATTAGTGTCAAGTGGCTGGCAACTCACCGATTTTCTAAGGATTTGAAATTATTCAATTCTAATAAGTTCATATTCTAATTAGATAGGGAAATTAATATAAGCAAATTTTATTTAGCAAAATCATCCATTTTACAGTAAAATATGTAATTTTTTTTTCCGTCCAATTAAAATTGACTCATAATCTTTTTATAGATAATTAATAAAATAAATATGTACATTAATAAAACATTCTTAGTATTGCAATAATTATTTTTATCATATTTATGAATCTTTCAATAACCACATTAATATTTTTAATATAATTATATTAATAAATATATAAATAAATTCACTTTTAGGGAGAAAAAAACTACTCTATTCGAATAATTACATCACTTAAACTTAGTGTTCCATGAAAATTTCCCTTAATTTCAATCAAAATAGAAAAATAATTGGCCCAGAAGAATAGTGAAAACATCTACCATCAAACCGTTAGAGAACAGCCACGAAAATGTTTGCCCGTTATTTCGAGAGAATTCAAGCGTAAAGGAGAATCCGAACGACATGATATGACGTATCTGCAACGAATTCAACCGTTGCTTCGATTGACATTTGGTGTTTTCATTTGAAAATAAGATAGAATGTCGGCCGCTCCCTCTCAACTGTGTCGAATGCTCTCCATTTTCTATGAGAATCCTTGGCCATCTGTTTTGATATTATGTGGAACTAAACATGACGCTTACATCAACTAAGAGCACTAAGACTGCATGTTCGTCCGATGTACGTTTATTTCAATAAAACAAAATAATTGTACTAAGAATGAGCGCGCGTGTTTCTGATCCCAAATTCAAGATTGACTGTGTTCAAATGACAACCGTTAGATTGTCGTATAAGAGTCCAGGATTCAGATATTTTGATTATAACGTACATAAAAATAATTATTTCAATGCATGATCACCTTTTTTTTTAGGTGTCGTGATCATCCCGTGCTTAGCAAATTCACAAGTAAATTTATCAATTACTGGAGAACTATGGTGCACGGATGTGAAACATTCAAACAAGAACAATTACCGGAGCAATAAGCAAGGATCTTGATAAAGAGCACTCAAATCGCTTTCATTCTGGTAACCTTAAACGGAATCCAGTAGGCAACAACTTCCTGAAGTAAATTGATTAGTTGCCCCATTTGTTACTGTGTGTAGAGATCACATTAACCTTCATAGTTGGGGATTGCAAATATGGATGGTTGAAATTACCAAATTTTAAGGAAACATTCGTGCCCTAAAACTAATCAGTAATAGTTCGAGTACCCGTTATCAATGTCAGCAGCCGTGGCTCCGGTGCTCTTAAATTTATGCCCGGATTAGAGAAATTTAACTCACTGTAGAACAGTAATTTTGTCAAATGGTGACAAGAAATTTGATAGTAAACTGCCAAAATCATGCTAAATGAAATCCACTTCTGGAATTTGGCCTGGGGATCCATTTCGGCAGGACCCACATGCTGCAAAGTGCGCTTTCCGTATTACAAATTATGCAAACAACGTACACAGTGCTATCCCACTATGCCGTAGTGGACATAAATAATCTTTTAAGTGGCCAAATTTCTAAAGCCACTAAATGGACTTTATATAAGAAACTCTGCACTCAAAATACTTTCAAAGCAAATCGTCTCTCGAATATTCAGACAAGCTTCATAGAATTGCTGGTGCAGAATCTTTTTCTGATCAATTCGAATCGCTGTGATGCATTGCACTTGACAACCAATCCTCTTTCAATTCCATTAAATAGTAATCCGCCGCGACAGCCCCTCCTTCAATGACAACCAATCCTCTTCAATTAAAGACCATCCGCCTCAGCAGCTCCTCCTCCAGTTAAAGCCAATCCTCTGCAGCTGGCAGAGATGATCTATATAGATAGTTAGATAGGCAATTTATTTAATGAAATTCTCTGATCATTGCGATTTTATCATATCAAATTGTGAAAACAATGAGCAGGAAAGAAATATAACTCACATTTTCAATCGGCTGCCACAGCCCCTCCTTCAATGAGAGTCAATACTCTGCAATTAAAGACAATCCGCCACAGCAGCCCCTCCTCCAATTTAAGCCAATCCAACGGTTACATAGATGTAGGTTCCAGAGCTTACTGGAGACGAACAGGAGGATACAGGCAAAGACGTGCGAGGGATTAAGAAATGTAAAGGTTAAGAGGTACACAGATATGCTTTTACCGACACAGAGATATGATATCGCCCTAAACTGTGAGATATGGCGATTCTGTTGCCAACTGTGAGATATGGCGATTTGCATGCTTGCCAGATACCATATGCCATGCGCGGCCAAATGCCAGATGCTATGCGCGGGGAGGGGGAGGGGGAGGGATAATGAATCGAACCCCTCGAATCAAACGGCTAATATCAATTCCATCGTCTAACAACGAAATCAAGGGTGCAGGAAGGTACAGAGTGGCATTGGAGGGGAGTTCTTCCCAGAGGAACACCTTACGGCGTAAATATATTGATATTCGTTTATGGTTCAATTCCATTGAATATATTGTTTATTTTTCACTATTTGAAAGTTTGGATTATTATGAGACTTGTGTGTATGTAAATCGCTGAAGATCAATCAAACCATCTTGTTTAAAGACATTTCATTAAATAAATATTATTTAATAGTTAAAAAAATTATTTTAAATTATTTTTATTATTTCAAGTATTAAAGATTTATTTTAATTTTAGATTTATTAAGTTTCAAAAGAATTTTTTTTTTTTAAAGGTTTATATTTCAAGAGATTTGAATCTTTTTGACGTTGGAGAGTTAAGATGGATCTAGGTTGATTTAATTACCAATTATAGTTATAATTATTATTTTTATGTTTTTCATTTTATTTTATTTTATGGTTTCTCTCATGTTGAGGGTTGTTGTGACTAGGCTATACGAGAATGTTATTGCCAAGTTTACCACTGTCGAAGGTTGGTCAGATGAAATTAAATGCAATATCGGAGTTAAGCAAGGATGTCCCCTATTCCCTACCATTTTGGCATCTACATTGATAAACTAGAAGAGTGTTTGGAAGCTGCATGATGTGATGGCCCCAAGCTCACTGGTACGGTCATTACTCTTCTCCTTTACACTGATAATATTGTTCTCCTAACAGGGAGCCATGACAATCTTAACAAGCAACTTAGGATCCTCCAAGATTATTGCTCAAAGTTGGGTATGGCTGTTAATACGAACAAGACTAAAGTCATGATAATTACATCTAAAAAGATCAACAATGATAATTTCATTGATGATAATAACTACTTGGAGAAAATTTCTTCATACAAATATCTGGGAAGGATTCATCATCGAGTCAATTGGAATTATAGCATTGAGAGAAGGATAATTGGAGGTCGGAAAGCTTATTATGGGCTTGAAAACAATTGTAAGTCGATAACTCTTTGGGTATGGAATATAGAAAAGTTCCTTTTTGAGACTCTCGTCACCCTACTATTTTATATGGATGTGAGGTTTGAGGATACAATATATCTAGAGAATCTTGGAGGAAGATTGAGCTTATCCAAAAGCAATTTATAGCCTACAACCTCAAGATTAAAGGAAATACCCCCTATCCTATCCTATTAATCAAAGTTGGCCTTTCCCCCATTGAAAGCATGATCGTGATTAGGTATCTCATGTATAAGAAGAAGCTATACAACATGGAAGCCAAGAGGTTCCCCCAAAATTGCTTCTAACTCTAGTCAAAACCCCCACCTCCAGCTCAAGTGAACTTGGCATAAGGATGCCCAGTCTTGGCTAAACCATTAGGGGTAAAGAATGAGATCATCTTGGAAAATACAGATAATATTAAAAGTATTAATACTTCCAAATTTAAGGATAAGTTGTGGGAAGATAAGGAGCTAGAGGGGGAAAGGAATCTAAGGTATTATAAGGAGGTGATCAACCCCAATCTTGATAACTAGAATTATCTTTCTATCTTGACCAATGCTAAGAAAAAATGAACATTGCCAAGATGAGAACTAATTCTCATGAGATCCAAAGTGAAACTGGGCGTTGGTCAAATCCCAGAACACCTTGAAACGAAAGAATATGTCACCTTTGTGATATTAAGAGGGTTGAAGATGAAAAACACTTTCTCTTGGATTGCCTATCTCTTACTCACATCCATTCTAATTTTCAAAATCTTTGCCACACTTCCAACCTTCTCGACTTGTTAATGTAGAAAATCTTGTAGATTCACAAGCTAATGCAATTTGCTAAAGAAAGAGACAAGAATCGACTTCTACTCTTTACAATGGAAGCCCATAAACATCGAGCAAGCAATAATCAATAGAGGAATAGAATCAAAGGCACATAACACAATATATATTCTGGGAAATCCACAACTCAAAAACCCACTATTTGTTTTGTATTAATTCGAAAAATCAAGGTGAAATTGCAATGCTTGTTCTCTCTAGAACAATCCCAACACTCAACAAATTCAATCTCCAACTCATAAGCAAGATCAAGGCCAAATCTTAGCCTCTTCACAAGCTCTCCAAGTCTCTATTCCAATGTGTAATTCCTATGAAGGATAGCTTGTATTTAAAGGGAAATAAAGCCTCTAAAAATAGTGCAATCCCTCAAGGATCAGTTCCCGATTGCATGCACTATCAGTGCAACTTAGAAAAATATAAAACAAATAGTACACTGTCCCCACACTCTAGTCTCAAATAGGTCTTTCTCATAATCAACATGCATGATTTTCTGATGAGTAACTATTCAGTTAAGTAGAGTAGCACTGGTGGAGTTCATTAGTGTCACCACTAACCGTTAACTCACTATTAGTTCTCTCAATCAGTTTGAGAACTAATTTAATTGAACTAACTCATGAAATTGATTCTTCTATTTTACAACTCACAATTAACTCACACTGGACTCCTACAAAGTAGGGAAAACATATAAATGACTTCCAAAAGACTTCCATCTCTAATTTCCTAAGTTAAGTAAGTTTAATAAACTTAATTTAAGTATTTTAAGTTGTTATGAGAATAGAATTCAAATTTAATTCACAATTTAATTCAAGGACAAATTAAACTGGAATTTCTTATTGCCATTTCTCAACACTCCCTCTCAACAAGAAAGGGATTATCAACTACCCTGATCCTATGTCTGTGAAACTCGAATTTACATGTTGACAATGCCTTTGTCAAGATGTCAGCATCTTGCTCCTCCATGGGAATGTAATCTAACAACATGATCCGCCTCAATACACAATCTCTGAGATGATGATACCGGATATCAATATGCTTGGACTGATCATGAAAGAATGGATTTTCAGAGAGTTTGATACAACTTTGATTATCACAATAAATCACTGTTGGATCCATCTGCTGACCAAACAAACCAACCTGGATCTTCCTCATCCAGATAGCCTCACATGTTGCCTGACTTGCAGCCATGTACTCTACCTTTGCCCAATTGAGTGCAATCGATCTTTATTTCCTGTTGTACGAAGAAACTGTCGCTGACCCAATACTGAAGATCCCACCTGATGTGCTCTTCCTGTCGGGTGGATTCCCTACCTAATCTGCATCGGTGAAGCCTTGAAGCTTCACTCCCTCTGTCTATCTGTACAATAACCAAAACTGAGTAGTGCCTTTGAGGTAACTCAATACATGCTTTGTCGCCTTCCAATACAACTTGGTAGGCCTAACCATCGCTTGACTAAGTTGGTTAACTGCATATCACATATTTGATCGTGTGTTCACCAAGTACATGAGTGAACCCACAAGCTTCCCATAAACAGTAGCTTCCACTACTTCCCCTGAAGTAGCATCCTCCTTCCTCCAGTTATCAGTTAGAGGAGTCTCCATGGGTTTACCGCTCTCCATGCGGAATCTCTTGCATATCTCGTTGGCATACTTGCCTTGAGATACAAAAAACTCCCCATCTCCCTACCATACCTCCATGCCAAGAAAGTAATGCATGGGCCCCATGTCCTTCATATCAAACTCTCTTGCAAGGTCCTCCTTGCAATATTTGATGAGCTTCAAATCACCTATAAGTATAAGATCATTTACATAAAGTACAATGATCACAGGTTTGCATCCACTTCACTCTTCGTGAAACCCAACCCAGTGAAGTAGCTATCTATCCTAGTGTACCAAGTACGGGGTGCTTGCTTCAGCCCATACAAGACAAGAACTCAAATTTTAGAACAACATCTGTAGAGTGCTTGAACTTTACATGTAGTAGAACAGGAACACTGCACAGTAGCTAAAGAACCCCCTCTCAATCATGCAACAAGCAAAGGTCTCTCCAAATCATGTAGTAGTCAAAAGCCAAGAACCCAAGAGACAAAATAAAAAGGCCCCTTTTCTCCCTTGTTCCCACAATTTATTTCTCACATTGTTGACCTCATTGCATTCTAAATGAAACAAGTCATTTCCCATGTTGTTAACCTATTCACATTCCAGAACTAAATCAATTTGATTTCCCACAGCTATGTGGAAAATCGAGAGTTGGTAACTTATATCATGTTCTTATAGTATGTTTCGTAGTGGCGTCTTGCAGTAGTAATTAGAGGTTTGGGTGTGTCAGCAACTCCATGCAATAGGAGTATCAACACACGATCCTGGGAGTTTAAAAAACTCAAAAGTAATCATCACTTTTATAAAACGTAGCTATAGGAGTAGCAACAACTATCAATTGGGTGTATCAACAACTAAAATAGAAGTATCAACAACTCAAAATACATGGGAGTAAAAGCACTTATTTTCCTACATTATGAACTCAAACAAAAACTTGTTTTTATTTGATGAGGATTTCTTGAGGCCAAGGATGCTCCTGCATCACTAGGGAAACATTGATATCACCCAACACACCTTCAAGTTTTATCTTGGACCTATCAACTAATTCCATGATAGTGGGTGTGGGGCAGAGATTAAGCAATTGTAATTGCTCCATGGTCTACTTGGTCATTATCTTAATGGTTGCCCCTAGATAAATACAAAAATTTGAATGAAGACTCTATTAACATGGACTGAAAAATGGGACTACCAGGATCTACATGTTTTTCTATAAAGGATTGTCCTAACATCAAATCTATTGATTTTCCTATGAATTGTATAGTTCTTGGTTATTCCCTTTTCCTTCCTAGTTTTTCAAACAAAGTTCCCTGATGCTTTTGGCATATATGGGGATATATTTGATAGCTTGTAGCAAGTGAACCTTGATGCAAATATTCCTTCTATTATTAGTTCATTTTCAAAATGATCAATTGGCTTTTCCAAGCTTAGATTTTATGGATAAGGAGGTAAAATAGGTGATTGAGAAAGTTCCGATGTGGAAGGAATTTGATTTTTTTTGTCATTATTTGTTTGTATGAGGGTCTCATCCTTATATTCTCCTCAATAATTACAAGGGAGTTCTTTTTGAGAACCCTTCCTGACTTAAGATGTACATCTTGTAATTTTACAAGGGTGATTAAATAGGGAGGAAAGGGTGGTAGCTCAGCATTGTAAGAAGCTTGAGTCACCTTATTATTTGGAATGGGAAATAGTTAGGCAGACAGCTCAATTGGACTTGGGGTTGAGTAGGTGGCACTTGTAGTTGTTGGAATTGTGGAAGTGGTGGTATTTGTCACATTTGTTGTATTGTTGGTTGGGCTAATAATTGTGTGGGGTGCGCTTGTTGGTACAATGATGGAGGTGGTTATGTAGGATAAGATTGTTGGGGTTGCATGGGGTACTAGTAGGAATGCATACTTCCAAATTTGTACCTCATCATCCTTGTGGCCAAGGATAGTTTGGAATTGGTTGTGGTGTGCATTCTTGCCAAGACATATTGAATTAGGAAACTAAGATGGATATTGTTGATTACAATAATAAGAAAATTATTACACGGGTTCAAAGATTATACCTGAGGCTCTTAGCTATCAAGGCCTCCTTGGTGCTAATGCAGAAAATTTCTCGATTGCTTGATGTTGGGTCTCCAAAATGTCATTCATTTCACCCTCTTTTCTTTCACTTTGCTTCGGAAGATACCATATTCCGCAGCTCCATAACCATGCACTAAGACCTTCTTCATGATCAAATATGGGTTTAGACACATGTTTTTCCAATGCATTTATTTTGGTATTTTGAGTGAATTTATGGTTATATATTAGAAAAATAACATGTACTCACTTATATATAAAATTTGGATGAGTTTTTTGTATGTGTGTAGGCATATTTGAAGATTCCAAGACGATCATATTTGGCATCCAAGACTCAAATTCGAATTTCCTCTTCAAACTCTTGAATATTCGAGGAAGATTTGAGATCATTGGTCAAGCACATTTCATAGAGAAAGATCACGGAAGTTTTCATAAGTGTTTCCTATCAAAGCTAAATGAGATTTGTGAGAGGATATGAAGAGATGCTAATTACTAGATGTCAACATATGGTTGTAACCACATGAGATATTTGTGGATCTAGGAGAGATTTATGGATCTACATTTATGAATTAGTTATCTTAGTTTTTCTATAAATAAGTGTCTTCTCCTCTCAAATGGTGTGAAAAGTTTGGGAGCTATGTTCATGATTCAATGTAGAGGTTTGGATGTTAAGGATTGGAACTATGCTTATGATTGATGTAATGAATTCCATTGTAATTCACTTTGATATGGTTGTGCCTCCATTTGGTATTTGATCAAGATTTTCTCAACTTTCCACCTCTCATGCATTTTAGAATGGCCACCTAATGAGTATGAAATGCAATTTAATGTTTCATTTTTTAAGATAGATTAGTTTTTTTTATGATTCATTTTAAGTATTTTAATTCGATGCATTGTTTACATTCTTTTATGCTCATTCTATTTGTGTTCTTTTGCAAGTCAACCATTATTTTTTTTGTAAACTTGGTAGTACTTTCTCTATTTATATTAACTAACCATAATCAAGTTTTTCCAATGGTAATAGGTGGCCTCAACCTGCCCGTAGGAAACTAGGTTTGCCACCTATCAGCATTAAAAGCTATCTAAAATTTAAATAAGTCTTTTTCTATCACCCTTACAACATTGTCTATTTTATCTATATTGAATATCAACTTTGAAAAGTAAAAGCTACTTGGAATAAGAACAAAATTTTATCTGGAGCTCTATTTTACTCCTCGTCCGAGGACTCCACAGGGGCTAGGACTTTAGCGCTGGATCTCAGCATCTCGCTTCTCCTCAGGTCCTATAGACTCTGCTCGATCCTACTCAGTGTTAGGTTGTTTCGATATGTTTGAATCTGAATTGTTGCTATCTCTCTGAGGATATCTGCTCTATTGGGTTCCTTCACTTTGGTTTCCTCCTGTGCCTCCTTTCCTTTGTTTACTGCATGTTCTTTGTTGAAAGTCATGGCTCGGGACACTACATTCTTCATGACCCAGTATTGCTGGATTGTTTGTCTGAATAGAGTGTGGCAGCTGCGGGTGTTCCCCAGGTCTTGTACCATGTCTTCCCATTCTTCTATGTGAATATCTTGGTTGGAGATACTATCATTTAGTTCTCTCTCCCAACCCGCTATTTGCGCTCTGACCTCGGGTGGATTACTTGCCATGTATGTATCAATAAGGATCTTCATATGCTCTTGTCCCATCTTTCTGCCTCTCTTACGCTGATCTCTGCTAGAGGTTCCAACCCCCCCAACGGTCTGTTTCCATGCTTTGCTCGCTCCTCTGTTTCTCTTCTTAGCCACTTCTTTTCTGTCTCTCGCCATTCTTGCGTTGTCTCGGTTGCAGTTTTCTTCGCCCAATTCGCTTTCCTCTATGTGCTTGCTTTCCTTCACATTGTACTGGACGCAGATTATAATTAAACCTAAAACAATACCATAAGAAGTATCAGTAGTCTGAAGGTATACTTCCCATTCTGTCTTGTATTTAAGTGTTCCATGTTTGGTCTCTCGCTCAAGTCCTGGCGACTTGAGTTTGCTTTTCATTTCCCTCAAATTTCCCGTTGATAGCTCTTGGGTTATCATTTTGCAACCTCTCAATTCTTCTTCTCTCAGGTTCATCTTGCCCCATCTACCCTCACTCGGATGGTTTACCTTAGAAGACCTACCAAGGAGTCTACAAAGGGAGACCATGTCGCTAACCTGAACTGCACGGGGTTTCTTCATTTCATTCTCGCACCTTTCTATAGTCTTCGATCTAATTGAGCCCCTGGTTATCCTCTCAGTTTTACTCTAGATATTCTAGTTAGGGCTCTCAGCGGCCCAACTGTCCCTTCTGTTAGCTATTGTGGCCTCCAGGGTAGTTTCCTCTCCATACCAACTACCTAAATTATCCCCTCTATTCCTTTGGAGCCACATGGTCGGAGTTATATTCCTTCTGCCTTCTCCCTTACTAGGGTCTCTCTTCTCTCCCCAGCCTCCCTCCTTCCCTCTCTGCACTTTATTTAAGTGTGTTTCTTTATCTTTTCCTTCTCTCTCCCTTTCATCCTCATTCCTGACTCAGATAGTGTTTCAAGAGACCCTGGTTCCGACTCTTTCTGAGTCCTGATTTTCCCAGGTGTCTTTCGCTAATACCACGGAATTTGACATTACTATAATTCTGATGTTAATGAAATGGAGGAATACATACCATTGACTTGAGTTGACCCAATTGCATCCACCGGCTTGCGTCCTCGTCCTACACCCACCACCTTTCACTGCTCTTACCCTCGCTCTCTCTTTCTGCATGCAACCATCTACTTTCTCTCTTACCTTTTGTTTTAACTCGCTGTCCCTATTGCCTTTCATCACCCCTCCCACCTTTCCTCCTAATTTCCTCACCACCCTTTTCCTCATTCCTACTCCTTATAATGAAGGCCCTCTGTCACTTCCAACTTTGTCCCTCATTAACTCCCTCGTGCCTCTGACTGCTCCTGCCATGGGTTCTTCTCTATCCTCCTGTCACTTGTTGGCATCAATCTGCCCTCTCTCTCGCTGTCTTCCATGCCTTCCTCTCTGCCTTCCCTTCACATCCACACCTATCTTCTTCCGGGGCTTTCTCCCTCCCTGCCCCGTCCTTCTACCTTCCCTTCCTGATGTCCTATTCCCTCGCATCTTGATGTGTTCTCTGTCCTTGCGCTCTAGTGGATGGTCCCTGACATCTCCTCTTCCTATCGTCGTTGGCTCACCTCCTCTTCGTTGTCACACCCCAGTCGGGGGTGCAGGTCAAACATTATTGCTTTCATGTCCTAGACTCATTTATTTTCAATTTGTTTGCTTTTAGATTCACATAGTCATGAATGATTCTAATTGACAATGCACACATTAGTAATTTCAATTGAACTCTCATTGCTTTCAGAATAGGTTGCCATTAAATTTCATAGATTAAGAATTCAATGCTTTCATAGTATAGGATTTGTTTCTTTTTAGATTGAATGTACTTTCGATTCTTTGCTTTCATGTCATTAGAATAGATTTATATTCATGTCAATAGAGCAAGTTTACTTTCATAGCATATTTCATTTCAATTTTCTAGATTAAAATATTTCTTTCCAAGTTTTGAATTTGAGAATTTTGAAAAAATAAAGTGTGTACATACTCATCTTAGATTTTTTCATGAATATATTTTATTTCAATCTTGCGATTTCTTTCAATAGAGTAGAATTTCATTTTTGAAATTGAAAGTTTATTTCTAGCATATATTGTACAAGTATACTCCGCAAGTTCACGAACCCCAGGTTTGACAATTAAATGGCAAGTACTTTAATTGACAATTAAATTACCCAACATTTTTGGCACCGTTGTTGGAGAAGTATACATAGAGGTTAACTTTCAATCTAGAATTCTCTTTTTAGCTTCAATCTCATTTTTTTTAGTTGCATTCATTTTTAGATGCATAGTTAAAATTCATGTTAAAAATCATTTAGATGCATAAATTTCAATTAATTTTTGTACTATAAGAGTTTCGACACTAATCCATTTACGGACAGGAAATCTGGAATCATGATCAAGCGTTTCTTAGAGAGCAAGGACTACATTGAAGATTGGTTTCAAACAGTGATTAAGCCACAACATTTTTTTTTTCAACAAATCCTGGCACCAAATTCAAATGTACAAATGATTTCTCATATCCTTGCAAACATTGAGGTATATTTTTCAAATTTGGATGTGAGCATACTAGAGATCTTGATTCGTAAATAACTTCATTGTAAATACTTCTACACTTGACAAAAAACTTTTATTTTTCAAAATAGAGTAGGATAGAATAGGGAAATAAAACCAAGCTTGGTAATTTTTGTTTTGAAATTTGATTTCATTTATTTCTTGAAAATTTTCATTTCGTGGTGCAGTAAGAGCCACCTCATTCACTAACTAATAGCATAATAATTTGCAAGAAAATGGGCAGTTGTGAAGGCGAACATGTAGAGTTTCGAGAGTAAAACTTGAGGTTTGAGAGATCAATTCTTCTTACTTTGTTTTTCAAATTTCAAAAGAATAGAAACATGATAATCTTGAGTATGTTCTCTTCTCGCACCTCGCTGCGACCTAAAAGATCAGAAAGGAAAATTGGATAAGTTAGCTTTAAAATTTTGCAATAAAATTCATAGTTCTAAGAAATTAGTTAGGAAATCTAAATTTACTATTCATTTTAAAATTTATTTAAAATCTTGATTTCCAATTTTCAAATAAATTTGTCTATTTTTTTTAACCTAATTAAATTTTCACAAAAAATTCTTTATTTTTAAACAAAATTAAAATTCTAAAAATATTCTTAATTTAAGAAAACCAATAATTTCTTTTCTTCATTAAAAAACCAAAGATAAAACAGTCCAACAAGATCATCAAATTTATATATAAAAACCATATTTTTTAAGAACCACCGTGTATAAAAACAAATGAGGGTCGAGAGCTATGAACAAAGGGCATTCCAAAACAATGTATGTGGTGCTGGTGAAATATAGATGTAGTTTCAGATCTAAATCTCAGCCTTCGACTTTGTATAAAACCTGCAAATAGAAACGATTCCGTCACTTTTGTAAAATCAATTTCAATATAAAAGTCTAAACTCAGTGGGGACCCATCTTAATACTCGGCCTATCAAGCGGTTATACAAATCGAATCATTTGAAGTGAAAACCTCTTTTAGAGTACAAAATTTGAAAAAAGGTTTACACCTCGAGAGATTTGATCCCTCTTAGGACTTGATAGATCCAAGATTAAGATTAAGATATATATACACACACACACACACACATATGTAATATTTTTTTAAGCCATATATCAAATATGTTTTAATAATTAAATAAATTATACATTTCCCTTGGATTATAAAATATGAAGTAATTAAAATGGGAGTAGAGAAACTAAGTGCTCTGAAGCCCTGAGGTCATCAGCCCTGCACATCCTTCTCTTCCTTGCTCCCTTCATTGCGGTTTGCAGTGCAAAGGCCCTACGTCCCTGCCTGTCAGGCTGGCATCCCCTTGCTACATCCTTCCCCCTACTCAAATTTGTTCTTTGATTCCCGCCCTCTAAGATTTTCTATATGGATCTGTTTCCCGTCGCCTCTCCTTTAGGCCCTCTAGGCATCGAGCCTCTCTCAGGCTGGGTGGTCGACCATGACCAATCCAACCTCCTCTCCTCCTTTGGATCAATATATCATAGTGTTTAACTCGCTAATATCAAATAGACCTAAGTTCCAGAAGGCTTCTTCTTCCTGTTTTGTGAAGAAATTAGAGGAAATCCCTAAGGTCGCAATATTGGCTCCCCAAGCTAGGCTTCGAGCTCTCCAATTGGAAAGTCGGGGCCTTGTGGGTCCTTTTATGGGGCTATAGCCCTCTCCAAGATTATTCTACCAATGGTCTTGAATAATTGGAAATCATTGATAGAAGGAGAAGTCTCCTCCTCATTCTACGGCAAGGGCTTCTTCACCTTCTTCTCTGAAAAGAAAGAAGATCGTGATAAGATTTTCCATAGTGAGTCGTACTTCATGGGGGCACATGGGATTTATTTGGATTGGTTAAGCCCTAATTTAAACCTCAATTGTGGTGTCCCTTTCTCAGTCCCTGTATGAGTGAAGCTACATTTTATCCCCCTTCAATGCTAAAATGACACCACCTTTAGAAATAATTAGAATTCCTTAGGGAAATATGTCAATTGCGTTGAACCAAAATATGGTTTGTCCTCCTATTGTAGGATATTTGTAGAGGTAGATATGGAAAAGGGACTTCCTACTACAATCAATATAAGCTTGGATAATCAATCGCACATTGAAGAAGTAGACTATGATCAACTCCCTTTCAAATGCAAAATTTGTCATGAATACAGACATTTCACCCGAAACTTCCCTAAGAAACTTGAAGATCCAGAGAAACAAAATGAAAAAGGGGAGAAATGGAAACAATATAAAAGGAGAAAGGGTTCTCAAAAGGAAAATCCGCCTCCAACCTAGGCGTAGAAGCCAGTGCTTGAATAAGATCTTGGTCCCCCCTCCCCTAAGAACAAATATGTGGGTAATGGAGAAATCATAAGAAAATCAGTTAATGGAGGTAGCTCAAGTAATATGTTTGAAACAATCGTAATTGAAGATGAAGGGGATATTCCCCAGGAAATTCCCCCCAATCACATAGGATACCCCTCCCCTCATCTTCTCCTAAGGCTCGGTCGAAGGCTCAATGACAATTAGATCTAATAAAGACTCAAAGACTCTTCCAGTCGAATCCTTAGAGGTGGAAGAAGATTTCTTCTCCCATAGAGAGGGCATAGCCAGGGCTCCATTTACTAGTTCTCCAAATGAAAATTCAGAAGTGGAAAAATCTAGGGAGATAGATCGCAGAACACAATGATGAGGGAGGAGATATAGTAGAGAAATTCTCATTAAACAAACAGAAAAATAAAATAATTGGGCCATCATTCCATGCTCAAAAATATCCAAATGGGTGACCAAGGAGGTAAAGGAAATGAGAGGAGGTTTGGATCAACCCCACTCAAAGGGTCTCCCCATTCCAAAATTAAGTAATGATAATTCTATCCTTGAATTGTAGGGACTTAAGGTCTAAAAAAAGGAGATCGGAAGTTAGATCCCTAATCAAGAAGGAAAAACCCTCAATAGCCTTCCTCTAGGAAACAAAACTTGAGATCAAGAAAAGTTAGATCAACACTTTCAAGTATGTTATGGAAGTGGTATTTCTTAAGTGCGTGCCCGAGGCACGTCAGGAGGTCTCTGCGCTCTTTGGGACCAATCCCAAGTTCAGCTCCTCAATTCCTCTCATAGTGTCCATTGGCTTTCTACCACATTTATGGACCTTTCTTCTAATCAGGTATGTTTTGTTGTTAATGTTTACATGCCTATTTATTTCTAGGAAAATCAAGAGTGTTGGGCCTCTCTTCATTCCATGATGCATTCCGAATTTGGGTCCTATGGTATATTTTGGGGCGATTTGAATAGAACACTAAATTTCTAGGAAAAGAAAGGAGGGTCATTAGTCTAAGATCCCTTCTAAAATAAAATGGAAGATTTCATATCTCATGCTAAACTGATGGATATTAAACTGGTTGGGTTAAAGTACACCTATAACAACAAAAGAGTTGACCCTAGTCACATAGCTAATAGATTGGATCATTTCCTTCTCTTTGACGACTTCCTTCGCTGCAATATTCTAGACATGCCCACTATTCTACCCTGGAATGGTTATGATCATCATCCTATCCGTCTTGATCTATTCACCCCCCCATTAATTATGGCCCCATCCATTTCAGATTTAATCCCATCTAGATCTAGATCCTTGACTTTTGTGAGGTGATCGCTCAGTATTGGTGCAAAAGGGTTGAAGGCAGCCACATTCATATTTGGGAAACAAAGATCAAAATGATAATTTTTTCATTAAATCTTGGGTGAAATCCTCCAACCATGCCATTCAGGCCTTTACCAAAGAAGTGGAAAAATCCATCATTCTCCTCCACTCCTACATGGAGGAAGAACTAGTCTCTAAGGATATGTTGTTGTAAGACAAGATCTTGTTAAATAAATATCATTCTCTTTTGAAAAATGAGGAGGAACACTAGAGACTTAAGTCCCAAATCTTGTGGCTACAGGTAAGAGATCGAAATACAAATGTGTTTCACAAACAAGCAAAAAATCGGGAGAGGAAAATAAATATACAGGAGATTAAGGTGAATGGTACCAATGATAAATGATTTTCAACAAACAAAGAAATCAACCATGGAATTTTTCAAAAATATATACTCCCACCAGGACCCCCCACCCCGGGAGGATGATGATAGATATATGTTGGAACATATGCCCCATGTTATCATTGGGGAAATGAATAGAAGACTCACCCTTCTCTCATCAGAGGAGGATATATAAAGAATTTTTTTTCTTTCCACCCCAACAAAGCCCTTGGTCTAGATGGTTTCTTAGCTAATTTCCTTCAGAATTGTTGGTAAATTATTAAAATAGACTTTTGCAGAATGATCAGCTACTCATTGAAGAATTGATGCATCAGAGGAGGAATAAATTCATTGTTCCTAGTCTTAATTCCTAAATAAAACAATCCCTCCTCCTTCCACAAATTTAGGCCCATCTCCCTATGTAATGTCTCCGACAAAGTAATCTCCAAAATACGGGCTGAAAGATTAAAACAATTCCTTCCTAATATCATATCTAAGAATTAGGGAGGCTTTGTCCGAGGCAGCAAAAACATTTGATAACATAATCCTTGTTCAAGAGGCCATTTTTCTAGCAGAGCGAGTGGTGATAAAGGGATGGTTATCAAGTTGGATATGGTGAATTCTTTTGATCATATTGGGCATGGATTTCTCTTCAAAATATTGAGCATATTGGGCTTTAGCAATACTTGCATTTAATGGATATCTCATTGCATAAACTCCTGATGGATTGCTCCCTTAATCAATAACAGAGTCTCTAAGTTCTTTCATGCCTCTAGAGCTCTTCGTCAAGGATGCCCTTTGTCTCATTTCCTTTACATTCACATAGTTGACTCTTTAAGCAGGAGACTTGAATATGAACGCATCATCGGGCATCTCCCTGGCCTGGGATTCATCCCTTCAACTAAAAGTGTGAATCATGCTCAATTCGCAGATGACACCATCTTGCTTGGTGGAGCCTTAGTGACTTAGCAAGCAGCTTTAAATAAGTTTTGTATAATTTTATTGTCGCCACTGGGGGACTAACCAATTCAGCTAAATCCCATTCTTTCTCTTGGAGCACCTTATCAAGTTTGCGTCTCTAGATAAGTGCAATTATTGGCTTCAATGTTATTGATGATCCAGGTGGATATTGGTGGCCACCTGCCTATTCCAATTGGACGCCCACTGTTGTTTCTTTTATTTCCTTAATTGTAGCACAACTTACTATTTTTCACAATTTTTCAAGTCCTAAACTTCTGGAGCCATTTTGAGGGCCTAAAAGATGTTTTTTTTAGAAAATAGAGAGACCAAAAAAGTCCATGCCAAAATTATGAGTCTTTTTTAGCTTCCTCTTAGAGATCTTCGAAACGAGGTATTATGACAGCCAAATGAAGATAGTATACCAAAGTTACGACCCTAGGAAGTTAAAGCTCCAACTAAACCTAATGGGGCTCACAAGATTTTGGTGCTTCATCTCCTAGGGTTAGGTTTTTCGATGTTTAGGGTTTCCCATTGTTTCTTAATGATAAAAAGGCCTATGAGCCTCATTGTAACACAGTTCAGAGGCATGTATCCGCCACATCTCTTCTCAAACATAAGTCTGAGCTAGTTTATTTCCATTCTGCATGTAAATAGTTTTTAGTGTTTTACTAATGAAGTGAAGTTCAGTTTTTGTTGTAGCTCTATGTTTCTGTTTATATCTATATTTTCATTTCGTTCCTACATAAATCTAGATTAGTAGTATCAAAAGGGTTTCCTCTTTCTTTGTTTTTATGTACATTTCCTTGATAAGTTCAAGGTATAAGGAGTTAGGGCTTGAACAGGTTGAACCTTTGCAAGACCTCCCTCACCAACCCCGAAAACCTCCTATGGCAGAAGAAAATAAAGAAGAGGGAGCAGGAGATCCTTTCAAAATATTTCTTGAAGAATCCCTCAAGTGACGAAGGAAAGAGATGATGAAAAATTTTTCCCAGATCCTTCGGCAGATGCCCATAGGCGATGCATATTCATCCAAAAACCACCTTGGAGGAGCCACTCCCTTTAAGGTAGAAGTCAACTTTGACATTCCCATTTTTGAAGGAAAAATAGATGCAGATACTATAGATAAATGGTTGAATATGTTGGAAGGATATTTTTCGGTTCATGATTTTTCTAATAGGGAAAAATATTACTTTTGCACTCCTTAAAGTTGTCCCCCACATCAAGGACTGGTGGGAAACCTACTGTGAGAAGAGGGATGTGAGGGAACCCTCACTGTTTTCATCTGCACCCACTTGGAATTATTTCTGAGACTCCATTAAGGAACAGTATTACCCTATCGGGAGCTATGAAAATAAGTACATAAATTGCACCACACTGCGGCGAGGAAGGGACCAAGACGTGCCCAAGTTCACAAATATTTTCCATACCCTTCGTCTGAAGCTTGTTATCAAGGATTCTAAGCAACATCTGGTACTCTACTCAAGTACCACGACTGTCTACACAAATACATCTAGGATGAGATGAGTTCTTGGACATCTCCTCGCTTGGCACTTCCTACCCATATGTTGTCAAGATTGAGCATAAATTTAAACAGAAGAAGCGAGACTTTGAATCTGCAAATTTGAAGCAAGAGAAAGGCACCCCCAAGCCACAGAAAAAAGATTAAAGCCAAGGCAAGGTGACCCAGGAAAACCCATCAAAACCACAAGCAGAGAACAACACCATGAAGACAAAGAAGGACATAGTAAAGTGGTATGAGTTCCATAAGAGCCCCACTTACAACACAAGTGAGTGTCGAGCCAAATAGTCATTGGTGGCCAAGTTGAAGGCTTCAAAATTAGATGCATGTTTAGACTCTGAGTCGGAACCCGACAAGGGGAATGAAAAATGGAAGCAGATTATTGATGCAAAGCCCAGCGCCACTGTTTCCACCACTAAGATCCATAATATTGAGCCTAAATATCCAGAGGAAGGGGAGTGTCTCTTCCACTCATAGATGTGGGTGAAGGGGTCTCCGTTGCAGTTCATTGTCGAGAGTGGGAGCCAAAAGAACCTCATATCAATAGTAGTTGATAAGTGGTTGGGCCTACTGACCACACCACACCCGCAACCATACACCATAGGGTGGCTCCACCAAGGATGAGATCTCTATGTCAACCAGTAGTTTCTTCTTCCCTGCAACATTAAAACCTTCACAGATGAAGTATTGTGTGATGTTGCTCCTCTTGAAGTTTGTGATATATTATTAGGCCAACCATACTTTTGGAAGTGTCATGTTATGTATGATTTGAGTCCTCGCACTTTTATTATTACTTTGGGCAGTAAGTGATACAGGATATCGGAGGTAGCCCCTCCTACCACCATCTCTTTAATCTCTACTAAGTAGTGAAGTAAGATCATCTCCCAGATCGGGAATTTTTTTTCTTTCTGATTCACTCTCAAAATAAGGGATATATCATGGCCACATCCATGGCCCCCAAGAAGGGTTCCTCCATGTAGCAAGAGCAAGTGGATAAGGTCATGGAAGAATACAGAGACATCTTCTCCCCACCCACAGGGGTACACTTGCACTGTCAGGTCAAGCATTCAATTGATCTCACTCCTGGAGCACCTCTACCCAATGGGACGACATACTACCACTCCATTATGGAAAATGAAGAGATCAAGCAGCACATCCAAAACACATCCAAGAGTTGTTGCAAAAAGGGCACATCCGACCAAGTTCCTCTCCTTGTGGGTGCTATATTTTACTTTTACAAAAGAAGGATGGGACCTGGAGGCTCTGCAGTGATTATCGAGCACTAAAAAAAATCATTGGCAGGAACAAGTATCCAATCCCAGGGATTGATGACCTTCTGGGCTAACTCAAGGGGGCCAAGTAGTTTAGCAAGATCGATTTGAAGTTTGGCTATGACCAGGTTCCAATAGATCCCATAGATGTATGGAAGATTGCCTTCAAATATAAGGAAGGCCTTTTTAAATTGTTGGTCATGCCTTTTAGGTTAACAAAAGCCCCTGTAAATTTTATGTTGTTGATGGATGACATCTTGTGGTCCTTCACCAACTCGTTCACGGTTTTTTATCTAGATGACATCCTCATATCCAA
This sequence comes from Pinus tabuliformis, assembly GCA_031772625.1. Classification (NCBI taxonomy): domain Eukaryota; kingdom Viridiplantae; phylum Streptophyta; class Pinopsida; order Pinales; family Pinaceae; genus Pinus; species Pinus tabuliformis. The sequence goes on from CM062812.1 coordinate 503,159,104, forward strand.
CAAGAGTTGGTAGGATCACTTGCAACACCTTCGACAAGTCCTTCAAACCCTGCGAAAACACAAACTGTGTACCAACTTGGAAAAATTCACCTTTGGAATGAGTCTGCTCCAATATCTGGGTTACATCATGATGAACAAGTGTGCATGTGGATCTAGCTAAGATCCAAGTCATTCAAGGTTGGCCAACCCCAACACTCTAAGAAAGCTTCACAACTTTTTAGGCCTTTCCAATTTTTATCGGAGGTTCATGTTTGGATTCTTCCATATCACTTGGCCTTTAAGTTAGATTATCAAGGGAAGAGCGAAATCATAGTTTTCCCGGTCTAAGTCCCAACATAAGGCATTCATTGAGCTTAAGCACCGCCTCTTCTTTGCATCTGTACTCACATTTCCAAAACTGAAATAGTCATTTGAAATTGAAATAGATGCCTCTGACTATGCTATTGGTGCAGTCCTCAACTAGCAATGGAATTCGGTGGCCTATCATAGTGAGACACTTTCCGATACAATTCGGAAGTACCCCACCTATGATAAAGAGATGTATTTTATCGTGCAGTCTCTCCGGCAAAACATTACATTCTAGGGAAGGACATGGTCATCCAAACATATCATTGACCTATTTATTTTATACAGACACAAGGGAAGTTGTAGAATGATCGCCATGAGAAGGGGTTTACATAGCTACAACAATTCCATTTGAACATTAAAAAGGGCAGCACCAATCATGTTGCATATTGCCTTAGTCGGCCCCCAATTGCAGCACTGATTACTGTTATCAACTCTTGTGGCCATGAGACCTCTAGGTGTCCGCAACTGTACAAAAATGATCCAGAGTTCACCACCACATTCCAGATGCTATTGAATGGCAAGAAAGTTCTATATTTCCACCTCGAAGATGCATTATTATGCTACCTGGTCCACCTTTTTGTTCATTCAAGTGAGTGTGCCAATCTAATTTAGGAAGAGCACTACTGTTGGGTCATAGGACACTTTGGTGTGGATAAAACTATGGTCGTACTACATAATTATTTTTATTGGCCCAAACTCTGACAAGATGTTGGAAATATATCAGATATTGCATTGTCTATGCCATCGCCAAGCCAACCATCAAGAAGCAAGGTTTGTACACTCCGCTGCTTACTCCCATCCAACCCTAGGAATCCATCTCCATGGACTATCTGTCTAGCCTACCTTTTACCAAGCATGGTAATGACTTTGTATTTGTCATCGTGGAAAGATTTTCTAAGATGGCTATATTAGTGGTCTGCAGTAAGAGTATCATAGCAAAGGACACTACCAATCTCTTCTTTGAATGAGTGTGGGTACATTTTTAGATCCCATAGACCATTATATCATATCAGAATAGCAGGTTCCTTAGCACATTTTGGTCGAGCCTCTAGATATTATTGGAGACAAACCTCACCAAGTCGATTGCATTCCATCCCCAAACTGATGGCCAAACAAAGGTCATCAACGGGATGATAGTGCACATAATCCGCATGTACAAATCCATGAACCCAGGATGAGAGCCTTCCCTATGTGTAGCACAACTATAGCAGAGCTCTCCATAGCTCAAATGGTCACGGTCCCTTTCAAGTGGGTTTGGTATTTCAACCATTGTGTGTTACTAATGTTGTCATGCCTCACGCGACTACACAGACAAAATCCACACATATATAGTTTGAGGCTGATAAAGAAACTAGGTTTATTGAACGCATCTAGCACATCTTCTAGTAGGCTCATGACATCTTGGAGAAGTCCAATTCCAAGTACAAGCAGCAGCATGATCAGCATCAGGTGCCACATAAGTTTCATGTGGGTGACAAAGTTTGGTTACATTTGTAGAAAGAACGCCTTGTCAGAGCCCATCAAAAGATATGACCACTCCAATACGAGCCTTAAACTATCATGAAGGTTGTGGGTGACAATGATTTTGAGCTCGACATTCCCCCATTCTTTGGCCTACACCCAATGTTCAATATGGACCACCTTCAGCTATACTTTCCACCATTGTTGGACACATCAGAAATTCAGAACAACTAACACCAACAGAGCTCAACCCATACTACATGAAACAAGCCATAACTGATCAGGTTATGGACATATAGATCAATACCACTCGTAAACATAAGATATAACTATATCATATTATCAAATCTGACCAACTCCTGCACCAAGGCAAGTGGCTCACCAAGGACCAAGTTCAGCAAAATTTTCCCCATCCCATGGAGGAACTCACGCAATGGGGACCATTGTTTCCTAAGGGAGGAGGACTGATCTAAGTGGATATTAGTGGCCACCCACCTATTCCACTTGGACCCCCATCGTTGTTTCTTTCAGTTTCCTTAATTTTAGCACAACTTACTATTTTTGTCAGTTTTTCGGGTCTTAAACTTCCAGAGACGTTTTGAAGGCCTAAAAGAAATATTTTTGGGAAAACTGAGAGACCAGAGAGATCTTTTAAATGACGTACTATGATAGCCAAAAAATATAGTATTCCACAGTGACGACCCTGAGAATCTGACATTCCATCTAACCCCAATGGGGCCCACAAGCTTTTGGCGCTTCATCTCCTAGGGTTAGGTTTTTGGATGTTTAGGGTTTCCCATTATTTCTTAATGATAAAAAGGCCTTCGAGCCTCACTGTAACATAGTTCAGAGGCATGTAGCTGCCACATCTCTTCTTAGAGATAAGCTACTATCATTTGAGCTAGTTTATTTCCATTTTGCATGTAAACAACTTTCAATATTTTATTAATGAAGTGAAGTTCAGTTTTCATTGTAGTTATGTGTTTTTGTTTAAATTTGTATTTTCATTTTGTTCCTGCATAAATCTGAATCAATTGAGGGATGGAAATATTTCAAAAACCTTGGGATCCTGTTTTGTTTTAAATCTCTCTCCTCTCAAGCTTGTAAACTTTTCATTTCTAAGATTAAAAATAAGTTGGAATCATGGGGTGACCAATGACTTACTCTTGTGAGCTAGATTTTTCTTATCAGACTTGTTCTATCAGTCATCCCAATATACTAGTTCTCTACCTTACTGGCTCCCCAATCCATCTTGAAGTCTTTGGGGAAGATCATCCACAAATTTCTTTAGGAATGAAGAAAAATCTCTATAAAAAAATTCCATTTGATAATTGGTCCACAATCCATTCCCCAAAAGATCATGGAGGCTTGGGGGATCAAAGATCCAACTCTCGTGAATCAAGAAAAGCGGGAAAATTTGGTTTGGAAAATGAGAACGAATAAGGAATCTTGGTGGGTCCAAGTCCTCTCAAGAAAATATGATCAACTAGGTAGAGAAGGTCAATGTATTTTTGCTCCACCATTACGCCTTTTCTCTCCAATTTGGAAGTTGATTACATCCTCGTCAGACTTAATTAGCTTCCATCTTAGTTGGACTCCTGAAAATGGCTCTTCAATTTGCCTTTGGTCTGATTCTATTTGAAACCTCCTCGTCTTCTCAACTTTGAGGACTTTAGGCCTCTTCATCAGTTCCCAGCCAACCAATAGAGGATCTCACTCGCTAGTATTTCAAAATGGAGGGGATATGGATCCTAGGAAGATTGGAATGTAGAGAATTTCCCATCTAATCTCACGATCCTTGTGGGTCTTCTTAAAATTTAACTATTGGGTTGTGCACCAATAAATCGACGGGAGAAAAACAAGATGGGGTGGAAAGGTCATGCGTACACTATGAAGCCTAGATATGAATATTTTATTTTCTCATCTTAGATTCCACCAAGATCCTCCACATGGAGAAAGTTATGCATCAACAATGTTATTCCTAAGATAAACACATTTTAATGGATCCTTCTCCATAAAAAAATTCTAACTGCTGAAAATATCAGAAAAAGAGGGATCTATGGCCCCTCTCACTACCCTCTCTGAAAACAACAAGAAAAATCCATCCCCCATTGATTCCTCTCTTGCCTTTTCTCTTCTCAGGTCTGGGGATTTGCCTTGGGACCCTTGTATTCCCACCTTGTAAATCCCTCTAACCTTTCAACCTTCATCAACAACTGTCACAAGATTACTCTGGGTGCTTAGTGGGGAAGCTTTTGCCTAAAATGGATTCGGTCCCCTCTCCCAAAATTTATCTATTGGAAAATCTAGCCATCTAGAAATAGTGTCATTTTTAAAAATGTCTACATCACTTCCAAGTCCACTGCCATGAAATCCCTCTTGCTCTGTTCTAAATTCAATAAAGCAAAGCTAAATTAACGGGACTCATCTTTAGATGTTGCAGAAATCTGTTGGACGGATCCTCTCACTGCCCCTCAAGCCTCTCTTCCCCAACCTGTTCAGGGACATCGTACAACTATTATGAATTGGAAACTTACACTCCCTGATAATGAATTTGAAGAAAGGATTTGCCAACAAAATAAATGGATCATATTTTTTTTATGGGGCTTCTAAAAGGAATCCAAGGGTGGTATGAGGGGGAGGGATTCTTTTAAATCCCTGAAGGAATACCAGAAATTAAGTATGCCTGGGGGCTTGGCCATAGATCAAACAACCTTGCAGAGATGTATGGGCTATATTGTGGCCTCCTGATAACCAAGAACCAAAATGTTTCCTTGAAAGTAATTATTGATGACTCTCTTATTACCATCCAACACCTCCTTTAAAGATCTAATCTAAAAAAAAACCAACTCTCCCTCCTTCTTTGCAAAATCAGATCCATGTTGGAGGCTTTCTCATCGAAATCTTATTTTCATATCCTCAAAGGATAGAACAAGGAGTAAAACACACAAGCAAATAGGGATTTTCAACTTGAAGTAGGGAAATGGGAAGTGAATGGCTCATTAGAAAGGAGATTTATCCCATGAAGGACATTGGCATGTATATTATACCCTCCCTTCCGAAAGGGTTGAATGGAAAATCGAATAAGGTTCAAACTGACACAAATCATAATATTCATCCCCCAATTCTTACAATACTCTACATATCTCTCCTTAATTACATCAATCCTAGTAGTCGACATCGAATTTGCATCATGCAAGGTGGGGTGAATTATAGTAGATAATCTTGCCATGCACCATCTAAGGTAATGCATGAAGCAAGGACATATCCAAGCTCAATTTGGATCTCCTCCCACGCCTTGACCTCAATTCGGATGGTCTCCAAATAGTTTTAATTTAAGACAAGGAAGAATGATAAACATCTTGAAGTGTTGGAAACGCCAAACACAAGTGTGGCATTCATGGAATGAAAGGATGGGTGGTTGGTGGACTCCAGTATTGTAGCAATAATGCTACAACTCCTGGAGCTTCCTATCTCTAATTTTATCAACCCGGTAGTTCGTACAAACTTGGAAGCGACGGTGCTGTATGCACAAGTACTAGCTCTTGTCGCAGCTGTCACTTGGTCAGCTGGCACAAGTCCGCTAGGGCTCAAGCCAACTTCTATATGCTCACAGAAGAAGCTTTATGAATGATGGACGAAAGCTAACTCAAAGGAGACTAGTCTAATTGCAGAAAGAAACTGAAAGCCAACAAAGCATGAAAACCCTAGTAAACCCTAATTTGACTAGCTAGGCCCTTACAATGCAAAACTGTGAATGGAACTACTACCAATAATGCCATTACTTGTAGTGAGCTGAAATACATGCATCTAAGCTATTTGCATCTGAAAAGACATGTTTTTGTATTTTTTCATTAAGTGGTTGGATTTATTGTGATGATGCTTTTGATTAGGGTTTGGTTGTGCAGGAGCGGTTTGAATGGAAGGAAAGCATGGGCAAGGTCAGGATGGCTAGGGGAGGTCCCAGAGGGTCTCTAGCATCAGTCCACAGAAGTCTACCACGTTCGGATGCTCAGCAACCGAGTTTGCAGGCTTCTACAGGAAGTCTGCAGGGGATCCTACAGGAAACTCAGGGATTTCTACAGGAAGTCTGTGCAATTCTACAGGATGTTTGACCGAGGGAGTTTTGGGAGATGGTGAAGTGTTGGAGTGGTGTGGGAGGATAGGTGAGATGGAGATGGAACTGGTGATGGCTTAGGAGCAGAGAAGTCAGATGGAGGAAGAGTGCATGCAGTGGGTTGATGGCTGGAAGGATGGGATCAACGAAAGGTTAAGGTAAATGGAGCTATGTGAATAATGGGAGAGCTGGAAGGAAATGAGCTGAGCAGAGGTCGGTTGAGTGGCTTTAGGTGTGGTTGAAAAGACGAGGGAGGTAATGGAATGGTGTGGAGCAGTGTAGATGAAACAAATTGCCCAAGATTGTCACCAAAAACGAGAACTCTTTAACCTATGTTAATTGTGCCATTAAACCTATGAACAGCAATGAAAAACCGAGAAAAGAAACTCGTGCATGGAAGTGGAATGTAGAAGTATGGTTCAATATCAAAAGTGCATGGATGGATCTTCAACGAAAATGACTATGTTGCAGCTTGCATGGAAGTGAGAAGAACTGCGTTTCTTTTTGGTGGTTGATATGGACTGCACCCCAATCCCTAAGCAGAGATGGCAGTGAGCTCTAACAACCTTTTTCTGGAGCTCCAATAAATTATAACGATCTTCTTCTAACCTAAGCAACTGGAAGCAAATTCACCATAAACTAATCCTATTCAATCTCATGAAAAAGACTAAGTTAACAGACTGTAAATTCGAATTGCATGTCAAAGTAAAGACTCAAAGTGCTGGAACGAAATGCAAATAACATTACAACACCGAGGAGATCTATTGCTCTCAGGTTGGGCCCTAACCTGAGAGCTATAGCTCCCTTAGAAACTCAGAATGAGATCAAAATCTAACTGCCTTTATTCATAAACAAGAATTTGATGTCATGCCAAAACTGGCTTACAAAAAGAACAAACACCGAGCTGTAGCTCGTACTTCCAAATTACAAGAGCAATACAAAAGTTCGAAAAGCTTCTATCCAAGGCTACGGCCTCAGTATTTATGCAAAATGATAGTCCAACAGGTTTCCTTGATTTGTGGAGCTCGGCTGTCCAACTGAAGGTTAAACTGCTGATCCTGTAGAACAGTTATAACTGTTGTTCCTGTAGAACGGTTGGCTGCCTCTAAGCTCGGTGGGGAGATTGGTTGGAGCTTGGAGCTATGGTGGGAATTACGAGGAAGGTCCCCAAGACTGTGGACATCCTCTCCCAGAAACCAGTAGTGCCACCTCATTGTCTCCTTGTCTCCTTTCTCGTGGTCTTTGCTCCCTTTTAATTCCAAAAACCTGAAATCATCATGTATTAGTCACGTAGATAGAATGCCTACCCTTCTTCCTACAAACAACACGAATAAACCAAGAAATGAATGCATAAGCAATAAAAAATGAATGGTTTGAGCAGAGCAAGTAGGCCAAATGAGCCCAAATTGTACCAAAAATTGGGGCTCATCATCACCCCCTAGCTAAACTATTTGCTCATCTCTGAGCAACTTTGCTCTGGCTCCTCGTCTTTGGCCGAGAACTAGAGCCCGGAGCATGCTTTTCCTTTCCTATTTTTGGCGGCCCTGCCTTTTTTGCCGAGGGTGGTGATGAATGTGGTGCTTCTTCCCCCTTTCCCATTTCCTTGAGCCAGGCTTCGGAAGGCGATTGGCCTATTTTTCATGTCCAGGAAGTTATTTTCGGGCTTCCCTTCTCGGGGGTGGCTGATGTTTTAGAGGGGGTTCTTGCACTGGGTGAAGTAGGGACATCCCCTAAAATGGTTTGGCTGCTGGGTGGAGGCTGTGGCTTGCCCGTGTTTATCCTCTTGCTTCTCCTGGCTTCAGATGGTAGAGGGGTCTCCCTCTCTCTCTTCTCCTTCGGCTTTGGAGGTGTACTGAGGGCGGCCAGCGCCGCTGCTGCCCCCTTTTCTAGAATACCAGCCTTCTCTTTCTTGCGTTTTGCTCTCTCAGAGCTCCTTGTAGAGGGCCCCTCCTTTTCAGATTTTGGGCTTCCTGTCGAAGACCCTGCTTTGCCCACTTCCGGGCCTCCTGTAGAAGATTCTTTCTTTCCCGATTTTGGGCTTCCTGTAGAAGACCTGGCTTTAGCCACTCCCGGGCTTCCTGTAGAAGCCCCTGCTTTGGTAATCTTCGGGCTTCCTATAGAAGACCCTTTCTCTGTCTTCAGGCTTCCTGTAGAAGCCTTTGTCTTTGTTTTTGGGCTTCCTGTAGAAGCCTGTTTCTCACTGATTTTCGGGCTTCCTGTAGAAGCCTTTGTCTTTGTTTTCGGGCTTCCTGTAGAAGCCTGTTTCTGCTTTCCTGTAGACACAGGTGTCTCCACCTCTGCTTGCTTTCCTGCCTGAGTTTTGCTTTTTGCTTTGGTTGCAGGTGCTGTTGAGGTACTTGGGCTGACGTGGACCACCTCAGCTTTGTCCATTCTGCTCTTCATCCTCTTTTCTCTTGCTGACAAGATAGGTGTGCCACCTTTTTCTTTGTCCCCCTTTTCCTCATGCTTCTTCCTTTGTTCTTTCTTCTGTACTGTGGTCGGGGTCTTCTGGCCTTCTTCTCTCTGTTCCTCGGCCACTGCTTCTTGTTCCTCACTGCTGGAGGAGCCCGTTTCTTCGATCAACATTTTAATGTCTCCATCTTTTGTTAAATTCCGGAAAGATTCCCATGAGAGGGGAACCTTATATGAATGCAGTGCATCCTCCACAAGAAGCTTGATCAACCCATGGTGGGCTATCTGATCTGGTATGCCCTCTTTTAGCTTTGTGGCACACTCCATTAGAGACTGCAATAAGAAATAAGGGATGCTCAGTTTTTGTTCTACAGGAAGATCAATTCGGTGCCTCAATTCAGTGAGCAGCCGAAAGTGATATGCATACACGATGCTAAAATGGCCTTCACAAGTGATATATTTCATGATTTGCAAACTGACTTCATTCCATGGTGGCAACAGGCTCGTTCTTCGCACCCCATTTTTGTCCTCCGAGAATTCTTCCTCAGGTGGAAAGAATTCTTTCTTTGCCTGCTGGCTCAGCTTTCTTTCTTCCTTATCCCACGACAAACCCATAGGAAGTTCTGTGATCCGACTGATATGTTCCGGGGTGAGCTTGAGGCTTAGACCTCTGAAGTTCACTGTGGCCAGTGTCTGGGATTTCGGCTTCAGAGCCTGCAAGAATTCTTCGGCCACTTCATCATCGTACCCCTGCAGCTTATCACAAAAAGACATCCATTGTGCTCTAGTGAAGAGCTCTACCACTGCCGGATTTTCCCTTAATTTGGTTGAATCGGTGGGTTCCCGTCTTATAAACCCACCCGGCATGATGAACACGGTTGTTTTAACAAAAGGTGGCAAATGCGAAAGAGATTTGGTCTATTGAGACAGAGCATGCACATAATCCACAAAATTCAACACAGTCTAATTATACCGACATCCTGTAGAACGACAGCATAGGCACAGCAAACAACAATTTCACCAATATCTTTATGACCAGACTGTGGACGATGGTCTTGCCACTCTTACTAACCAGTTGCATGAAGAGTTCAGGGTTACCTCTTTAATTGGCCACCTTTTTTCGTGAGGCACCTGCTTCCCTGTAGAAGACTGCGTTCCTATAGAGACTGCGTTCCTGTAGAAACTGTGTTCCTGTAGGAGCAGTGCGCAAATTTCGGGGAGGACTGTAGTTGGCCTGCGCTCGAGGTGTGCTTCACCGGTGTTCTAGTAGCCAACAGTTCGGCGTATCAAAGTGCAGAGGAGATCAGAATAGCCACCCGAGTTTGAAGTGGTGGTTGATAAATGCATGCGCATGATCTAGCCGATTAGATTTTGAATCGGCGCAATCCGTGGCGCGGGGGGTGAGCTGTCCCCGCCGGACCGTTGGGCGACGTCATCCATCATTCGCCTGCGTATTCACCTGTTGCCGCATCCATTCCCACAGATTTGCCACCGCCTTTTTCTGTTAAACTCATTGCTTCCGACGGGAGTGTTCTCACGTGCGTGCTGCTCATTCTCTTTGTCGTGGCCGCCACCCAAACATCCAATTACACCATAACTAGCCGACGTGGCCAGTCGACTGGCCATACGGCCGCTCAACCATTCACTTTTACGCCATGCAAACAATTCAAAGTAAAATTCATGCGATTTGATGGAAGGAAGGGTCGAGACACTTACTTGCGTGGCTGCACACGATTTTTCCAGTCTTTGGACGATGGTGAGTGGATCTACCTGCTGCATGCGAACTTACACAGACCCGGAGGCTCGTGGTTACAGGCTGTCGACGATGGAGTGGATGTTTTGGTTGCATGCACCCGCGTTTCATTGCAGATGGCGGTGCTGTGAATGGTATCCACTCTAGCAGGTTGAACTGTTACAGGATTCCCGCGAGGTGTCTTGTAACAGTTCTTCCTCCTTGGCTGCATGCTGCACAACGGAGGATCTGGCCTTTCAATCACGTTCCCGGAGCTTCTGATGCCTGTGGTATGAGATCTCAGCACTTGTTTATCTTTGAAAATGGCCTTTCCCGCGAGAACTCATCGATCTACTTTGTTGGTGCAGGGAACTTGGTTGCATGTCGACAAGGATGGTGGAGCAAGGTAACAACAATGTGCAAGGATGCCAACAGAGGCTTGCATGCGTCCAAACCAATCCATAGTCGCTAAATCTCCCTTTAAGATGAATTCTGGGCCGTCCCAAACTTCTACAGGAAGTTTCCTGTAGAACACAGAGCTTCCTGTAGAAAGTTCGGGCTTCCTGTAGAAAGTCTGCACTTTCCTGTAGAAAATCCGCGTCTTCCTGTAGAAGGACTGCATCTTCCTATAGAAAGACTGAAACCATGATAAAATTGCACATACCTTGAAAAAACATGAGTACCCTTGGAGGAGGTGCTGGTGAGGTCTCTTGACAGCATGATAAGGACCCTTGGCTTTGAGTTGAAGGGCTTCCTCTCCTCCATAGAACATCTGCAACCTGCATGCAATTTTACCATATTTTGCTTATTGTTTTTTTTTCTCTTTTTTTTCTTCTTTTTTTTTTTGAAAGATAACAGGGGTGCCTCAAAGAGGTTTTCACCCGTGCCATCTGCCCTGAGCGCCTCAGAGAGGTTTTCACTCAAGGATCTTTTTCAAACCTTTTCTCTTTTTTTTTTTGAAAGACAATAGGGGCGCCTCAATGAGGTTTTCACCCCTACCACCTGCCTTGGGCGCCTCAGAGAGGTTTTCACCCAAGGATCTTTATTATTTTTTTTTTTTTTTTTTTTCTTTTTTCTTTTTTATTTTTTTTTTTCTTTTTATATATATACCTCAGGGTATGCCAGAAGTAGAGGCAGAACCCCTCTCTAGGACCAATACAGATTTCTCCACAGTTTTGATGAACTCTTGTCTTGAGAGAGGTCTCCTGTAGATCTTCAATCGATGCCCATTGACAAGCATGGGAATGGCTTCCTCATCAATGGTTCGAATGAGGATAGATCCATTGTCATGGCATTTCTCCACTGCATATGGTCCTAGCCATCTGGTTCTCAGCTTCCCCTTAAAATCTTTGTATCTGGAGTCATACAACAAAGCCCAATCTCCCGGCTGAAATTTCTTGTCATGGAGATGTTGGTCATGCCACACCTTTCTCTGAAGTTGAACCACTTCTGAGTGAAGGAGGGCCTGCATTCGGTGCTCATCCAGGCCATTCAGCTGCAGTAGCCTTTCTTGTTTTGCATGGCTGAGATCTAGGTCCAGCTGAGCTGCCATCCTCAAAGTGTTGTATTCAAACTCAATGGACAGCAAAGCTTTCTTCCCATAGACCAGCTCATATGGTGTGAAGCCGGTGGTGGTCTTCCAAGTGGTGTTGTAAGCCCATGTGGCTTCAACCAAGCGATCTGCCCAGTCCTTTCTGCTGCTGCTCACCACCTTAGTCAAGATCCCTTCTAATGCTCTATTGGTGACTTCCACCTGCCCATTTGCTTGAGGGTGATAAGGGGTGGAAGTCCTATGCTTGATCTTGTGATGGGCTAGTAGATCTTCAACCAGGTTGGAGGTGAACTGGCTCCCTTGATCGGTGACCAGCTCTCTTGGATAGCCAAACTTATAGAAGATGTTTTCTCTTAGGAACTCGGCCACCTTTTCTTCTGTTGCTGCTTTGATTGCTTTGGTCTCTGCCCACTTTGTCAAATAGTCAGTACACACAATGATGTAAGTCCTTTGCCTCGAAGAGGGGTTGATTGGGCCCACAAAGTCCATGCCCCACTTCTCAAATGGCTCAAGAGTCACTTGAGGTTGGAGAGGCATCTCATCCCTTTGGGTCGGTTTCCCCATTCTTTGGCATTGGTCACACTAACTGACATATCTTTTGACATCTTGATGAAGTGTGGGCCAATAGTAGCCTGCCTGCAGGATTTTGAAGGCAGTTCTCTTTGCTGCAAAATGTCCTCCACAAGGCCCATCATGACAAGTGAGGAGGATATCAAAGACTTCCTCCTCCCTTACACAACGCCTTAAGATCTGATCGGGGCCAAGCTTGAACAGATTGCCCCCGATCCAAGTAAATGAGGCACTTTTTCTGATGATTCTGCTCTTCTCTCTGGAAGATAGGTGTGGAGGGAACTGTGCTGAAACAAGATAGTTTGCTATATCAGAAAACCATGGAGAGAGTACTGAAATAGCAAACAGATGTTCATCGGGCATCTGGTCATCCACTGTTCCATCCTCATCTGCAGACAAATCCAATCTAGATAAAAAGTCAGCAACAACATTTTCTCTACCTCGTTTGTCAACAATGGTCAAATCAAACTGCTGCAATAAAAGTAACCATCTAATAATACGAGCATTCACATCTGGTTTATTCATTAAATATCTGATTGCAGCATGGTCAGTATGTACAAAGGTCTGGTAACTAGTAATATAATGTCGGAACTTGTTTAGTGCATGGACCACAGCCAAGAATTCTTTCTCGGTTACAGTGTAATTCAGCTCAGCTTTGGACAAGTTTTTGCTAACAAAGTAAATGGCATATGGAAGTTTTTGCTCAACTTGTCCTAAAGCTGCACCTATGGCTTTGTTCGAGGCATCAGTGTGGATGTGGAAAGGTAGGGCCCAGTTTGGACCTCTCAGGATTGAGGCTGACACCAACTTGTCCTTCAATTCATTTAAAGCCCTCTGACAATCGTCAGTCCAATTAAACTCCACATCTTTTGCCAACAGGCCAAACAATGGCGAGGCTAGCTTGCTGAAATCTTTAATGAATCTCCGGTAGTATCCTGCTAATCCCAAGAAACTCCGGACATCCCTTACCTTTTGAGGAGGTGGAACCCTCTTGATGAGAGCAATTTTGTTAGGATCCACCTGCAACCCTTGGCAAGAAATGGTATGGCCTAGCACGGTCCCTTCAGTCATTAGGAATTCACATTTTTCGGGACTAAGGGACAAGTTCATCTCGGTGCATTTGGTTAGGACTTTCCCCAGGTTGGACAATGCTTCCTGGAAGTTGGCCCCATAAGGAGTAAAGTCATCCATATAGATTTCTACCGCATCATGGACCAGCTCCGAGAAGATGCTCAAGACAGCTCTCTGGAAGGTAGCAGGAGCATTACATAGCCCAAAGGGAAGGACTCGGTAGGCAAAGGTACCCCAAGGACAAGTGAAGGTGGTCTTATCTTGGTCTTCCGGGCTGATTTGGATTTGGTTGTACCCGCTAAACCCATCCAGGAAAGAGAAGAACTTCTTTCCTGCCAGTCCATCCAACACTTGATCTATGAAAGGTAGAGGGAAATGGTCCTTCTTGGTAGCTTTGTTCAGTTCTCGGTAGTCCACACAGATTCTCCATTTCCCATTTTTCTTGGGAACCAACACTAGAGGGGACACCAATTCACTATCTGAGATGGGGTAGATGAACCCGGCATCCAACAGTTTTTGCAATTCTTCCTTGACAATGTCCTTAAGGGCTGGATTCATTCTCCTCTGAGGTTGCCTAACCGGTTTACAATCCTCTTTGATGTATATATGATGGGTACAGACCGAAGGATGGACTCCTTTCATTTCCTTATAGCTCCAAGCAAAAGCATCTAGGTGGTTGGCCAACAGACTACACAGCTCCTTTTCCTGGGAAGGAGATAGGGAGGAGCCGATCTTCAATGCTTTCTCAGGGCCGAACTCCACATTCTTGACTCTGGGAGTAACGGGGTTGGTGGTACAAAGATCCACTAAGGTGCTGGCTTGGGCATCCTCCACCAATTTCTCTAAGGGTAGTGCACTGGAAGGTGGATTCTGGATTAAGGTCTCGATCAAGTCATCCTCGGTTGGGGGGTCTCTCCTAGTGGTATCTAAGGTGCACAGAGGTGCTGAGTACACCTCGTCTTCTTCTCCTTCTTCCAACTAGAGTGGTAAGTCATGCTCTAAGGAGGGTTGGGCAGGAGGGTATAGGACTAGCTGCTTGGACATGGGACCATTTTTGATGGTCATGTTTCCTGCACGACAACTTATGTAAGCATCTGCAGTAGCTAACCAAGGCCTTCCCAAAATGAGAGGATATCCAGTAAGCTTGGCCTTTGGTTGCAGAACCAGGAAGTCTGTAGGGTATTCCTAAGAGTCAATAGAGACCAAGACATCCTCCACAATCCCTTCGGGAGTCACGGTGGAGCGATTTGCTATTTGCAGTACTGTCGAGGTCTTCCTCAAGGAACCCTGAAGGTTAAGTTTAAGCATGGTATCCCTGGTCATCACATTAATGGCAGCCCCCAGATCAATCAAGGCGTGAGGTATAATGGTGCCATTGATGTGAACATCTACTACAGGACTTCCAGGATCTAGGTACTTTGGGCAGATGACTTGTCCTAACATAAGGTCAGACAGTTGTCCTATGACATTGATAGTTGAAGCATCTTTCTTCCGTCTGCCTGGGTGTTTGAAACACTTCTCCTTAACCAGTTTGTTGTATATTGGCACATCCTTGATGGCTTGGAGAAGTGGTATTTTTACACACAACTGCTTGAGCTCACCCAGAAGCTCATCCTCCTCTGGGTTGGGTTGTGTGGTGGCTGTTAGTCTCTCAGGAAAGGGTGGAATAACCTTCGGTTCACTTTCCGGTTTATCTTCCTCATCCTCTGGGGGAGGAGGTTGGCGATCTGGTAGAGTCTTTCCAGATCGAAGATTGATCTCCTGGATCTCCACAGCATAGGTAGGGCATGAGGTTTCCCCAGTGTATACCTACTGGGCCTGTCTATTGTTGGGGTTCGGGTTCAGTTGAGCAGGTATTTGAGGTTGCCTTGGAGGAGCAGGAGGTAATGGTTGAGGTTGAACTGGTGGTGGAGGTAAGATGGCAGGAGGAGTGTTGTATTGGGGCCTCCACCCTGACTGAGGTGCATTCCATTGAGGCTGTGGCTGGGCATGTGAGTGATATGAATGAGAAGTAGGTTGAGTGGGGTACTGAGGTGGATAAGACCATGGAGGAGGCATGGACCATGAAGGATGAGCAGGGGTACCCCAGGAAGGCATAGGAGTCGATTGGTTGGGGCTGTAATAAGCTTGAGATGCCCCTTGCATCCCCTGCTGATAAGGTCTAGATCCTTGTGGCCTCCTTTGGTTGAGGTAATAGAGAGGTTCAGTGGGAGCTTCTGTCCCTTGGTACATGGCTTTAAACCCAGGTAAGGTTGGACACTGATTTGTGGGATGGTCCTCCTCACAAACGAAACACACTTCAACCGAATGCAATGGACATTCGTTCTTAGGGTGTCTCCTTGTGCACCTAGGGCAGAAGACAGCCAAGGCTCTCTCAGCTTCCTCTTTCTTTTGCTGAATCCTGAATGTGTCAAGCTGCATGGCAATGGTCTGTCTCACCTCACTCTTAAGATCTTCTAATTGATTTGCAAGCTCATGTTTGCAGAAAGGGACACTAGTTGAGAGGTGGTTTCCTCTACCTCGTTTCCGAGCTGCCCTGGAGTGGTTTCTAAACACAGTCTTGATGTCCTCATAAGGCAGTTGGTAAATGTCCCCCCCAGCTAACATGTGAAGGGTATCTAAGAGGTCTTCAGGGACTCCTCGGAGCAGGACCAACTTGAGGGATTCAGGGTCAAGTGTGCACCTGGCCTGCTTATAGCTTAGTTGGAACCTCTCCTCATAATCCTCTAAGGACTCATCATTTCCCATGGTCATCCGAAAGATTTCCCCCTTTGTTTCCTTGGACCTACAGTAATCCTGGTACTTAGTGTTGAAAGCTTGCTGCATCTGAGCCCAAGTGGTTGGTGGACTCCAGTATTGTAGCAATAATGCTACAACTCCTGGAGCTTCCTATCTCTAATTTTATCAACCCGGTAGTTCGTACAAACTTGGAAGCGACGGTGCTGTATGCACAAGTACTAGCTCTTGTCGCAGCTGTCACTTGGTCAGCTGGCACAAGTCCGCTAGGGCTCAAGCCAACTTCTATATGCTCACAGAAGAAGCTTTATGAATGATGGACGAAAGCTAACTCAAAGGAGACTAGTCTAATTGCAGAAAGAAACTGAAAGCCAACAGAGCATGAAAACCCTAGTAAACCCTAATTTGACTAGCTAGGCCCTTACAATGCAAAACTGTGAATGGAACTACTACCAATAATGCCATTACTTGTAGTGAGCTGAAATACATGCATCTAAGCTATTTGCATCTGAAAAGACATGTTTTTGTATTTTTTCATTAAGTGGTTGGATTTATTGTGATGATGCTTTTGATTAGGGTTTGGTTGTGCAGGAGCGGTTTGAATGGAAGGAAAGCATGGGCAAGGTCAGGATGGCTAGGGGAGGTCCCAGAGGGTCTCTAGCATCAGTCCACAGAAGTCTACCACGTTCGGATGCTTAGCAACCGAGTTTGCAGGCTTCTACAGGAAGTCTGCAGGGGATCCTACAGGAAACTCAGGGATTTCTACAGGAAGTCTGTGCAATTCTACAGGATGTTTGACCAAGGGAGTTTTGGGAGATGGTGAAGTGTTGGAGTGGTGTGGGAGGATAGGTGAGATGGAGATGGAACTGGTGATGGCTTAGGAGCAGAGAAGTCCGATGGAGGAAGAGTGCATGCAGTGGGTTGATGGCTAGAAGGATGGGATCAACGAAAGGTTAAGGTAAATGGAGCTATGTGAATAATGGGAGAGCTGGAAGGAAATGAGCTGAGCAGAGGTTGGTTGAGTGGCTTCAGGTGTGGTTGAAAAGACGAGGGAGGTAATGGAATGGTGTGGAGCAGTGTAGATGAAACAAATTTCCCAAGATTGTCACCAAAAACGAGAACTCTTTAACCTATGTTAACTGTGCCATTAAACCTATGAACAGCAATGAAAAACCGAGAAAAGAAACTCGTGCATGGAAGTGGAATGTAGAAGTATGGTTCAATATCAAAAGTGCATGGATGGATCTTCAATGAAAATGACTATGTTGCAGCTTGCATGGAAGTGAGAAGAACTGCGTTTCTTTTTGGTGGTTGATATGGACTGCACCCCAATCCCTAAGCAGAGATGGCAGTGAGCTCTAACAACCTTTTTCTGGAGCTCCAATAAATTATAGCGATCCTCTTCTAACCTAAGCAACTGGAAGCAAATTCACCATAAACTAATCCTATTCAATCTCATGAAAAAGACTAAATTAACAGACTGTAAATTCGAATTGCATGTCAAAGTAAAGACTCAAAGTGCTGGAACGAAATGCAAATAACATTACAACACCGAGGAGATCTATTGCTCTCAGGTTGGGCCCTAACCTGAGAGCTATAGCTCCCTTAGAAACTCAGAATGAGATCAAAATCTGACTGCCTTTATTCATAAACAAGAATCTGATGTCATGCCAAAACTGGCTTACAAAAAGAACAAACACCGAGCTGTAGCTCGTACTTCCAAATTACAAGAGCAATACAAAAGTTCAAAAAGCTTCTATCCAAGGCTACGGCCTCAGTATTTATGCAAAATGATAGTCCAACAGGTTTCCTTGATTTGTGGAGCTCGGCTGTCCAACTGAAGGTTAAACTGTTGATGCTGCAGAACAGTTATAACTGCTGTTCCTGTAGAACGGTTGGCTGCCTCTAAGCTCGGTGGGGAGATTGGTTGGAGCTCGGAGCTATGGTGGGAATTACAAGGAAGGTCCCCAAGACTGTGGACATCCTCTCCCAGAAACCAGCAGTGCCACCTCATTGTCTCCTTGTCTCCTTTCTCGTGGTCTTTGCTCCCTTTTAATGCCAAAAACCTGAAATCATCATGTATTAGTCACGTAGATAGAATGCCTACCCTTCTTCCTACAAACAACACGAATAAACCAAGAAATGAATGCATAAGCAATAAAAAATGAATGGTTTGAGCAGAGCAAGTAGGCCAAATGAGCCCAAATTGTACCAAAAATTGGGGCTCATCAGTGGTATTGGCTTCAGATGGGTTGAAATTTTGAGAGCAGGAAAACCATGAATAAATTCTTCAGATGATCCAAGTGGATATTGGTGGCCACCTACTTATTGCACCTAGACCTTCAGTCGAATTCATCTATTTCTTTTATTATAGCAACATTTACTATTTTTAACAGTTTTTCAGGTCCTGAACTTTCGAAGTTGTCTTGACCCCCTAAACGATGTTTTTTTGAGGTCTGTTGTAGGCCCATAGTCATAGGCAGGGCTTGTGGAAAATTTTGTAGTATTTTGAGAGATATTTCCAACGAGGTATCGTACACGCCTAATGGAGATCATATAACCAAGTTACGATCCTGGGAAGTTGGCTACCCAACTAACCCCAACGGGGCCTAAAAACTCTTGGTGTTTCATCTCCTGGGGTTAGAGTTTTGGTTGTTTAGGGTTTTCTTTTGTTGTCCAATAATAAAAAGGCCCTGGAGCCTCATTGTAACACATTTCATAGGCATGTAGCTGCCACATCTCTTCTCATATATAAGCTACCATCGTTCGAGCTAGTTTACTTCTATTCTATATGTAATCATATTTCAGTTCTTTGATATCAATGAAATGAAATTTTATTTCTACTGCATCTCTATGCTTGTGTTTATATATGTATTTTGTTGTGTTCCTGCATAAGTCATGATCACCAGATTATAGAGCTTTTGTTGTAGTTTCATGGGTGTATGTGAGTGTTTCCCATGGTCTAGTATCTTATGGTTTCTTAGTTGGTTTGTCTTCATTGGGTTAGCCGACCTCGATCCCTCCAGGTATGAAGGATCAGAGTCTGAGTGTGTAAATATTTTCGTCACTTTGGCGTTGCAAGTTTAGAGTTTCAATTTGTTTGATAGAACAACATCATTGGTAGCAGTAGGGGTCGATAATAGCTCAGGGAAACACTCCAGAGTGCCTATTAATACCTCTCAACCTAGTGATTTAAAGGGCCTGCATAAAAAGGGCCCCTTAGTCTCATCAGTGTGTGCTTTCTATCAGCTTCCATCCCATTGGGTCAACCACACGTTAGTGGATTTCTTTGGCCAAGATTTTAGTCACTCCAGGCGTGTCAAAATTTCATCTCATTAGTGTCATATTAAGCCTCCTCTACTCTCAATATTCGTGCACTATATCTCTCAATAGAGTCAGATTTAACGTGGGACCTATCGTCTGTTCTCTTGGGTGACATGGTGAATCAGGATGCACCCCCTCAGGCTCTGGGGGGTCGTATCATTGCTCGCTCTGCCCTCATCCTCTAATTGGTGACAATAATGAGACCAATGAACTCAATAAATAGGTGAACCAACAGTTTGAGCACATTCCCTTCCTCCACAAAGAATTCCAGAAGCTGAAAGTAAAGGTAAATCAGATAGAAGAAGAAATGGATTGGTTCTAACAACAATTCACTAATTTGGAAGCCCAGAGAAATGTGGAAATGGAACACAATACAACTAGTAGTGTGCCAGATGTACCCTCTGAAAAAAATGTCTACCAATCACCAAGTTAATCCATGTTTACACAATGCAAACTTGTCCCGCTCTGTGGCCAATTTTGTAGAATTTACAGCGGCAAAAAAATTGTTTCGTGTATGAAAAGGGTAGGAAGAAGAAGTAATTTTTGAATCTCCATCAAAGATTTATTCTGAAGATATAGCATATTTGTATTGCATGTAATCACTTCTTGTTTTCTTATTACATTCTGATTGCAAAATTAATGAAATGCCTAATCATCTTTGTTAAAAAAATTGTATATGAAGTAATTGATATTTTCTACTTTTAGTTATTTTTTCAAGTTGATATATAATTATTTTAGTGAAGGTACACATTGAAATATTTTGTTTGTAGTCAACTTTAAAATAGTTTTTTCACTTTGTCTTTGTATATATGAAATTGCTATTGAAATATGTGTTAGTTAATATAGATATTTAAATATTTTATTTGAGGTTTATATTGAAATAATTTTAAACAATGAAGGAATTACACTCTTACTCTCTTTCAATATATATGATATTGATATTGAAATATGTGGATATTCAAATATTTTATTTAAGGTCTGCATTCCAATCATTTTAAATAGTGAAAGAATTACACTTTTATTATGTGTGTGTGTGTGTGAAATTGATATTATTTTTATATATATGGAAATGATGCCACTGTACTTGTAGGTATAGTAAGTATTATTGTCCATAACTTTGACATGTTTTGAAAAATTGTATGTAACTCGGTGGAAAAAATAAAATCCTCCAAGCATCTTTCATGGATGGCCCCTCACATTAACACGAATAATATCAACAAATGCATATAACTCTTTCAAGCAAACTTCAAAATCAATTAATGTTTTTCTTTCTTCCCTCTCACATAGTATGTTGCAAGTGTTGAAAAATCTTCTGAAGCCAACGCTTTGAATTCTCTTCTCTGCCACGAACATCTTGTACATAATGACAAGGGCTAAACAATCTTATAGAGTTAAAAAAAGAAAGATTAGGGAATATTCCATTCAAACTCTCTACTAGAGCTTGAACATATTCTTTTGCAAGTTCTTTGCAACTCTCTTGTGAACCATTAATGTAAGTTTCCATGATTATTTTGTGTATCAAGAAAATCACCATATGTGTGTGGAATTGCTACAAATCACAATTCATGCTTATGAACAATTCCCTCTTTATCAGTAATTTCTAGATAACCAAATTTAGAGGCATCTAAAAATTTAGATAAGTAAGATGTGCCATCTTCAAATGTGTCACTTCTTAGTAACCACCTTTTCAAAGTGTTTATAGTAACATCTATGGTTTCTCCTAAAGAGGTAACATCAACATACTCTTCTTGGAATTTCTTATTCAACTTGTTTAGTTCACACATTACATCTGCAAGCATATGCAAAAAAAACTTAATAGAAACTATCCTTGCCTCATCATATCATGAGTCCTTCCTTTGATTTTTCCGCAAATTCAATATGGGAGGCATCAATACAACAAGTGTTTAAATGACTTGTCCTCTTCAAAGCTACCTAACTCTGTGGATTTAAAGAGATTGAAGAGTTTCACGCTGCATAAGTTCTTGTAGAGCAATAAGTTTATTATTTCTTTTAGTAGAATTTTGCACCCAAGTATATACCTTGTTTGACAAATTTTCAGCAAATAATAATTTAGGTATTCATTTGGAAGCATCTAATGCATCTTAAGCTTCACAATGAGAAATACAATGAATACGTAGGTACATTGTTTTTCAAAAAATTAACAAATCTATTCTCATTTCCAATCATCAATAATGCACCATTTGTGGAAATTGCTATCATGCTTTTATTTGAAGGGTCCCTTACTTCCTTTAAATCATTAACTTCATCATATGTTGTTTTCCTTCTTCCATCAGAAACAATTATGAGTTTTAAAAACTGTGAAATTGGAGGCCCCAACCCTTGTGATCCTAGAAATGTGGCATAAACCATGAGATGTTTCTATAAACTACGATCTGTACTTTCATCTAACATCAATGAATAAAAAGGACTATCCAACATTCTTGTTGTTTGTACCTCTTCAAGATACTCATATATAGCAAAAAAGAAATCTTTTACAACCATGTGATTTGTATATGATGTGTAGTCTTTATTCTTTGGCATGTTGGGTGTATGTAAAGACATTGCAAACAAGCAAAGGGATTCATATTTTGAGAGAGCTAAATCTTATTTTAGTATGAATATTTCCATAATCAATAATTTGATGTAGTTGAATACCTCTAGTAAATTGTGTGTTATGTTCCTTGATATGCCCAATCTTCTTGCACAACCCAATAAACTAATTTCATAGTTGTGATTACACTTTTCTTGTTTTTGTCATCAATGCACGCTTTGTGTTTTGGAATGGATTTTCTTTTCATTTCCATATATCCATTTAGCTTGTGAAAGTTTATGGATGCTTGAATTTGCATGAACAATGAGTGAATCATGTTGCATGGTAGAGAAACCAATGTCAATCCCCCATGGTCTAGTTGCCTTATGTGCTTCACAATATATGCATTTCATAACTACTTTTCCTTCATGTATTGTCTCTCTCAACCACTTGTACTTAGTTTTTCATTCCTCACGAAACTCTCGTTTCACTTTCAATTTTTTTTCTTTTAGATGTTAGGTTCTTCACCTTGAATTTCTTCAATGCATTCTTCATTATATCCCAATATGTCCAAGTCTTCATTCAAATCAAAATTAAGCACTTGTTTATTATAATATGAAACTTGCGATATAGTAGACCATCCAAAAAACATTTTGATAGAAGGTTGACTCTTTTTTGTTTGAGACATTTTTTTATATGATACCTATATAATAAAAAATTGAAAGTAATTAGATGTTGCATAAACATGCCATAAAATTTATAATTCCTAGTTAATTTCATGAAATGTGATGAGCTCACTTCTCTTTTTCTTTTTCGTAAGGCAAGAAAATTCCCCTATTTGCATCAGGAGGAGAAAAATGGAATTCCATATGAGAAGCTAATTATTTTGATTAATTAAATAATAATAATAATAAAAATATGACTTGGGTCTGATTACTAAATAATCATCTTTATCTTATTAGATTATTTACTATGATTTTAAAGCATACTTTTAGTCTTATGCAACCACTGATTTTTTATGAGTAAATGTGACTTTAGAAATAAGTAAATTCAAATTATGAGTATAATATTTTAGGGGCAAGTTATGGGACGCACAGAACAGATTCATCGTATAATCCCATCCTCTTATATGAGAGGCTAATTATTTTGATTAATTAAATAATAATAATAATAATAATAATTATGATTTAGCTCTGATTATTGAATAATCATACTTATCTTATTAGATTATTTACTATGATTTTAAAGCATACTTTTAGTCTTACACAACTATTAAATTTTGAATAAATGTGATTTTAGAAATAAATAAATTCAAATTAAAACTCAGTTATTATGATTTTAAAACATACTTTATGTCTTAAGCAACCATTAAATTTTATGAATAAACATGATTTTAGAAATAAATAAATTCAAATTAAAGCTCACAAGTACAATTTACAATGCTCCTCATTAGACCTCTCCTCTCCTTTGGCTACTACTTTTACATTGAAAAATTTGGTAGCTTCATAGTCACGAACACCCTGCATACATAAAATAAAATTCATTAATATCTATTCAAATCAAAATAAATGAATCCTTGGAAAAACAAAACTAGCTTACAGAAAATCTAAACGGGTTGAACAGTGAGCAAGTGGGTGTGTTGTGCTTGATATATAGAAATGGATTACACTACTCTTGCATTCCATAAATGGATTTCTTAAAGAATAATGGATTTCCTCAAGCCTTTAAATAGGCTTCATCATAACAAATACCATGGGTTCTCAAAACCTAGAGCCTAGAAACCGCCAATGGCAAATTATTAATTTTATTTTTATTTTACTTAGTCAAAATGTTTACATAACATAACAAGACATTACAAGATCTCTTCCATACTACCTATTAGCAATAATTAGCTATGGAAAAATCAAAGTCTCCATTATTAACCAACCTTCCTAGATATTCACATCTCAGGGGATTTGATCCCTCTCAAGAGATTTGATCCCTCTCCACACTTGGTAGATCCGAAGTTAAAATGGAACTAGGCTGGTTTAATTTCCCCATTTAAATATGCTATATCTCACATGAATACCATAGACAATACCATAGGTTCTCATAAACATGGAGCTAGTAGAATTTTTATTTTAGCATAGGGTTTATTTTTATTTTATTTTATTTTGACCGAGTCAAATTGTTTACATAACATAACAACACAGGAAAACATAAAAGGATAGGTTGGAGATCTTATCCATGCAATTATGGAAAAGTTCATATTAAAACTACTTGTTATTTTAAAGAAAAATCAAAACTTTTTGTCACTTTATGGAAAAATCAAAATTTTATGTTAAAAATATTTATTATCTTAAGGATTTATTGGATTATACTATGGATTGACTTTCCAAAACCCCCACCTTGAGATTGACATAACGATGTACAATCTTGGCTAGACCATTGGGGGATAAAGGAAGAGATCATCTTGGAGAATAAGGATAAGATTAAAAATATTATTACTTCCAAATTTAAGGATAAGATTAAAAATATTATTACTTCCAAATTTAAGGATAAGTTGTGGGATGATAACGAGTTAGAGTGAAAAAGGAAGCTAAAGTATTATAAAACTTCAGAGTGAAATCGGGCATTGGTCAATTCCCAAAACACCTTTATGCCACTTTTGTGATACTAAGAGGGTTGAAGATAAAATGTTTTCTCTTATTGTCCATCTCTTATTCACATCCATTCTTATTTACAAAATCTTTGCCACACTATCAACATTTTTTACTTGTTAAGTGAGCAAAACTATGGTGATCTAGGAATGCTTCTCTCCCTTTTTTTTCAATCATAGAAAAAAACTATTAAAAAATCTCAATTTATCTCTTACTTTCTTAAGGTCAAATAGGCCATATTGGTCTTAGTGGACATTAATCATCGTCTCTCACAGACACACACATAAAACGATTACATTAAAATATATTAGTTAATATGAATATTCAATTATTTTATTTAAGGTCATATTAAAATAAGTTTTAACAATAAAGGAATTAATTATTCTCTTCAAATTTGATTGTAATATCAATATGATTTTAAATACCAGTCAATTTCACATTGAATAATGAGAAGGAAATATAATAGTTATAAATTAATTGGAAATTATTATTTTCAATTACTTTATCTTTGGTGGTGGCAAGAGTGAGATGGGTAATCTTTTGCCCTGTTGAACAAATAGAGATGCAGTTTGCTTAGGGCGTGGGGTAGTATCCAACAACCAAGCATAATATATTGCCCTTTGGAAAGCGCTGTAACTGGAAATTGACATGAAAATCACCAAAATTTCAGAGTTTGGTGACTCAATAATAGAAATTCATCAAGTGAGAAAAGCAAATGAATCATTGAATTCAGACCTTTTTCTAACTTTACAAAATATAGTTATTTAGGCAATTTGAACAAATTGATTTTTTCATGTCTTAAGACAAATGAACTCCAAAGCTAACTTATTGGCAAGCAAAGGAGCTACTATGGATCAAGAGGCTCTAGAAGTGAATAAAAGGGTATTAACTATTTCACATCTTCCATGAAAAAAAAAGATATATAATTTTTTTAAGCCTAATTAAATTTGAATTAAGCCATAGCATATTGGATCTGGCTCCCATGGAGAAGGTTGGTTATATATATCCATCCTGCAATCAGATAATGGTCAACAAATCGAGGTTGGTAATGGAATGTCAACCGACATTAACTCCTTTGTTTGGACACGACATGATGGAGGTCCTCTGTTTTCGTTATACCTCCTTCTGGCACATTATTTGTCTCAACAACGTGCAAGTGGCGTATGTGTTTAGCTCTCCAAGACAGAATGGCATTCACTCGGGTGATGGGAGGTCTGGCATTGAATTGGCATTTAAAACTACATAACTTGGAATTATTTATGATCCCTCTGTATTTGTGGGCTAACATTCTAAGGAATTCTTTGTACTCTAACCATGGATGCCGAGGCTTGGTAATTCAATGCACCAGGGGCGTATCTCCACAAATGAATTGGACTTGAATGGAGTGAATTCAATCTATTTCACCCTTGCTCAGTGCCATTGTTTAGAAAATATTGCAAGGTTTTGAGACAGTCTGTGATTCTTGAATTCAACTGCGAGAAGATGTGAGATATGCACATGGTGGCTCTAGGGGAATCGTCCCGCAAAGATGAGCTCGCCAAGTTAAATTTCCTACTGGAAAAGTTAAGTTGTTGGAGTCGGTGGAAGGATTGATGCAAACTCTCATGCACGGGGATTAAGGAGGAAAAAGAGAGGTTGAAAGTTTGTTGGAATTGGTGGAAGGATTGATGCAAACTCTCATGCACGGGGATTAAGGAGGAAAAAGAGAGGTTGACCTTTCAGTGGTAGATGGCAACCAAATACAAATTGCTGCAAAGAAAGCTTGAGAAGTTTTAGTCAAGGATGCGAACAGAAATGGCTATTATGTCTCTCAAGATGGCAGAATTCGAAAGCAATGTTAGCACAGAAGCAAAGTCTGACATGAACATAGTCGGAGCCAGAGGACTAGTCACAGAAAAAGCCCATAATTGACTGAGGAATTTGAAGCACAATGCTAGAATGGCGATCAAACAATATGGACAAAATAGGTTTCCTACATATCTGAAAGTTTTTTTTGTGTTGTAGATATCTATTGTTGTTAGGAGTCTTTTGCAGAGTTTAGAATTTTAGCAAGCTATATTTCAAAATATTTGGCAAATTTTGTAACAAACACAAAAGTTCTATTTTGTGGGCTATTTTGTGGGCCATAGAATGTAGTAGTAATTTGAGGCAAGGGTTAACCAGCCTGCCATAGGGTATTAAATGCCTGCTCAGCTGCAAGCTCATTAGCCATATAACACGAGGTGGGGACGGAGTGTTCGAAAAGTCACCGGGCACGCGTGTTAGATATGGCTGACGAGCTTGCAGCTGAGTGGGCATTTAATGCTGGATGGCAGGCTCATTAGTCCTTGCCATAATTTGACACATGAAGTAGAATATAAAGTCTCAATCTAGATCAATTTTATAATATAAAATAATGTCATATCTCTATATAATATTAAAATATGTTTATGCATATTCAAATATTTTATTTAAATTCATATTGAAATATTTTTAAATAGCTAAAAGATTACACTTTTACATTCATTCATTTTATATATATAAAATTGATATTCTTGATATGAAATTAATATTAAAATATGCTACTTATATTTTAAAATTGATATTTTATATATATAAAATTGATATTCTTGATATGAAATTAATATTAAAATATGCTACTTATATTTTAAAATTGATATTCTTTTTCTTCTGTATATGAAATTAATATTAAAATATGCTACTTATATTTAAATATTTTAGTACTTATATTTAAAAATTGATATTCTTTTTCTTCTGTATATGAAATTAATATTAAAATATGCTACTTATATTTAAATATTTTAGTTTTTAAATTTATGTATTTGAAATTGATATTAAAATATGCTATTTCACATCAAATTTTTATTTTTTATATATTTGAAATAAATATTTTTTTATTTTATTTTTTATATATTTAAAATAAATATTAAAATATAATAATGTGCATGAATATTCAAATATTTTAATTAAATTCAATATATAAATATATATAATATATAAAAAAATAAAAAATCAATATATAAATGTATATAATATATAACAAAATAAAAAATTAATATTAAAATATATTAGTTATTGTGAATATTCAATTAT
Source organism: Pinus tabuliformis (assembly GCA_031772625.1). Classification (NCBI taxonomy): domain Eukaryota; kingdom Viridiplantae; phylum Streptophyta; class Pinopsida; order Pinales; family Pinaceae; genus Pinus; species Pinus tabuliformis. Next base: position 503,186,689 of record CM062812.1, read on the forward strand.
TTTATTCAAAATTTACCTTGAAAAAAAATTATAAATTCACTTCAAATAGATTGTATTATTCAATATTATTTTAAATATTCCATTTTAATTTCACATCGAAAAGAAATATAATAATAATTTAATCTTTTTATTTTTATTTTTTATTTATTAATTTTAAATAGGGTTGATGTAAAATAATACTATTTGAACATAAAAATATTTTATTTATTAAAAAAAATTCTTTTTTATTAATATTTTTTAATTTTTAATAGAAACATTATTTTTTATTTATTAAAAAATCTCATTATTATTAATATTTTTAAATTTTCAATATAAACATTGCATTATTGGTTGCCTTTTAATGTATACAATTTTATACATTATTGATGGCTTTTTAATGTATAATTTACTCTCTGATTGCATTTTAATGTACACAATTTTATACAGTATTGATTGCTTTTTAATGTATAATTTATTCTGGTTACCTTTTAATGCTCGTATGTATAATCTAATCTCTAATTATGATTCACATTTCCTTTATAAACTATGATATAACATATGCATCACATAAATCACTCCAAATGACAAAAAATTGACAAAATTCATAGATAATAAAAATCTTGATAAATCCACCTTATGATCCGAAGTAAACAATGTACTCCCACATAGGATTCAGAGTCTTCAACGAAGAATATGCTTCAAAATCCATTAATTTCCTTCTTTGGGAAAAAAGTATAGTCTTCAATGAAGAATATGCTTCAAAATCCTTTAATTTCCTTCTTTGGGAAGAAGTATACAATAGTCAAATCCTAAATATTATGGCTGAGAAAACTTGGTCAGTTTGGAAATTCTGAACTACTTTGTCAGATTAGACAACTGTCAGATTAGATGGAATATTCATGCATATATTCATCTCTGAATATTCATGCATATTCAGCGCTGTTGGTAGAAAAGAATGTAACCATTTCAGGAATTGGCAGTTGGTGAAATATGGTTGAAGTTGTAATTAGGCTCCTCTTCTTTGTTTGGGATGTCAGAGCTATTAGCAGTCACAACGGTGATAGATAGAAAACGTTATGAATGCCACCAAGAATCTTCCTCACTTCACCTGCAAGCTTTATCACTCCCTGGTCTGGATGGCCTATGGCATTATAACAATAAATCAAGTTATAAATTTCACTCCAACTCCAGGAAAACACAGTATTCAGAGCATGTATATATGAAAGGGCCAGTATGTCAGAAGCAAAACTCACCAATGCTGTCCATGGCTTGCTCCAACTTGAAAACATAATCACGGTTATTCCCACATGGACCAGCAGCTTTTGCAATTTGGCTGCATACAAGATGATGCCATCTGTAAGTGATATTCAGTTGAAATTTTTATACTTAAAAGAAATCTCATATTTCAAACATTTGGGTCAAATATACTGTTGTAAGTTACATACCTCGCCATTTCTTGCAGTGGAGCTGGGCCCAGATAGTACTTGTTTATGTTCTTGTCTGGAGTTGATATGAACCTGCAAGGATTATAAAACCAGTGATTATGATGAATCTGTCTAAAAAGCAGGAGCAAAATGTATTGCCATATAAAACAAAGCCAACAAAAAATGAGACAAGCCCAGATAAATTAAGGCTATGAGATTAAATCTGCTTGAACTCACACTAGGACTCCAGTCAGAAATGGGGTTGCAGATTCTCCTTCCTCCTACAATAACAAATTCACCATTGAAGATCAGACATCATATGAAAAGGTCAAACACATGAATAGCTTCTATATCTTTCCAAGAAATTGTTAGGCAGTTGCCATATATATGGAGCAGGCCAGAGCATCTTACTGTGTAGAAATCTACAGAGGCCTTGAGATCATATTCGCATTCCCTCCTTTCCAGATACTGAAAATCACTTGTTTCAGTAAAAACCCATCAGCATTTTGCCCATAAATAGGCAAAGAAAAACATGCAAAACAAAACAGTGAGCCTCCCCTTTCATCTCACCTCCATAGCCGATCTTTCCTTCTCTGGTTTTCCTCTCACACAGTAAGCTCTACCCCACTAAGAATATCAACCAAAAAGCAGTGTCAGTACATACGGAAAAAGCAATGGAGATGCAGAAAAATACCCTTCACAACACAAATAAAAACCAACAGCGTTTAAACAGCCTTTACATGGATTGCTTATTGCAAAATATGTAGTATTCCCAGCAATGTACATAGCTCAGAAATTCTACGGGGAATATAGACAGAAGATATATGTAAGTATAAGAATATTCTATGTTCTTACACAAATAGCTCCCTCCTGCGCTTCCAATGTACATGTCCGAGCTGGAGACTGTGGAGTCCCACGGTGGTCAGTACAAGCTGCAAAAAACACAAGGAGGAAGTCCCTTTAAATAGCCATTCCAGCAGTAACACCATTTTTCATTATTGAATGATATGAATAACTCATCAGTATCAAAGAAATTCTAACCTAAATTAAAAACTCTTTGGTAGCCCTTGATATATCCAACAAATTCTTCATCAGGCTTAAAGCCTGGATTCCACACTAAGGACCCATAGCCAAAAACCCACAGCACCATTCTTGAGAATCCTGAAACAGAAGCACTAATCCAAAAACTCTGTGTAGATGTAGATATGCTGAAAACTCAACAATTTAGTTCTAGGAAACAGAAAACCCAACAGAAGCACTAATCCATAAATGAAAGTTGCAGAGAACGAGAAACATACAGAGGATGATAGTTTTCTCCCAATGCTGAACTAGGTAACAGGCTGAATTTAAGGGCAGAAAATGATTGGAGAGTACTGCCCACTCAACTAAATGGCCTTAACTGGCTCTGATAAACTGAATAGGGCAAGCTAAAAAAACAGAACCAGGTAAACCAATGGAACCCAAGTGAGAAGAATCCAAAAGTAATCAAAACTTATCGGCCCAATGCTGTTTAAATAACAAAACAGCACCTGCAGATCGGACTGACAGGAGAGGAAGAATGATAGTTGGAAGCGAATAATGCCACAGAATATCCACCCAGTTTACAGACACAACTGAATTGAATTCCACAGCATGGAAAGCCCTGCTCTGGTAGGCCTATTTCTCCTCCTGTCAAGCCGAATATTGCGATGACATTTGCCCCACGAAAAGTCCATAGGGTGCTTCATATAATATATTGTTTATGGCATGCATGCCATAGTGTCATGTGATGGATCACTTGAATGGTCATGAGATTATCATTAATCAATGTGGTTTCCATGATCATGAGGGTATGAAGACCAGGACCAGATATTTAACGCCGTTAAAGTGTCGTGTTGCCCGACTGAATTGTTTAATGTGCAGATAAGACAAGTGTTATATTTGCAAGTGGAATATTTTAATGCGTTTCGATTAGGTTAGAAAGTTTCAATTTCAACTGGACCCTCCCAGTTGGTGTACCTTAAAGTAGTATTATCCCTTGAAAAGGCCTCTTCTTTTTTAATATTTGATATTTGGAGGGCCTTTTTTAATATTTGATGCTTGGAGGGGGTTGAATAAGGAAGCTAGCACTCTCCTCAAAGAAAGAGCAGTCTAAACAAAAAGATCACGGGAAAATTTTAAAAAGATATATGGTAATGGAATAACTAACAATATAATAATAATAATATATTTTATATTTTATATTTAAATTTTTTGTATTTATATGATCAAAATTCATGTAATAATAATACTAGCAATTGTCTCAAAAGGTACAAAGAGAGGCCGATAAGATTATTAAAAGGAGGAAACCTCTATAGATAGGCAAGCATATATAAAGCTCAGTAGTGACGAAGGCACTAACCACGATGACCAGCGTGTACCAGCAGATATGATATTAAAAGAACAAAACCAAAACCAAACTATTGATATTTAAATAAAAAGTAAATTACAGTGTTTTACATGGTAATTGAAAATTAGATTTGCAAATATTAAAACAAATCACTTACATTGGTGGTTCACACTATAACTAAAACATTAACTAATTGTAAGATGCTTTTCATAAAATTCATTTAATAAAAATAATTTATTTAATTATAGAAATTAGAATTATTAAAATTTTGAAACTCATTTTGAAAAGGAAACTTCGCCTCGTCTATAGATGAACCAAAAAATAGTCTTGTGCAATTGGATGAGAAAGGGTTCATAGAAGTCTATTTAAAGAGAGCGAAATAATGGACGAAAAGCCCACTCAGTTGATTCCAAAATCCCAACAAAAAAACATAACAAAAACATAAGAGATAAACCCAATCAACTCCAAAAATGTGAATTTGCAGTCCTGCATCTCAAAATTGCAAGACAGACGTTTACTGAAAAAAATACACGTAAGTAATTGCTCTTCGTTATATCTTCTTGAAATGCACTTCTAAGTACTAAAATAATATGTTAGAATACCGCAGTCCTAGAATATGAAGCATCAAGATATTAATATAGTAAGTTTAATTTGATCTGCATATGCTAATACCCATCTTTCGAATCTGCTTAGACAACTTGAGGACACGCTTGTTAGTTAGTTTCAAAACTCTGGCACGTTTAATTAACAAAACATGGTATGTGTCAATGGAGACCTGGTTGGATGGTAAAGCAGGGAGTGTTTCAGATACCCACCAGGATTCGAATATCCCACGTTTCAAGCAAGTCTAAAGGTTCTAAGTTTTTGCCCTGTCTTGGGTATATTTTCCAACTCGACATTAAGTCAAAAATTGTTGGAATGGCCAAATTGACTTGTTAAATATATATAGACTAAGTTTCCGGGTTGTAGAAACATATTATTTTGGAGAACCCCAATATATCATTGTCCAAGGAAGGTTGGGTCATTTGACAAAAATGGTACTAAGTCCTGATACTCTGTAATGTTGGGCCTAAATGTTAACATTGATGATGCAACGCAGGTTTGGATCTGCCCTTTCCAGCATACAGAGGAAGCCAACTATCCATCGACAACATAAACCTCTTTACCATTAACTGGGTCTACATGGTTAAACTTGTACGATGACACTGGTATTGAAATAGATTTATGATAGACAAATACTTCATTTGACTCTGAACCAATAGCAACAGAAAGCCCCACAAGGCTCCTTTCATATCTATGCCCAGAATATGTCAGAACAGGGTTGCAAAGTACACTTCTTGTGCTTGTTGTCGGGTTCCAAGGCTTGATTGTGCCATCAATTGAAACTGAGGTAGTTTTGCCTATGATGTGCAAGCAATATATTTACAGGATCTTGCCATTGAAGAGACACAACAACAATCAAAAGTTGAGGACTACAAGTAATTAAGTTTTCATGTTGAAATGGCCTTTCTACTCAAAGCATGCAAGAAACATGTAGAAAGAAAAATTCAAAGGCTGACTCAGTTATCTCCACGTTCCCACGTAATACCATAGCTTCAAGATCACAATATCTTTCAATAACTGAATATGCTTGATAACTTCTTTTGGAAATTGAAAATGCTTTCAATTTCCAAATAAATACCTCGAATGCAAGCCTTCAATTGATGTTGGTCAGAGTAAATGTGGGTATTTGAATTCAAGCGTTGTGATATGAAAGGTAATTATGTTGGCCTATTCTGTACTACGTCAAACGAGCCAGCCACAGGATCCCGAGTTCCATGAACTATAATTCCTTTGGTACGTGTATTGATAAAATGTGAATTGCCATTAATATCGTGGAGACTTGGAGCATCACCATGCCAGTCTTGTAACTGTTTTTGGTGAGCAACAAACCAGACATGGTAATCATGGTATTAGGCAAGGCACCTCACCTTTGTAAGCATCTCTCTTTCATGCTTAATTTACATTTGTTTAGAAGGATGTTGGTGATTATACTATTTACTATCCTTTGGGTTCCATATTACATACTATTTCCTATGGGCTAAGATGGAAAGCATTCTTACTTTTCTCTTGGTTTAAGAAGAATGTGAGATAATGTGAAATTCGCATGAAGCATTCTTACTTTTCTCTTGGTTTAGGAAGAATGTTAGATAATGTGAAATTCACATGTATAATATTTTTTGGTGTGTGTAATGGATCAACTTTATATTATGATGCAAAATCTATTCATGTCTTTTCGAGTGTTACGGGTCGCCTAATGGGAAACTGGCCCAAAAACACCCAAGCTATCAGATAAAAAATATTGAGTGTGCATAGCATGGCTACAAAATTTCTGATTACAAAAAGGTTGGATTGCTTCCTTTGCATGTTCCAGAATTTTTTATTTCAAACTTTATCAGATAAGGATTGTCATTTAACCATTGCTTCCCCTGCTCTGTTTCTTTGGCACCTGAACCTTGTTTTCCATGGAACAAAGAGCAATTGGCTAGTCTCTAGCATGGTTCACGGGAGCATCAATGCACTCACTTTTCTTTCCTGACATCTACATAATACGATGCATTGTGGACTAAATTCCAGCTGCAGATGATATTTGATAATATTCTTTATTACCTTTTTTCTGAAGGGAATTTTTCGTCAGCAATCCTTCTTGATGTGCTACTGTTACATTTTTATTTAGTTGAATCTCCACATAACCACACATTGCAAGAACCCTAGTAAATTCATTAAATGGTTGAGGCAAGATACAAATAACAGAATTACCTCTCCTCCTTTTAGCAACAATCCCAGGTGTAAGGATAGCAATGTCCTCAGCAAACATGGTATTGGAGTTTGGAGTGTGGAAGCTTAGTTTCATTAGAGAATGTTCCTTGTTATCTTCAGCTGCAAACTTCTAGTGGCCTTACAAAGACTCCAGTAAACTGATCCATATTTTGATGTCGAAATTTTCTTATGTCAACTACAAAAATAATTCTCAATCTATGGGTCCATATCGTCTTTGACTTTTCACAACATTGTGTCTAGTTGAAGCCATGATGCCTTAACCACCTCTCCTTGTGGATCTTCTCTTTGATTATGGAGTAGTATATCATTCAGACACTACAAATCATAACCTACAGCTATGATTTGTTGTATGTGCTTTTGTGAACATGGACATTGTAGTTGATAAGAAGAAATATCATATGACCATTCTCCATACAACTGTTAGATGATATGACAACAACATCCTTTCCACTTTTTTGTATCATTTAAATGATTTTTAATGCCAAGGATGCCATTTAAGTAACATATAGAGGAAAGGAAGAGTAATGCATGTGGGATTGTTGATTACAGGTAGCAACTTCAATTACAGAAGCCATTGCATGCAGTTTAGGCTTTGTCAATGCTGTGAATTTTATTATAGGTGCAACAAAATATATATTGAAACCTCCTTCCACTTTTTTGTATCATTTAAATGACTTTTAATGCAGGGAGGCTAGTGAAGGTATAATAATGTTTTAAAGCCATTGGTCCAATATTGTGAATGATGGATGAAGATAAGACCTCTATAAACCACATCTGTTGGGACATGAACAAGGCCAAGGATGCCATTTCAGTAACATATAGAGGAAAGGAAGAGTAATGCATGTGGGGTTGTTGATTACAGGTAGCAACTTCAATTACAGAAGCCATTGCATGTAGTTTAGGCTTTGTCAATGCTGTGAATTTTATTACAGGTGCAACAAAATATATATTGAAACCTTCGTTAATCCCATGCTGGGATGTGGCCGTGAATCTTTTGACGCCCACTTGATAAATAGTTGACTTCAACAGAGAGATTGAGATATTGGATGCTATCTTAAAGAATAAGTTGGTGCCACGTATTGGTACTTACAATTTTCTGATCAGCAACCTTTGCTGTCATGGAAAACAGGTAGATGCCACTACTGTTATTGAAGAAACAAGGAAAAAGAGTTTGGAACTCGATTTTGAGATACAGGATCCCTTATTCAGGGCCGGGTCCAATATATGTCACGCTTTTCAGTCAAGCAAGCTTCTTAATCAATTGTGTTCACTGAAAGACTAAACAGCGAAGCTCAAAATTTGTCAAACATAATGGTCCAGGTTTTATCATGATGATCATTTCCCTTTTGAAAATGCTCCTTCTTCCACATTCAATAGAACATCAAGGTAGTTGCATGACTGACATCTTGTTTAATCAATTACTATTTTCACCTGTGAACCTAACTTGGTCAACAACAGTAATGGTATGTTAGAGGCCTTCAATTTTTCTAGTCACCAACATGACACCACAGAGAGGAAGAAATGGCATTGTAGTCTAAAAACTGTATGCATATTTGTTGCACAGACAAGATTCCTTTGTGATTTCAGAAATGGAATTATTTACATGCCGAACATGCAAGAGATGGTTGCATAACTATTTCAAACCAAGTGTTTAGCCATAAAATACCAAAATGCATATATGTATACTACAAGGAAAAGAGAATGCCCAACCTATTTACTGATTACATTCACAGTCATACAAAACTCTGTGGAGAATATAATCACTGTAAACTATGAAGAGAAATTTAAACACTGTAATTCCATGATTTGCATAAATAGATCTTAACAAAACAAGAACAAAACAACAGAGTTTGGTCCAGAGCTAAAATGCTCAACTTCCATAATAATCTGAAGACCCTGAAGTCGACAGGGACAAGTCACTCTAGACATGGAGATGTGTTTGGAAAGATATAACTAAACATATATACAATGAAAGTATTTGTTGGCTTCTAAACATATGTACAATAAAAGCATTCTATTATGTAGAGATGTGATTGAGCATGAGCAGCTAATCATATATGCATGATGGGCCATGGCATCGGCAACACCAGTGAGTGTTTATTGTGGTGCCATATTGTGCGAGCTGTTCCTGCAATTGATGGCACATTTGCCTGTGTGCATCCCTTTCATGAATGTGAATTGTTATCTTAAGTATTTTCCTTATTTTCTTTAACAACTTAATGGTTGGGCGCAAATGGTAAAGTGGCATTGATTGTTGTGGCAGGATCCTTGTCTGCATATCTTGTAGCGTAAGTTCTTGTTGCTGAATTTCGTTGCAACACTCATACAACCTTCGTAGGTAGCATGTATTCATACCTGTTGCCATCCAAAAAGGAAACATTGTAAGTGACAATGAATATGTTTGGCGATTTTGTTTGAATATTCAAAATAAATTAACGATTCCAAACGAGTATAAAATCATATGAAACTAAATGTAATAGCAAGCAAATATATGTGAAACTTCGTTATGTAGTGAGTGGTGTTTACCATGTGGGTAATTCTGGATGACAGGTTGTACGATTGGTTAAAGTGTATTATCCTCAATAGATTTTGATGCAAGGAATGATTCCTCTTGCTGTCTACGCTTAAGATATGGATTCTTGTGCATCTGTGCAATGAGGGAGAATGGGAATGCTGGATTGATGTGTATGTCTGCTAGAGACCGCACTCTTGAAATTGCAGTGAATGTTAGCCCTTGCCGTTCTCTGGTGCCGATGTCCACTGTTGCTTTGTCTAATATCATTCCTTGTGACTTGTGTATCGTTAAAGCCCATGCCATTTGAAGTGGTATCTGACGGCGTGCACCCCTTGTGATGGGAGGAATGGGTACATATGTTGGGTGTGAAATGTCCCACGGTGTTCCTTTGTATTGTCGAAAGTCAACAACCACAAAGGATGGTAATGCTGGGGGCTTTGAGTCAATTGAATAAAATATTGAGATGACCTTCCCAAGTGCGCCATTGACAAGGCCTGCATGTACCCATAAGTTGCTGGTGAGCATAACTTTTTGTTCATTGCATAAGAGCACCTTTGTAGGCAGGTGTTCATCTTCTGTTGTAGTAGGAGTTTTCTGCCTTTGTTGTTCCGCAGAGCAAAGTGCTACTGGGATGTTCAAATTTTTGAGCATTTTCTTATTATGCAATAGCGAACACGCTATTCAAACACCATGTATAGCTATTGAATCTGGAAGTTCACACATTCGTTCAGTCCAGGTATATAGAAGAACTATATGGGGCCAAGCTGATGTTTGTAATATGATCCAGGTGGATATTGGTGGCCACCTGCCAAGTCCACTTGGACCCCCACCATTGTTCTTCTCAGCATTTTCAGTTTCCTTAATTGTAGCACAACTTACTATTTTTAGCAGTTTTTCGGGTCCTGAACTTCCGGAGCCGTTTTGAGGCCCTAAACGACGTTTTTTGGGGAATCCGGGGGCAACATGGGTGGACCAATGTTGCCCGTTCCAACAATGATAGTGCTCGGATAGATCTTTCTAACGAGCTATTGTATGCGTTAAACGGAGATCGTATGCCAAAGTTACGACCCCGGGAAGTTGATGTACCAACTTACCCCAAACGGGGCCCATAGTTTGGCGTTTCATCTTCTAGGGTTAGGTTTTGGAATGTTAAGGGTTTGTCCACTGTTTCTCAACAATAAATAGGCCTTCGAGCCTCATTGTAAGACAGTTCAGAGGCATGTAGCCATCACATCTCTTCTCAGAGATAAGCTACCATCGCCCTAGCTGGTTTATTTCTATTTCTGGTTGTAAGCATATTTCAGTATTTTCCATTAATGAAATGAAGTATTATTTCCGCTGCATCTTTGTGTATATGGTTATCTCTGTAATTTGTTGCGTTCCTGTTTAAATCTGGATCAGTGGTATCAAAGCGGTCTGCTTTTTCTTTGTTTTTCTTTGCATGTCCCCAACAAGGTCGGGATATAAGGAGTTAGGGCTTGAACTGGTTGAAACTTTGCAAGACTGGCCTCGCAAATCCTGACGGCCTCCCATGGCGGATGAGAAGAAAGACGAGGGGCTAGGAGATCCCATCAAAATCTTGCTCGAAGAAGCCCTCGAGCGACAACGGAACGCGATGATGGACAGCTTTGCCCAGATCCTTCAGCGGCTACCCAGAAGCAACGCATCGGCTTCCAGCAGCTACTCTGGAAACGCCACACCCTTTAAAGTACAAGTTAATTTTGAAATTCCCATATTCGAGGGTCAGATAGACGCAGATGCCGTAGATAAATGGTTAAATCTGCTAGAGGGTTATTTTTCTGTTCATGAATTTTCGAGTCAGGAAAAGATTGTTTTTGCTCTTCTCAAAGCAGCCCCCCACGTCAAGGACTGGTGGGAAACCTACTGCGAGCAGAAGGATGAAAGTATTGGCTCACTATTTTCAGCCGCACCCACCTGGGATTCGTTCCGGGATGCCATCAAGGAGCAGTACTACCCTGTTGGAAGCTATGAGGATGAATACATAAAGTGGACCACGCTGCGGCAGGGAAGGGACCAAGACGTGCCGGAGTTCACCAATCTTTTCCATACCCTTCGCACAAAGTTGGGTATCAAGGATTCAGAGCAACATTTGATACTCAAATACCGTGGCTGCCTGCACAAGTACATCCAGGAAGAAATACAATTCCTAAACATCTCCTCGCTCGGCGCAGCATACCGATATGCCGTCAAGGTCGAGCAAAAGTTTAAACAAAAGAAGCGAGACTTTGGATCTGCGAATCCAAAGCAGGGGAAAGGTGCCCCTAAACCACAGAACAAAGGACAAAGCCAAGGCGGGACAACCCAAGACAACCAGCCGAAGCTGCAAGCAAAGAACAGCGCCGCGAAGCTGAGAAAGGACACTGGAAAATGGTGCGAGTTCCATAAGAGTTCCACTCACAACACAAGTGAGTGTCGGGCCAAGCAGTCACTGGTGGTTGAGCTAAAGGTTTCAGAATCAGATGCATGTTCCGACTCTGAGTCAGAACCCGATAAGGGGAATGAAAAAGGGAAGCAGATCATTGATGCGGATCCCAGCGCCACTGTTGCTACCGCAAAGATCCAGAAAAATGAACCCGAAGATCCAGAGGAGGAGGAGCGTCTCTTCCACTCCCAGATGTGGGTAAAGGGCTCCCCGATACAGTTCATTGTTGATAGCGGGAGTCAAAAGAACCTCATTTCGGCAGAGGTCGTGAAGCGGTTGGGCTTACCGACCACAGCACATCCACAACCATACACCATTGGGTGGCTTCACCAAGGACGAGATCTTCGCGTGAGCCAGCAGTGTCGCCTTCCATACAACATCAAGCCCTTCATGGATGAGGTATTGTGTGACATTGCTCCCCTTGAAGTTTGTGATGTATTACTAGGACAACCATACTTGTGGAAGCGACATGCTGTGTATGAATCAAGGCCCCGTGCTGTTATTATTACATTGGTAAATAAGTTGTACAGGATACCAGAGGTAGCACCACCTACCGCCATCTCTTTGATTACTGTAAAACAATGCAGTAAGATCATTTCCAAAACCAGGAAATTTGTTTTCCTGATGATACACCCTCAAGGAAAGAAGAAGACAGTGGCCGCGGCCTCCAGACGGGGTCCCTCTGCACGACAACTACAGATGGACAAGGTTGTGGAGGAGTACGAGGACATCTTCACCTCCCCGGCAGGGGTCCCTCTGCACTGTCAAGTCAAGCACTCCATCGATCTGACCCCAGGTGCGCCGCTGCCCAATGGACCAATTTATCGGCGCTCCGTTCTGGAGAACGATGAAATCAAGAGGCAGATTCAGGAGCTCCTGCAGAAAGGTCACATCCGTCCGAGTTCATCGCCCTGTGGGAGCCCGATCGTGTTGGTACAGAAGAAGGATGGGACGTGGAGACTCTGTATTGACTATCGGGCGCTGAACAAGATCACTGTCCGTAATAGGTACCCGATCCCGCGGATTGATGACCTCCTAGACCAACTAAAGGGGGCGAAATATTTCAGCAAGATCGATCTGAAGTCAGGATATCACCAGGTACCAATCGAACCCTCTGATGTGTGGAAGACTACCTTCAAATCCAAGGAGGGCCTCTTCGAATGGTTGGTTATGCCTTTCGGATTGACGAATGCTCCTGTAACCTTCATGAGGCTAATGGATGACATCTTGCGACCATTCACCAACTCCTTTGTAGTAGTATACTTGGGTGACATTCTGATCTTCAGCCAGAGTTGGGAAGAGCACCTCCACCACATCCGACAGGTTCTCCAAACACTGCGGCAACACAAGCTTTGTGCCAATTTGGAGAAATGCACTTTTGGCATGACCCAGGTTCAGTATCTGGGATACATCATTGATGAACAGGGGGTGCATGTCGATCCAGCCAAGATCCAAGTCATTCGGGATTGGCCCTCTCCAACCACTCTAACCGAGCTCCGCAGCTTTCTAGGTCTTGCCAACTTCTACCGCAGGTTTGTGTTGGGGTTTTCTCATATTTCTTGGCCCTTGAGTCAAGTCACCAAGGGAGGGGCGAAAGCAAAATTATTTTGGTCTGAATCTCAACAGAAGGCATTCATGGAGTTGAAGGATCGCCTCTGCACGGCACCAGTGCTCGCGTTACCAGATTTACAACAACCATTTGAGGTCGAGACAGATGCCTCTGACTATGCTATTGGGGCAGTCCTTACTCAACATGGACATCCAGTGGCATATCACAGTGAAACACTTTCAGACACAGTCCGGAAGTACCCCACCTATGATAAAGAGATATATTCCATTGTACAGGCCTGCCGACAATGGAAGCATTACATTTTGGGGAAGGAAACGGTCATCCACACAGACCACCGACCCCTGCAGTTCATACAGACCCAAGGGAAATTGCAGAATGATCGCCATCAGATGTGGTCTACATACCTGCAACAGTTCCACTTGAATATCAAGTATAAGAAGGGCAGCACCAATAATGTTGCAGATTGCCTCAGTCGACCACCGATCATGGCGTTAACCACCGTGCTCAACTCTTGTGGACACGAGACTTCTGATTGGCCACTTCTCTACAAAAGCAACCCAGAATTCGGCCACACATACCAGACACTCTTGGAGGGTCGGCATGTTCCAGATTTTCACCTCCAGGATGCCCTATTATGCCACCTCGGTCACCTTTGTGTTCCTTCAAGCGAGCGTGCCAAGATGATTTGGGAAGCCCACTACAATCGGGCTGCTGGGCATTTCGGGGTCGAGAAAACAGTGGTAGTTCTGCAAAATTATTTCTATTGGCCGAATCTTCGACAGGATGTGGGGAAGTACATCAGATCATGCACTGCCTGTGCCATTGCCAAACCGACCATTAAGAAGCACGGCCTCTATACCCCGTTGCCTACCCCTAGTCGACCTTGGGAATCCATCTCCATGGATTACATGTCAGGCCTTCCTTCCACTAAGCATGGAAATGACTGTGTTTTTGTGGTCGTCGACAGGTTCTCGAAGATGGCCATTATGGTGGCCTACAAGAAGAATATCACAACAGAAGCCACTGCTAAACTCTTCTTTGAACGAGTGTGGGTGCACTTTGGGATCCCGCAGTCTATTATCTCAGATCGGGACAGTTGGTTTCTCAGCACATTTTGGTCCAGTCTCTGGTCAATGCTGGACACCAAACTCACGAAGTCCACAACCTTCCATCCTCAAACTGATGGCCAGACAGAGGTTGTCAATAGGATGATTGTGCACATTCTGCGCATGTATAACTCAAAGCATCCACGCACATGGGACGAGAGCCTCCCCTATGTTCAGCACAGCTACAACCGAGCTCTTCACAGCTCCACTGGCCATAGCCCTTTTCAGGTGGGTTTGGGATTCCAGCCACTATGCCCCATTGATGTGGCCATGCCACTTGCAGCTACTCACATAAATTCAGCTCATGTCCAGTCCGAAACAGATAAGGCCACCAGCTTCATTGAGCGCATCCAACACATTCGCCAGCAGGTCCATGACATTCTTGAGAAATCAAATGCCAAGTACAAGCAGCGACATGATCAACATCGGGTGCCACACAAGTTTCAGGTGGGCGACAAAGTTTGGTTGCATTTGCAAAAGGAACGCCTTACTGGAGCCTATCAGAAATTGAGACCACTCCGATATGGTCCTTACACCATTACTAAGGCTATGGGAGACAATGCATTTGAGCTCAACATTCCCCCATTCCTTGGCCTGCACCCAGTGTTCAATGTGGACCGCCTTCGGCCATACTTTCCACCATTGCTAGACACATTCGACATTGCAGAACAACTCAAACCCACAGAATTAAATCCAGATTGCATGGAACAAGCTGCAACTGATCGGATCATGGACACACAGATCAAGAACACTCGCCAACAGAATATCCAACTGTATCGAGTTGTCAAAGCAGGCCAACTCCTTCAGCAGGGCAAGTGGCTCACCAGGGAACAAGTTCAGCCAAAGTTTCCTCATCTCATGGAGGAGCTCAACGCAATGGGGACCATTGCTTCCTAAGGGGGGAGGAATGATCCAGGTGGATATTGGTGGCCACCTGCCAAGTCCACCTGGACCCCCACCATTGTTCTTCTCAGCATTTTCAGTTTCCTTAATTGTAGCACAACTTACTATTTTTAGCAGTTTTTCGGGTCCTGAACTTCCGGAGCCGTTTTGAGGCCCTAAACGACGTTTTTTGGGGAATCCGGGGGCAACATGGGTTGACCAATGTTGCCCGTTCCAACAATGATAGTGCTCGGATAGATCTTTCTAACGAGCTATTGTATGCGTCAAACGGAGATCGTATGCCAAAGTTACGACCCCGGGAAGTTGATGTACCAACTTACCCCAAACGGGGCCCATAGTTTGGCGTTTCATCTTCTAGGGTTAGGTTTTGGAATGTTAAGGGTTTTTCCACTGTTTCTCAACAATAAATAGGCCTTCGAGCCTCATTGTAAGACAGTTTAGAGGCATGTAGCCATCACATCTCTTCTCAGAGATAAGCTACCATCGCCCTAGCTGGTTTATTTCTATTTCTGGTTGTAAGCATATTTCAGTATTTTCCATTAATGAAATGAAGTATTATTTTCGCTGCATCTTTGTGTATATGGTTATCTCTGTAATTTGTTGCGTTCCTGTTTAAATCCGGATCATAATAAGAGCAGATTCCATCAGTCACACAACAATGGCCAGATTGCAGACTATCATGGGCAGTTTCTATTTATTTGCAGCCTGACCATCCCATGTGTGCTTACACCATGTTTTGTCTATTGGTATTGTTAGTATGTCAATTTCTTATGCACCACACATGCAGAATTCAGAGGTGAATGACATGTGTTGAAGAGAAATAGGGAGGAGCCTCAGCCCAATAAATAGATAGATCATGAGAACGTGCCCCTACTACGGACTGTGTTCTCCTTGGAAACCAGCAGATGTTGATGTTGGAGACATGTTCACAACAGAGGAAATTAGGGGTGAGTGCTTGACAATTGCGCTGACACAACAGGTGTTAAGTGAGGATGATAAAAAAACCATAAGCAGCAAGTGTTGAACTCCCCATGCACAATGAGACAATGGGTGCATAGTAAACAGTTTGTATACCTATAAGTGCACACCTTATGCTATTGAAAAGTTGTAAGAGCATATGTTTTGTATCCACAACAATTATCTTTCAAACAGGAAGGGTATTCTCCAGTCAATGAATCTATGCTTCCACAAAGTGGTGCATGAAGGCACTATGATAGCTCCCAAATCACAGCTTAAATATGATGCCATAGCAGTCTCTTCTGTAGATTAATTTTTGCCAAGAACAATATATGAAGGTTTCAGCTTCTCCATGCAGGATATTTTGGTAATGTTGAAGCTACTGAGTTAACTATAGACTCGGAAGGATGGCTGAAGAACATTCTCGGGATGTTATCCTCTAGGATATCGGTTGAAGCTGTGAAAATAAAAAAGTGAAAATAAAAAATGTATCAGAAAGGATTATGAATATATATCTTACTCATGCTTGTAGGCTTTTGATTTGGAGACTTTTAGGTTTCAAAAGCATATACACCATATTTGTTAGGTGCCCAAATTCTAGCCCCAATTGTGTCCTGGAAAAACAGAAAAATATGCCTCTGAACAAAATAGGGAGCAGGCTGCAGGTAATGTTCAAAAAAATTTAAGCAGCTAGTACAGACCTCCCAAGCCATGGTGAGAACATATCGGTGCCTAATAAACATGGAATTACATCAACTCAATGTCAAAGTAAAAGTTCTAGCATGGCTGCAGGCATATACACTGGCAATCAAGGCACCATGGGTATTATTTTGTTGGTCCTAGTGACACACAGAGTCCTCCAAATCAGCTCCACACATTACTTATTGCACAAGTGAAAACATACCCTCACCGATACAGAGCATTACATGCAAAATGTTTCCTCAAATAACTCTTAATTTCAAGGTACTTAGTTAAATTGCCACTACATGTGTGAGAGTGCTCCTCCTTGAATTTCGCTTTCTACAAAGTGTTCTCTGTTTTGCTATCTTATGGAAAGTTCAGCAGTTTCTACACAAAATTTCTCCTCAAGTGTTTTCTGACAAGTAACCTTTCATTTAAGAAGGCAGTGTCTACGCAAAATAGCTTCAAACCTAAATAGAACAGAAGGTGCAAATTTAGAAATGCAATACTGAGTCTGTCCTTTACATGCTTGTAAGGCAAATAGTACCAAGGTTTTCTTAATAATATCCTACATACATTAAGGGCATTTGGATTCGCTTCCAAAACCCACTTCAACAAAGATGAACCTTGAAGTTGGCTCATATTGTAGGAGATGTCAGTTTTATTTTATCTTGTGTTAGAACTTAGAAGCATGAATATTAGTGCTTTTGATCTCCTAGGAGAGTGTGGTGATTGAATAAGGATCACGAGTCACTGTTTCTGGTAAAGCAAATCCAGGAGAGCAAACGCATATTGTCCCAATTGAAAGCATCTGGTCTGATTCTGCAGATTCCAAAGAAAAGCTGTTGGATTTGTTAGGAAGTGTGCATGACACAACTGGAAAGGAAGATCTGCTAGGTTACCTAGAATGCAAGTTTTACAGAAGGTAATTCTAGAAATGCCATACATTCCCCATCTTTACAAGTACTACAAGCTGAGGACCTTTCACTACGTCTCGAATCTTAGCCACTTCTGATATATTTTCAAAATTTCCTGCAGGTTGCTGTTGAACATGGCTATAGCAAGTTGGTATTAGGACTCTGCACATCAAGGATTGCAACACATGTGGTTGCCTCAACGGTAAAGGTATGGAGACTGTCTATTCTCTTGTGTAGTTATGTTTTGTTATGTATCCTTTGTATGGATGACCTAATATTGTAGAGAATCACCAGTGTCCAAAACCCACTTCAACAAAGATGAACCTTGAAGTTGGCTCATATTGTAGGAGATCTCAGTTTTATTTTATCTTGTG
Organism: Pinus tabuliformis; assembly: GCA_031772625.1. Classification (NCBI taxonomy): domain Eukaryota; kingdom Viridiplantae; phylum Streptophyta; class Pinopsida; order Pinales; family Pinaceae; genus Pinus; species Pinus tabuliformis. The sequence continues at coordinate 503,204,746 of CM062812.1, forward strand.
TTAGAACTTAGAAGCATGAATATTAGTGCTTTTGATCTGCTAGGAGAGTGTGGTGATTGAATAAGGATCACGAGTTTTGTTGTTTACAGTGGGATTATAATTCTGACAAAGTTGTGGCTAGAAAGCTTATAAGAGTTACTTCTAGGATTGACCTCGCATACCAAAAAACAAGATACTGTCAGTCAGTTACATCCCCTACGCCACTGATCATGATTTATCCTCCCTAATTTTTCCACCACTGATGCTTTTACCAAAATGGATTTAGTTTATATCTGTAATCATTATTAACATCACACCATACAAGTATCTCTAGACAGCAGTAACGCTTAATCATGAAATTGCAAACAGAGATAACCTCACAACCGCCAAATACTACTCCAGAAATTGTAGATTCAAATTACCGTAAAAGCAATTAGGTCTTGTATTTGGGCTTACCAATCCAGATAATATAGATTCGAATTAACTAAGATCAATTATGTAATATGCGTATATCCTTTCAAAAGAGAAATATCGCCAACCATTTTCGACACTGGAACTCTTGGAGCTCTACCGTCATGAAAAGACTACTCCACATCAAACAGCTGACCATAACCATTGAATGTTGAGTATAAGCAGCGATAATCAGAGAATGCAGAAGATGACAGTTGTGAGAAATCATTTAGTTTCTGTACAAAGTTTCTATGCCTCTAACTTCCACTTCATTCGATTCCAGCCAAACGATAGTGGGCATCCATCTTTGGTGTCTACTAAAAGGAATCAAAAATCACAATCACAAAGGTAGAGGCACCTTCATTTGAATCATTCATTTAGATGGAAAGCCCAAAGAGATATCCCAGGTAATTCCCACAACTACAACAGGGATTAGGAAACCTGAGAGGCATATACAAGGATCTATTAAAGAGGACTGAGAGAGCTTCAAAATTAAAGAGGACTGGGAGAGACGATGACCTGATCTGGAAGAAATGATGTTCTGCAGATGTTTTCTTCCGGTTCAATTTCCAGCTCCGTTACCCGCTCGTGAGATTGTCAAACTAGGCTCCTCTGTCAGTTTGAACAATGCTATACTATGTGAGATTGATCCAAGACTGCCGGTAGTTTGATCCAAGAAGGCTCCCGGTCATGGAAGCACGGAAATCGTAGAATAGTTGATCGTGCATCAAAACAGCTATGCACCGCAAAAGAGGGACCGCATAACTGGGTAGCTACCAAACTGACAGAAGGCACCATACCGCATCTTTCTCCGAAAACAGAATGCACCATTACTACTGGAGCTTAAGAATGCATAAGCTGCGGAAGAGAACCGCCTTCCATGAATAGACGACGCCGCTCGGTTTTCTCAATCAATTCCCAGAAGCATCCACTTCCTCATACAGATTAAACCGGTCTTTACTCTACTCTGGAGTGTCGGGCTTTGTGTGACGGTTACCTACATTCTCGCTCAGGTTTTCTTTGATTCTCGTCACTCACAAGGTCCTTGTACCCCACTGTGAACCTGGTTTGCTTTTATTTAGGTTGAAAGGGAACCTCACCGCGTGCTAGATTTATGGCGGGCGAAAGGAAAGGGCGGCTGTTGGCAGAAGAAACGGGTGCACGCGCTAGGAAAAGAATACAAACAAACATTTCCTGCTTTTCAAAATGCGATTGCAGAACTCTCCACGTGTCAACACGAGAAACAAAGGGACGACGAAAGTCCCTTTCAAAGGAAGGCCTATCGGCCTAAATATCATTTTGTTTTGATGATGAACCACACTTGTTGGTTCGAAACGCTTTCGCCAAAAAAATTTCTTATGTAATTTCTACTCAAAAACTTTGCTTAATTCATTATAGATCATAGAATCTTGAATATATATATATATATATATATAATTCTTTTAATATTTCAATATAAAATATCTAAATATAATAAAAAAATATTGTTAATTAAAACAAAACACAAAATCTATGATAATGAGAAAATGAAAATAAAAATAAAAATTGAAAAAAAATCATATTGATATAAGAAATAACAAAATAATAATAATAATAGTCCACATGGTGTACAATAGATGGTGATGATTGTGTGATGTGAAAGTCACTAGTTCGAAATTTCATTTGCAAAAAGCCATGTTAAGGGTTGGTGTGGCCCAGGTCAAGTGTGATCCTCAAGTGTGATCCTGAAGTGATTTTGACATCTTAGATGCCCATGGGTTCTCTGGAGAAATCAGCCCACTTGACAAACAAACAAACAAAACAAAATAATAATAAAAATAATTTTGGTATTGAATTTTTAGAAAAATATGTTCTCTATATTTGTTTATAATTAAATTGTGTAATAGTTTTTATTTTTTCTAGGGGTGGTAGGAGTCCAGGGGTGATCGTTTAACCTAGTGGACAAGCTGAACTTTCATTTTTCTAGGTTCTAAGAGAGGCCACTAATAATCAAACAAAAGCTTGTGCCCTCCTTCATGGGCTTATTCAAGTCGTTGCTCTTAACCTTCAAGAATTTATTATAGTGGGGATTTGCGAATAATGATACATCATCTTTTTTTAGGTTCTTTCGTTGTGGACTATAAACTCATAAACATTTCCAAAAGGATCCACTTTCTTACCAAAATTGTGACAGTACAAGCAATATATCACGTTCTTCATCATAAGAGCTCTATGTTATGAAGATAAGAGCTTGAGATGGGTAAAGCTCAGGAGTTCCTTTTATATGTTATGTTGATAGTATCTAATAATTATAATTGGTAATTAGTCAAGCAGATAGACAAATCTGAAGTGATTGATTCATTGGGGCTTCAGATCTTGATAAAGCTTATGGACCAGATGGATTTCCCATAATTTTTTATAGAGCCTTTTGGTTGTTGATCAAAAAATATTTGGTAAGGATGCTAAACTGGATGAGGAAGAAAGACAAGATCAAAGCGGATACCAAATCCTCTTTTCTTGCATTAATCCCAAAGGAGCCAAATCCAGTAAAATTATATCATTCTAGACCTATCTCTTTATGTAATGCAACTTATAAAATCCTCATTAAAATTTTGGTAAAAATATTGATGAGAGTTTTTTTGAAGATCATCGCTAAAAACCAAGGAGATTTTATATAGCAATGTCACATACAAGACAATATAATTATGGTTCAAGAAACCATTCAGTTTAGTAAAGAGGGGGGAATCCAGAATTGTTATCAAGCTTGACATGGTCAACACATTTTATTGGGTAAGACACTCCTACACGTTTCCAATTTTGGAAAAAAATGGTTTCAGTACGGAATTCATCTAGTGGATAAGGGCTTGTATTGGGTCTCCCTGGATTGTGCCTCTTGTTAATGGTCAAACTTCTCCTTTCTTTATGGCCTCTAGGGGGCTTCGGTAGAGTTGTCCCCTCTCTCTTCTTCTATATATTATAGTTGTTGAAAGCTTGAGTTGAAAACTTGAGCAAGCTAGAATATAGGGGAAATTGATGGGATTAAACATAGCTCGAAACGTAAAAGTAAATCACTCCAAATTTGCAAATGATACTCTTCTGCTAAGAGTTGCATCCAAAATAATAGTAATTTGCTTTAAATCTCTCCTTGATGTTATCTCAATCTATCGGGAGGAATGGTGAGTAAAAAGAACAGTCCAGATGCTCTCCTTCGAGAGATATCCTCTGCTCTTGAGGTTTTGACGAATATTGGGTGGAAGTCCTTCAAATACTTGGGAATTCCAATCCCCTTAGGTGCTTCAAGTTTGGAGGAATGGGACAAAATTTTCTAGAAGATACAAAAAAGATTAAGGGATGGGGAGCGCACTAGCTAAATGTGGCTGGAAAGGTTGTCCTTAAACGAGTTTTATCATCACTGCCAGTTTATATGTGCTCAGATCCACTAGCTCAAAAGAGTGTGATTAATCAAATAAGTGGGATGATTTGAAAATTCCTATGGCAAGGAGGAAAAGGCAATGAAAAGAAACTCCATCTGGTAAACTAGAATATTGTCCATATCCCCATAAAATATGGAGGATTGGAGATAAAAGATCCTCAATTCATTAATCTTGCATTAGGAGCAAAAATTTCCCAGAGACTCCTTTCTGAACCAAGAGAGGTGAAGCAAGCCTTCTTAAGGAAATACTTTCATAAATCCAGAATCCTCAAGGCTAAAAAAGATGATTGGTGAGGCATTGGTTCAAATATATGGAAGCTATGTAAGTCAATTGGCTCGATTATAATAGATCACCTGGGATGGAGAACTAGAAATGGAGCTAGAATGAATTTGTGGAAAGGCAACATCCTTTAAATATACTTGCTAGAAGAATCATCATAAATCAGTGGAGTGGATAATTTTGGATGAAAAAGAAAGGATATATTAGAATCAAATATATTTCCTAGTGGGATGATCTTGGTGCGTGGAAAAATTTGGATTGTCCGAGTCTCCCTTCCTATTTCTAACATGAATGGGAAAGACTCATTAATTCCCTCAAAGGATATGCCTCCATTTGAATATCAACTCCTGATCAACACTCGGGGAGAATTGGCTTGCATCATTGTTACTTGGTTAAAGATAGGTATGACCTTCTAGTTAGAAATATCCCTCATCCATATTCATCAAAGATTTGGAAGAGGATTTTGGTATAAAAACGAGATCCCCAAATTGAATATTTTGTTGGACTTTAGTTCATCAGAAAATATTAACTTATGAGCATCTAAAGAAATGATATATCTAGGATCCATCGAGATGCACCCTATGCAAGGAAGGGGAGGAGGACATCCCTCGTATATTTTGGAAGTGTTATTTTTCTCTAACTATTTGACAAAACTCCCTTGAGAAAATTAGAAAATTAGACTCAATTCCTAAAAGTCGGATAGAAATGTTTGAAACTTGGGGAAATAGGTCCCCTTGGCCGAGAAAAGCCTCGTCTTTACCGATGTGTTGTTGGATATCTCTCTCAAAATACCTCTGTTGGGAAATATGGTTAGCATGGAACAATGTTGTTTTTAATGGTGATCATCCCTCCTCTATTAAAATAGAAAATAAAGCTTTGAGTCCAATGTTTGAAGATATAATAGCCAAGGGTTTTAAAATCTCATATATAGAATATTTAAATCCAATTGAAAATAATTAGATAGAATTTGGGAAGCCATATTCTCATGTAAATGGCCTCAAGATCCACCCAGTCTTCAATGAATCTTATTGTATAAGGATGGAACTTCCTAAATTACAAAAATGGAGAAGAAAAAAGGACCATCCACTGCTACATTTTGATGGAGCTTCGAAGGGAAACCCTAGGTCAGCAAGAGTGAGCCACGTAATCCTTCACCTCTGTGAACAAAGAGATATTCAATTTGCTTGGGGCCTAGGCACTATGACAAAAAAGTAAGCATAATATATAGCTCTTTAGAAAGGGCTTGAAATTGCCATAAACAAAGGGATCCATTGATCACTGGTATTTGGGGATTACGTGTTAGTAATTAAGTAGCTCCAAAAAATTAAGGAACCTAGAAGTAAGGTGATTCACAACACTTTATCAAGAATCTTTATATGCAACTGAGGTTATTTAAGGAAATTAATTATTTTCATATTCTCCAACATTTTAAACAATGTTAATCACTCAGAACGTTCCAGTACTATCCACGCTGATGATTCTAGTCTTTGCCACGCAGAAGGGGAGGGGGTCACCAAAGTTGACAATTCCAATGACTGTTTCGAAACCGGTTCCTGTATTAACCTGGCAGTCGGTTTCAACTCCATGAGCCACGCTGATGATTCTAGTCTTTGCCACGCAGAAGGGGAGGGGGTCACCAAAGTTGAATCTGGTTATAATCCGTTTGGTAGTTGCGATGTTGGTTTCCACGCAGGCAGTAAACATTTCGCTGTCCATAATGACCTCGCAAAAGGCTGTATTGACCACGCAGAAGGATGTTGTAAACACGCAGAAGGATGCTCTAAATGCGCAGTTGGGTGCTTTAACCGCACAGATGGATGCATTAACTTCTCACTTGGATGCTGTATTAATAACGCAACTAGTTCCTATTCTATGAGCCACGCTGACAGAAAACATCGCGCTGTTCACCCCAAGTTTAACAGATTTTCAAATGAATTATTTGTTGGAAACTGCGCAGAAAGGACTATTGAATCCACAGATAATAAAGAGAAATTCAATGGTGATTCTATAGGTAGCCACGCAGATTCTTCCAATATAAACTGCGCAGTCAGTGATAACACTGTTAATAAACCTAAATTAAAAGGGAATGTTAGCAGTTATCATGATGATTCAATAAATGATAACTTTGAAAACAAGTCTCTCTCATGTGAGCACATTCCGAATTTTGATGATGACACGGTGAACATGGGAAGACAAGGCTGTGAACGCATTCATAATTTTAATGATGGCAAGGGAAATAATGAAAGTCGAGGCTTAAGCATGAATGTTGAGAAAGTTAAAACCGCATCTTCAACAAGCACCTTGGAGTCAAGATCAAATAAAAAAGTGGTCAACCTATCCTCCCAAGAATTAGATCCTCTTGTTACAAATGTTCTCAGCAAAGGTATGGGGTTTGCAGTTGCTCCTAAAAAACTCCCCATTGAAACCATGATATGTAGCATAGAAGACGGGATTGGTTACCTTCCTCTGGAAGACAAAGAAGCATTGAGGCAAGAATTTTCTGTCATCATGAGGAAATCCAATGCTCCCAAAAGCAACCTGAGTAGGGAAGAGCAAAAAGCTTTCAAATCTTTGCGAAACAATGACAAGGTGGTGGTTCTTAAAGCAGATAAGGGAGGAGCAGCAGTCATTTTAGATAAAGAAGACTATGTGCGCAAGATGAATGATCACCTAAGCTGTGGCAGTTATAAGAAGTTGAACAGTAATCCCATTCCCAAGATCATGAAGGATGTAAAAAAGATCATCTCAAATTCTAACCTTGATGAGAAATTAAAGAAGAAATTAACCCCATCATGTGAAACCGTCCCTAGAATCTATGGATTACCTAAGATCCATAAGGAAGGGGTCCCCCTCAGACCGATAGTCAATACTATTGGCTCCCCTACCTATGAACTTGCTAAATATGTTGCTAAAATCCTTAAACCCCTTGTCGGAAATACTGATTCCTTCATCAAAGACTCCCAAGACTTTGTGAAACTAATTAAAAATGAAAGGATGGAGCGTGACGACATTCTTGTTAGCTTTGACGTGGTATCCTTATTCACAAAGATTCCTCTTGAAGAAGCCATTCAGGTTATAAAAGGTGTTACTGATCCTGAGACTGCGAAGCTGGCTGAAATCTGCCTGAGGTCTACAGTGTTCACCTTCCAAGGAATATTTTATGAGCAGACATCAGGTGTGGCAATGGGATCACCCCTATCTCCGATCGTAGCCAACCTATACATGGAGCACTTTGAAAAGAAGGCCCTGGAATCTTATCCTTTAAAGCCGGCATGGTGGAAGCGGTTTGTCGATGACACCAACATAAAATGGACGCATGGTAGAGCTGAACTTGATAAGTTTTTCATTCACTTAAATTCCATCTCTCCAGAGATAAAATTTACGATGGAACTTGAAGAAAACAAGAGCATTCCATTTTTGGACGTTCTAATCATGAGAAAGGAAGATGGCTCTTTAGGCCACAAGGTTTTCAGAAAGTCAACACACACAGAAAGTTACCTCCATGCGGATTCCCACCATCACCCGGCCCAAAAGTTTGGTGTTCTAAATACCCTTGCCACCAGAGCCCTTCGAATTTCCGACTCAGAACACCTAAATGAAGAAAAGAATCCTTTGGCTTCAGCTTTCAAGAGGATAGGCTACAAAGAGCATGAAATTAAAAAAGCCTTTGAGAGAGCTGAAAGAAAGTTGTCATCCCATGAGCATAAGACGCAAGACCAGCCTCAGGGTAAGATTTTTCTACCTTATATCCATGGTGTTACTGACAAAATCGCTAAAGTCCTAAGAAAGAAAAACATTATCACTCACTTCTCAGCCCCGGGTACCATCAGACATAGTTTGAAGTCCGTTAAAGATGATATTGACAACCTTCAACTGAAAGGAGTCTATAAAATAGACTGTTCTTGTGGAAAAAGCTACATAGGTGAAACTGGTCGGTCCCTCCAGACAAGGCTCAAAGAACATGGCGCTGATATCAGAAATGGAAGATCTCGTACCTCAGCATTGGCGGAACACTCCTTGAAGACTAATCACCATATTTGCCTAGAAAACGCATCCATTATCGCAAGAGAGGAGCATCATCAAAGACGAAAGATCAGAGAAGCTCTTGAGATTATTAAGCATCCTGAGAATCTGAACAGAGACAATGGTTTGGAAATTAGCAGAAGCTGGCTCCCCGTGATAAAAGAAATCAGAAGTCGCCAACCCATCCCCAGGTAATGCAGGTAATGCAGGTATGTTGTCCCCCTCCTTCTCCTATTCTAATTTCATCATTAAGTCTTCTTTAATAATTTAATGAATATATTTTATTATATTAATTAACCATAGATATTAACCATTTATAATTACTAATATTATTCAAATATATAAAATAAAATTAAAATTAAAATTAAAATTTAATTAATTTACTTAATAAATTTATAATTATTATATTATTTAACATATTTATTATTATACTAATTAATTAATTATTAAAATATTTATGTATTATCATTTATTCTAATTATTAATAAATTATTATTTAACATTTGATTAGTCTTATATTATTTTATTAGCTATTATATTAAATAATTTTTTGAATATTAGTTAGCCATAAATATTAATTATTAATTTGTATTAATTTATTAAGTAATTAATATGACTAAATATTATTTAGTTAATCATCATTATTTTTGTCATCTTTAGATTCTAATCTCCTATAATTTAATCTATTTAATAATTATAATTTTATTAATTCCTAATCAATATATTAATTAATCAATTAATAATTATTATTATATTTTAATCATCATTTTATGGGACAATTAATCAATAACAATTGGTCATTATTATGAATTATTATAACTATAAAATTAATTATTAATCATTAATAATAATTATTAATTTGTTTGTTATATTAATTAGTTAATATGACTTAAACATATTAATTAATTAATTATTATATTAGTCAACCCTAAGCCTAATCACATAAAAAAAATTTTCTAATATAAATTAAATTTTTTTATAATAATTATATTAATATATTAATTAGTTTATTAATTAATTAATTAATTAATTATTATTATATTTAATTATTAATAATATTTAATAATAATTAATTATTTATTATACAATATTAATTAATTATTTATAATAATTGATTTCTATGAATGTAGTTTCATTCTAATTTAATTTGATTAATTAATATTTTAATTATTAATATCATCTTTGTTTAAGGAATTAGTAACTAATATGAATAACAGAAATTATGATTATGATCATTAGGTTTAATAATTAATTTATTGTAAACATATTAATTATTTATAATGATTTACATGTATAACAACAATATTATTAATATTAATTAAATATTTATTATAAAAATTAATTATTTATAATAATTAATAAGAATAAAATATAAATAAAATATATAAATATATAAATATATAAAATAAAATAAAAATATATAAAATAAAATTAAAAATTCCCAAGCCGACTCTATGTTCTCTATTATTATTCCTCCTCATTAGTATTTATTAAAAGTTTTCTGCTCTTCTTGTATCACCATTCTTCAACCCTGATGATGGATCCCACTTGGGATTTGAAACGTTGGTATAAAGATGTTGAAACTGTGGATTCTCCGATCAATAAAAATGACACAAGCCACAGATCTCTAAAATCCAAAAACATATCTATTATCCAATAAAGGAGATAAAATGGAACAAGATGTTATGGATATTGATGGACACCATATATCTTATATTATGCATCCATGAATTGTCGAAAAACTTTAAAGAAAGAGAATGGTAGATTTATCCATCGAAATGGTGTTCCTCAATGTTGGAAATCCAGCTAGACATCCCACAAGCAATATTATTTAATTCTCTCAAACTTAACCTTGTGTGAGTCTCAAGGTAGAACATATCGGAAGCAGAAAAAATCTGGGAATATGGATATGGAGTACAGAGGTTATAATGACATCTACCTGAGGACCTTGTGTGACACCAAGAAGAAGGAAAAATGGTAGTTAATTGGGTCTTGTAGGGTGCAACTAGGGCAATTCCATTTAAAAAAGCTCAGTTATTCAAGCAGGCATTCAAGTCCCAGACATTCAAAAGTAAATGTGAAAATCCTTTGCACAATAGATCGCTTCATTAGTGCCATGGATCGAGTTTCCCTTGTATTAAATTCCCACAATGGGCATCATCATCTGACAAGAGGAGCTCCATCTATTTATCCAACTCCAGATGTAACATGTCTTCAACACCTTTTAATCAATAGTGAGGCATGCTTGCTTCTCGCTGATAGAATTGTTGGGGTGCAATTTCACAAGACTGGCTCAATGGCATCCCTGGACCAACTTACCCTTGAGCAAGCTATAGCCCGGATGAATCAAATGATTGATAAGTTGTTATAAATTTTTGTTTCCCTATTGGAGATTACGAGCAGGTGAAATGACCTAGCAGATAAGGAAATGGATTTACAACCGGTTCTATTGAAGAGGAAAATTGAGTTGCTCCGGACGAAATTTGAAAAATCACAGGCTTTTATGGAGGTGAAGGTAGCGTTGATTTCTCCTTAGCACTTCAAAATGAAGTCTATATCTAAAAATGTGATCATAAACACAATGAAATACCACAACATCTAGCACTTTGCATGATGGAAATGTAACAACAGTGAATCAACTTAGTACACATATATCTGAGCCCAAAGCTCAATTATTTTATTAGTCTGTCAATAAAAGAATCATGGGCTCTCGTACTAGAGATCATGGCCCTCGACCTATTATACAAAAAATATACAGAGTATATAACTAGAGCTTGTAGTCCGCAACATCAGATTTGCAATCTATCCACAAAGAATGGACAAGAACAAACACTTAGCTTTCTTTTTGAAGTATCCCATCTAGCTTAACCCTTTCTACTCTTGTTGTCCTCAACATCTAGTAGGTCCTTTGCCTCCTCTACATGCAGAGAGTATTGCTGCTCCATTACCTCTACACACCCTGCTACTCAAAAGAGTTATACTCCTCGAAAACCCTTGCACACTTCAGCTCAACAAATGTAAATCGTGTCTTCACAAATTTGATCTTCTTTGGCTAGATCTCCTCAGACCTCCTCGTATATGCTCCTCTACAAACTTCTCCGGTGAGATATCCTTGGCTCTGCAATCATGAATTCCTACAATCACATTGTGAATTCCTATAATCACAAATTCCTACAATCACAATGTGAATTTCTTTAATCGTGAATTCCTGCAATCACACTACTAATTCTTGTAATCATGAATTCCTACAATGGAACTTGGCCCTCCTAGGGATCCCTTGCACAAGAGAGGTCACTTCTATTTTGGACACCATTGCACATGAACCTCACCTTAAGATTATTAAATACTTTCCATTGGGTCACTTAGGAAAACTTCGACATCTAGGGTTTTCACTTCTTTGGCCCTTATAATATTAAATTATTTCTTTCTTTGTCCTAAAACCCATCTTGGGTACAAAACCCTATTTTGGGTAAATCTCCTAACAAATAATTTATTGTGGGTTTTCCTGTCTTGGAACTACCTTCTAAGCTGCCCAAATATAACACTCCCCCTTAGTGAAGAAGGTATTTCTTTCATGCTTCCAGCTCCATGACTTTCCTTGCATGCTCATGACCGTTCTCACATGAGTCACGACTTTCATTGTGTAGCCATATCCATCCATGTATGTGCCACGACTTCTTTGTATTAGGCCTAACTTTGACTTGCATGGGGCATGATCGTCCTCACATGCAACATTACTTTTCCTTGCATGATCCTTATCTATCCTCGCAGGATCTACGACTTTCCTTACACCACCATGAATGATCTCTCATGGTTCATGATTGTCCTTGCATGGGCTAAAAACTTCTTGAAATCACTTGAATCCGAAGATTCAAATTTCCATAGGGCAGACTCCCTGTGAATCTAAACTCCCTCTAAGTCTACACAACCTTCATTGGAACACCCGGTACCTGTACCTACACTTTCACTTTCTTCCTGTGAATACTTTGATCCACATGCCTTCAAAGTAGCTTTGGTACCATGTTGATTTTTCCTTGGCACTTTAAAATTAGGTCTATGTCTAAAAACACGATCATAAACACACTAAAATACCACAACACCTAGCACTTTACATAATGAAAATGTAATAATAGTGAATCAACTTAGTACACATAGACTTAAGCCGAAAGCTCAATTATTTTATTAGTCCAATAAAATAATCATGGGGCTCCCATACTAGGGATCATGTCCCTTGACCTCTAATACAAACAATATACATAATATATAACTAGGCTTGCAATATGTAACATCATATCTGCAATCTTCCCACAAATGGATAAGAACAAACTCTTAGCTTACTTATTGAAGTAGCTCATCTAGATTATCCCTTTCTGCACTTGTTATCCTCGACATCTAGTAGGTCCTTTGCCTCCTCTACACGCAAAGAGTACTACAGCTTCAATACCTCTTCACACCATCCCACTCACAAGAGTTATGCTCCTCTAAAACCCTTGCACACTTCAGCTCAACATATTTGACCATTTTCTTCATATATTTGATTTTTTGTGGCCAAATCTCCTTAACCCTCCTTAGACATACTTCTCTCTAGACTTCTACAATGAGATATCCTTGGCTCTGCAATCACACTATGAATTCCTATAATCACAAATGCATGTAATCGCACTATGAATTCTGACAATCACACAGCGAATTCATGTAATCATGAATTCCTGCAATAGAACTTGGCCCTCTTAAGGCACTCTCGCACAAGAGAGGTCACATCTCTCTTGCACACCATTGCACATGAACCTCACCTTAGGATCATTAAATACTTTCCCTTGAGTCACTTAGGAAAACTTCTAGATCTATGGTTTTCAATTCTTTGACCCTTAGAATATTAAATTATTTATTTCTTGGTCCCAAACCCCATCTCGGTTCCAAAAACCCATTTTGAGTAAATCACCCAACAAACAACTTATTATGGGTTTTCCTCTTGGAAATACCTTCCAAGCTACCAAAAATCTAACACTCCCTATTAGTGAGGAGGTTATTTCCTTCACGCTTATAGCTACATGAATTTCCTTTCATTCCCATGACTGTCCTCGCATGAGTCATGAATTTCCTCACGTAGCCATATATTTCCACTTATGTTCCACGACTTCTTTGTACTAGGCCTAACTTTGACTTTCATGGTGCATGATTGTCTTCACATGCGACATGACTTTTCCTTGTGTGATCTTCGTCTGTCCTCACAAGATCTACAATTTTCCTTACACCACTGTGAATAACATAGTTACTGATCAAACGAGAAAATGAACTGGTACCTATTTTTTTGAGGTAGCAAAAAATCACCCGATTTTGAAAAGTGGTGATGCAAGAATACTCTTTTTTTTTAAGCATATTTTTGGCACTTTAAATTTTCTTATTTATCAAGTATGAATATTTTTTTTAGATGTTAGTAATTTTCATGCTGATTTTGAAAAGTGTTGATGCAACATCAACCCCTTTTTTTTAGAGGGTTGATTTTTGACACTTTAATTTTTTTTATGTATCAAGTATGAACACTTTTTTTAAATGTTAGTGATTTTCATCTTGATTTTGAAAAGTATTGATGCAGCATCAACCCTTTTTTGTTTAGAGGGCTTATTTTTTAGACTTTAATTCTTCTAATGTATTAAGTGTCGATATTTTTTTTTAAATGTTTGTGATATTCATGTTGGTAATAAAACATGAAAATAAAAATAAAAAAACATGACAAAAAGAAACTCAAATAATAAAAAAATATATAAAACAGCAAAAAAAACACCCAAAAAAATGTAAAATAAAAAACAAAAATAAATTGTAAAAATAAAAAAATTAAACAAAAAAAATAAAAAAAGAAAATATTTCAAAAAAAGCATAATAATAATAGAAAAGCCTTAAAAGAAAAAAATGAAAAAGAAAAAGAGAGGTTAACTTAAAAAAATAAAAATCATAAAAATTATAAAATTTAAAAAAAAAGAAAAGAAAGAAATTGAAAAATTAAAAAAGAAAAAAATCAAATAAAAACCAAACAATTAAAAAAATAAAAATAAAAAATAAAAATGGAAAACCAAAAAAATTGAAAACAAAAATAAAATAAAATAAAAATAAAAATAAAAAAGTTAAAAATAAATAAAAAATAAAAAATAAAAGTTGAAAATGAAAAAAAATATATAAAAAATAAAAATAAAAATAAAAAAGTTAAAAAAATAAAAATAAAAATGAAAAAAAATTAAAATAGAAATTTTTTTGGCCACGGGCGGGGTTGGTAGGCCGATTCCAAGAATCGACTTGCCAGCCCCTAGGTGGGGGTTGGTTGCGGGTGCGGAGGCGGGCTACGTGCAGCCGCCCGTGGCTGAATTTTTTATTTTTAATTAATTTTTTTATAAATTCCGCAACACCCACCCCCCCCCCCCCCCCCCCTTTTTGTCATTTAAAAAAAATTATAACCTTTTTATTTTGATTTTTTTTTCAAATTTTTTTTTCTTTAAATTTAATTGTTTTATTTTGATTTTTTTCTATTCCATTTTTTTAATTGTTTAATTGTTTTATTTTTTATTATTTTTGTTTTTGTTTTTGTTTTGTTTTGTTTTTTGTTTTTTTTTTTTTAATTTAATTTAATTTTTTAATTATGTAATTTTTTTATTTTTATTTTGTTAATTTATTTATTTTTCTTAAATTATGTCTATTTTCATTTTTTTAATTATTTTGTGACATTTTTTTTTTGGGTCTAAATTTTTATATTTATAAGTTTATTTTATTTTATTTTTCAGTTTTTTTGTCTTTTTTCTTTATAGTTGATTTTTTTTCATGTTTTTAAGTTTTTTTTAATGCTTTATTTCTTGTTATTGTTTTAAAAAAAAAGTAAATTTATTTATTTATTTTTATTTGAATTTTTGGTGTCTTTTTTAAATTTTTTATAATATATATATTTTTTAATGAATGTTACAAATTTTGTTTTCTTTTGTATTTTTTTGTGTTTTTGTGTGTGTGTGTGTTTTTTTTTTTCAATATTTGAATTTTTGTTTTCTTTCGTATTTTTCATTTTTATTTATTTATACATTTATTTTTTATTTTGGTTTTTATTTTTATTTTTTTCTTATTCTAGAATAAACACTTTTATTTAAGGGTGTTTTTTTCATCCATTTTTCAAAACAAAAATGGTTTTTACTTCCATTTAAAAAAAAATCTTGAAAATTTACCCTAAAAAAAAAACATCGTTCTAGCATAAACAATTTTCATTTTTGGGTTGTTTTTTCATGTTTTTTTGGGGTTTTTGGGCTAGAGTACTTGTTTTAAGGTAATAGTTCCCGTTTGATCGGTAACTATGTTGAATGTCTCTTATGGTCCTTGAATGGGCTAAAAACTTCTCAAAATCACTTGGACCTGAAGATTCAAACTTATAGGGCAAGCTCCCTCTGAAGCTAAACTCCCTCTGAGTTTACACAACCTTCACTAGAACACCTGATACCTGTACCTGTACTCGCACTTTCTTCCTGTGCATACTTTGATCCACATACCTTCAAAGTATCTTTGATACTAGGTTGATTTTTCCTTGGCACTTCAGAATCATGTTTATGTCTAAAAACATGATCATAAAAAAATTGAAATTCCACAACACCTAGCACTTTGCACAGGGAAATGTAACAACAGTGAATCAACTTAGTACACATAGATATGAGACCAAAGCTCAATTATTTTGTTATTCCATCAATATAAGAATCATGGGGCTCTCATACCAGGGATCATGTCCCTCTACCTATGATACAAACAATATACATAATATACAACTATGGCTTACAGTTTTCAACATTAGATCTACAATCTGCTCACAAAGAATGGACAAGAAAAAACACTTAGCATACTTGCTAAAGTAGCCCATCTACATAAACCTTTTCTTCTCTTACTTTCCTTGACATATAGCAGGTCCTTTGCCTCTAATCGGAGAGAGTACTATTGCTCCAATACCTTTGCACACCTTGTTGTTCACAAGAGTTCTACTCCTCCAAAACCCTTGCACACTGCAGCTCAATAGATCTGACCCTCTTCTTCATAGATTTGATCTTCTGTGGTTAGATCTCCTCGGACCTCCTCAAATATGCTCATGTACGAATTTTTGTAACAAGATATCCTTGGCTCTACAATCATGAATTCTTGCAATCACACTATGAATTCCTATAAGCTTGAATTCTTACAATCACACTGCGAATCCTTGTAATTGTGAATTCCTGCAATCACATTGCGAATTCCTGTAATTACAAATTTTGTAGTACAAATCACCCTGCCTAGGGAACTTTTGCACAAGAGAGGTAAGATCTCTCTTGCACACCATTGCACATGAACCTCACCTTAGGATCATTAAATACTTTCCCTTGGGTTAATTAAGAAAACTTCTACATCTAGGGCTTTCACTTCTTTGACCCTTAGAATATTAAATTATTTCTTTCTTGGTCCAAAACCCCATTTTGGAAAAATCGCCAAACAAACAATTTATTGTGGGTTGTCCTCTCTTGGAAATATCTTCCAAGCTATATTTCCTTCACGCTTCCATCTTCATGACTTTCCTTGCATGCCCATGATAGTCCTCGCACGAGTCATGACTTTCCTTGCATAGACATATCTGTCCACGTATATGCCATGACTTCTTTGTACTAGGTCTAACTTTGACTTGCATGGTGCATTGATGTCCTTACATGCAACATGACTTTTCATTACATGATCCTTGCTTGTCCTCGCAGGGTCTATGAATTTCCTTGCACTGACATGATTATCTCTCATGGTCTATGAATGTCCTTGCATGGGATGAAAAATTCTTGAAATCACTTAAACCTAAAGATTCAAACTTCCATAGGGTAGACTCCCTTTGAATCTAAAGTCCCTCTGAGTCAACACAACCTTCACTGGAACACTCGGTACCTATACCTGTACCTGCACTTTCTTCTTTCACGTACTTTGATCCACGTGCCTTCAAAGTAACTATGATACCATGTTAATTTTTCCTTCGCACTTCAGAATAAGGTCCATGTCTAAAAACACGATCATAAACACACTGAAATACCACAACACCTAGCACTTTGAACAACAAAAATGTAACAATAGTGAATCAACTTAGCACACATAGATTTGGGCCCAAATCTCGAATATTTTATTATTCCATCAATAAAAGAATCATGGGGCTCTCGTACCAAGGATCATGACCCTTAACCTCTGATACAAACAATATACATAGTATACAAGTAGGGCTTGCAGTTTGCAACATCATATCTACAATCTTCCCACAAAGAATGGACAAGAACAAACACTTAGCTTACTTGTTTAAGTAGCCCATCTAGATCAACCCTTTATGCTCTTGTTCTCTTTGACATTTGATAGGTCCTTTGCCTCCTCTACACACAAAGAGTATTGTTGCTTCAATACTATGCACACCCTGCTGCTCACAAGAGTTTTGCTCCTCCAAAACTCTTGCGCACTTTAGCTCAACAAATATGACCCTCTTTTTCATAGATTTGATTTGTTGTGGCTAGATCTCCTTGTCCTTCCTTAGATCTGCTCCTCTATAGACTTCTACAACAAGATATCCTTGGCTTTGCAATAACAAATTCTTGAAATCACACTATGAATTCTTGTAATCACAAATTCCTACTATCACACTATGAATTCTTATAATCGTGAATTCTTGCAATCACATTGGGAATTCCAGTAATCGTGAATTCCTGTAGTAGAACTCGGCCCTCCTAAGGCACTCTTGCACAAGAGAGGTCATATCTCTCTTGCAAATCATTTCACATGAACCTTACCTTAGGATCATTAAATACTTTCCCTTGGGTCACTTAGGAAAAATTCTAGATCCAGGGTTTTCACTTCTTTTACCCTTAGAATATTAAATTATTTCTTTCTTGGTCCAAAACTCCATCTTGGGTCCAAAACTGCATTTTGGGTAAGTCGCGCAAAAAAAAACTTATTTGGGTTGTCCTCTCTCATAAATACCTTTTGAGCTACCCAAAATCTAACAGGCAGTAGTGTTAAACTTCAAAGTGGGTAGATTGGAAGGCACTCTCAACTAGGGACTAAAGAACAATCAAGAGGATCTGGAGACGAGCATAGTCTAGCCAAGGAAAAGGATTTGTGGTGTTGATGTCCAAGCCCAGTGATTTTTAGGACAAGATGCAAATCTAAGCAAAACAGGCCCACAAGCAGGACCATATAGTTCAAGTCACTCTTAAAGGCTTATCTCATTTATTGCAAGTATATTTGTTTTTTAGTGTCTTCTTTAGAGTATATGGTAAATATAAATGCTGGGATGTAAACAAAAGATCTTCTATGTATAGGAATTTTTTTTAAAGTTTGATTAATTTATGAGATAACCTAAAATCCTTTCTTTTTCTTTTCTTTTTAATATAAAATCTTTATCTATTTCATTAAAAAAAAATCGTAGTTTTTCCATGTTGGTAGATTATAATTTTGTTACGTTATTAAATTGAATTAGATTATTTAGATATAAAATGTGTAATTAAAAAAATTGAAAAGGAAAATTCATAAAAGTGTATGGATTATGGGTGCAAAGGGCTATTTCAAAAGTAGTTTTTATAACAAAGGGTGTAGAGTGTTGATTATAGTTTTCTTTAAGGTGTCAAAGCATTTTAAAAATGCGATTTTAAATTTTTTCCTGTGCATAAAAATTGTAGTTTCGTTTAAAAGAGTTATAGGGATTTTTCATTATAGTTTTGTCAGTTGCAATTTAAAATTGTAATATATATACTAAAAAAGAAATTAATTTCCATTTAAAGAGTTAGAGCGATTTTTCATTATAGTTATGTCATGTTATTAGATTAAATTCAGTTATCCAAATATTTTATATGATAAATAATTGAAAGGAAAAACATATCGATGATGGATTGTAATTTTGTAATGTTGTTAGATTATTTAGATATGAAATGTGTGGTTAAAAATTTGAAAAGAAAAATGTATATACTTTATATGGATGATAAAAGGGAATGGTTATTTCGAAAAGTAGTTTTTAATAATTATGGACTGTTTGTTACATTTTATGGAATTATTTGTATTTATATTTATTTATTTATATATGTGAGGAAAAAAAGATAAAATTATATATATATATATATATTATTTTTTTCGATTAGAGTGGTTTTGGTTGATAATTTTAAGTAGAAAATTAGAAGTGATATTGATTTAAATTATTTTTTGTCTCGGCATGTCGTCGCCTCAACATAATATTAATGATATTAAAGTGTTATCCTTAGTGTAATATGGTTGTTTTTATTCTCGTATTTGTTGGATGTTCTAGTGACTTCGTGGGTGGGAATTTCCCCTAGTGTGAGGTTTTATGTCTTATCTTATTACAACTTCTTTCCTCCTTGGCATTCCTCCCTCCCATAATGACTTTCAATTGCTACCCTCTTTATGTTGTGTTTATGAATGGTTTCCTCCCCTTGTTTTATCTCCCATCTTTGTTGGCTCTGCCAGATGAGGAGGGATTTGCTCCAAATTTCTCTAATTGCACCTTGTCCTCATGGGATAGTTCCTCTTTTCTCTAGGGCTTTTGCTTCCTCATGTAGGTTTTAACCCTGTATAGAAATCACCTGCAAACAAATTCTTAACAATAGAAAAAATATACAATAGTGAGAACATAAGAATATACACAAAGATTTTCTCCTAGAACCCAAACTGGGAAAACCAGATTGATTTTTCATTATATTCCTTTCAATGTTACAATGCATTATATACATGTCAAAGCATTCATAAACCTTAATCCATTAACCATGGATTAGAACATAATTGTAGTTCCCTTGACCAGATTTACAAAATACCATGAGAAAAACCCATCATGCCCAAAACCATGTGCAAAAAACATGCACAAAACCATGGGTGGGTCCGCTCACCATATTTCGGCTCGCCCCTCATCTTTGGGTCCATTCAACTATTATTGGGTCCGCATAAAAAAAATTCCCAAGGAAATGCCTTGGACCCTGTGCAAGTGGGCTAACACCCCTCTGCAAATCCCCTGCCAAGGGGGACTGTCGCCCTCCCTGCAACCCCCCCTCTGTGCCTAGTGCAATGTGACAACACGTGGGACTAGTCGTGGAAATAATATAACACATACCCAACACCTCCTACTAAATCTCTTATGCTTGCTCAACATTCTGCTTCCTCTATTATGAACCTCTTGAGCCCACTCAACTTTCTCCTTTTTCTTGCTACCATGACCAAGCAATGAGGGGTGCGATTGTGGCTTGATTGGTGGTTCTCAAGCCTAATTTTGTGCTAAATCTTTAGCCTACAGCTACCAAGCTCATAGCCTATTTGAAATCCAATAAAAAAAGCATGATGATGAAGAGGAGGTGTGAAAAGAGTGTTAGAAAATTTTAGATTCAAAGGTTCTAGATGGTGTGGAAAAACGGATTCTGGGAACTGACAATACTAGAGGCTGCTAGAATCATTACATATACACGGCTGACCTCTATTGGCACATAAAACTTCTTCTTTGTAAGGTTCTTATTGATAGATGAGAGATACAAAACAACCTCCCACATAGGTTAGAGGAATTGAAGTTGTTAATGATGGATGTGGAGGGCCGCTTGGCATGCCTGGAGATGAAGTCACCTCCAATATCTTCAGTGTTACTTTGCAACAAGGGATCGAACCAATTGATCAATTTGGATACATTCTTGTCTTCTTGATGCCAAGGTTTCTCATTTTATTGTTATGTTTATGTTGTTCCCTACTCTCTTTTCCTTGCTATCTCTACCATAGAATCATTCTCCCATTTATGGGACATCTATTTTCAATTTGTTCATACTCTGTGTAGTCTAGATTGGCAATTATACAAGGTTGTCTTTATGTTTATGTCTTTGGTTGTTGGTTTCCCCCTCAATTGGGCAACTTTACTAGTCAAATATTATACATGCTGAATATGATATTCTTTTATCAATTTTTAGACTGTGGATTAGACATTATTCTGTCTTTAGTCTGGTTTCCCCTATGACACTCCAAATATAGACAATATCTCTAGCATTTTGTAACTTTATGTTCTGTGAATCAAATCTTTAAACTTAACCTAAAAAAAGAAAATGATATTTTTTATTTTTTATTTTTTTACTAAAATAGTTCAAAATTTTAAGTTTAGAAATTTTGATAATTTTATATGACATGTTGTAATGTTTTATGAAGTGTGGGAAACATTCCAAAAATATAATATTTGGAGGGAGCAGTGGTGGGACAACTAAACCCTAGCCATCTTGGCCCTTGTTTCGTGCCTTTCCAGCATTTGATCCATCGTGGTTTTCTTTATTGTAGGTGCTTTTGTGGATGATGGTTCGTGGATGCCTTTCCACAAAGCATTGGATTCACATGTTTTTGGGTTTTGTCGAGTTCATGTTTCCATGTGTGCTCCTGCTCTAGGGTTGTCTGCTTGGGGTTTCTTTGAGCCGTCACGCAACCATTTTTTGTTGTCATATATGGCTTCCTTGATGTGTCTATGATTGTCATTGCCACTAGATATTCTGGTCCTTCCTTCAATGTTTATTATTTCCCGGTTCTGGGCTTTTCTCGTTTGACTTTAGGGCGGCCTGTCCTCTATGTGCCAGGTTTTTCCAGGGCTCTATGGTTTGCTTCTTGTAGCCCATTTTGGGGCAGGATGTTGTGACTATCAGGGTGGCTTGTGTCATCTTATAGTTTCTTTGAGGGCATTTTTTTGTTTGATTTCATTGGATGTCTTTCGTTTGAGATTTTTTCCTTCCTTGTATTGTTGGCTATCTGCTTATGGTTTTGTATGTGTGACCCCGAGGTCGAATTAGTTTAATGTTTTGACCCTTTTCCACGACCTACATAGTCCATCTAAATTTTCTAAAATACAAATATACATATACAAAATGTAATTTCTTTCTTCTCTAATAAATAAAATTACTTTTTTTTTATAATATAAATAATTAATTTTATATCATCTTAAAAAAATTAATTAAAAAATATATAGGTTTCTTTTAATAATTTTACATAATTGTTTAATTAACTTTGATTTTTTTAAGTGAAACTTGTATAAAAAATAAAAAATTATAATTTAACTAATAATGAAAAAATACATTATAATAATTTCCTTTTATAATTTTGTTATTTCATTAAATTGATTTCCATTTTATTATTTATTAAATTAAATTCGATTATATAGATATGAAATGCTTGTTATTACATTAAATTGATTTCAATTATAATTTTATTATTTATCAAATTGAATTCGATTTTATAGATATGAAATGTTTGTTATTTCATTAAATTGATTTCAATTATAATTGTTTTAGTTATTAAATTGAATTCAATTATATAGATATGGATTGTGCGGTAAGAGGGGAAAGCTCATGAGAATGTATGGATAGCAGAAAGGGATCTACACTTTTTAAAGACGTATTTTATAATAATTTCAAAATTGTGAATAATGTTAATTATATTTTTTTGGTAGTATTTATTATTAGTATATATTTATTTTAATTATAAATTTAGTAAGAGTTGAGAGGTATCAAATTTTTTGAAGTGCTCATTTTTTTATAGTGTAAAATTTAAAAAAATTGCACCTTCAAAGATTACAGCAAGATGTGTCTTTCTATATAGATATTTATTTTTTTAAATGCATAAATAGATTTAACCCTTTGCTTTATTCAAAATTAGCCCTTAATAAAAGAATTAAAACATAATTTTAAATTACTTTATACGTAAACAATTTATTATTATTATTATTATTATTATTATCCACGTATAATATATAAATGATTGACATTGAAATAATTTAATTAACATGAGCATTAAGATATTTTATTTATGATTATATTGTCTACATTAATTTTATTTTTCTATTAATATTTTTTTAAACACATTTCAATATTACTTAATTGTGATTCATTTTTTTTTATTTTATTTTTTCCAAAAGTTATATGAAAATAAATAGTTAGCATAGATATTAAAATGGTTTATATATATATCCAATTGAAATCTGAAAATATGAATTTGATTTTTTGTTTAATTATTTTAAAAGTTTGATATAAAAGTATCTTATTTAATATGGACATGTAAATAGTTTATTTATAACTGAAAGTGGAAGTAAAATATTTTTACCATATCTCTTTTGTATTGGGTTGTAATATAAATCAGGTTAGATCCATCTTAATTTTCTTGAGATGCAAACCTCTTTGAGAGTGAAAAGAGATTTGATCTCTCAAGGCGCTTGGTAGATCCAGAGTTAAGATAGATCTAAGCTGGTTATTTTTTAATTGAGCCTACATGTAAATAATTACAAATATTTACACAATAGTGACACTCCACCTAGCATTTTACTTTTAGATTTAATTTAAAAAGTGTTACAAAATAAAATATTTATAAAATATTTGCTTTTAAAATGAGTTATGGTTTTTGGGGAAGTGGTATTGATAAGCCATGTATTGGCCCATTATATTGTAACGAAGTATTTTTACAAGTCAATAATATACGTGGTAGAATGAGGTGAATATCCATGGTTAAGAATCTTGTTATATTGTATGTTTAGGTATTATGTTTTAATGTAAAAAATGTTACAAAATTAAATTAAAATAAGTCATGATATTGGCCCATTGTATTGGTAAAATGAAGGTAAATATCCGTGGTTAAGAATCTAGTTATATTATATGTTTATTGTAAGTATTAAGTTTTAATGTAAAAATGTTATAAAATTAAATTAAATTAAATGAAAATATTTTTTTTTTAAATAAATTAAGGTTTTTTGGTATGCCTTATTGATAAGCCATGGTATTGGCTCATCGTACTATAAAAAAATTATCTAGAAGTTAATAATATACATGGCAAATATGTACATTTAACTTTAACATCTAATCTAACACTTGCACATCTATCCTATATTGAGTTGTAGATCGGCTCTGCTTAACAACCCATAAAACAAGCACACTTAGAATAAAAATACATTTTATAATACTTTTAATTAAAACTAATGTATTTGTCTTTTTACGAAATCACACATTGCATTATACTAGATTGTAGCTCAAAAAAAATGAATTTACAAAATATATACATTCATTGTTTAACATCTAATCTCTAAAACTTGCACATGTATCCTATATTGAATTATAGAGAGGCTCTACCTAACAACCCATAAAACAAGCACAATTAAAATAAAAATACATTTTATAATACTTTTAACTAAAACTAATCAAATATATATATTTATTTTTTTACTAAATCACACATTGCATTATATTAAATTGTAACTCAAAAATATTAAATTTTAAAAATGAATAAATATATAATGAAAAATAAATCAATTATTTTACATATTATAATGAAAAAAATTATATTAAATTTTAAAAACAAATATATTTTTTTTCGAAAATTTTATTAAAAGATTTATTTTACAAATTATAATATAATATAATAATAATAATTTTAATAGGGAAAAAATCATAATAATTTTAATTGAAAAAATTCATAATATTTTTAATTGAAAAATCCAAATTTTAAATTTGGTAACTTTGACTTTTGAATGGTATTTGAAAAAAAAAAAATTATGGACTTAATGGTGATGAAATAATTTATTAAAAAAATTCAAAATATTTCATCAAAATTGTTTTATAAGGTGTTAGTTATTTATTTCCTATGTGCTTGAGAGGAGAAGTGGCATTTTCTCATATTTAGAATCTATTCTTACAAGCAACTTGTTAAGTTTTTGTATGGTTGTGTTAATCTTGAATTTTATTTATTTTTTATAATTTATTATAAGTAGTGTTTTAAAATTTTCAATTGAGATTATTTAGAGTGTTATTATCTTTTTCATAAGATTTAAATTCTTCAAATCCTTGTTATTGAGATGATGAATTTTAATTAGAACTTTGGTATAGGATTGAATAATTCTAAGTGGAATGACATATTAGCAAATTAACTCCCAAATTAATTATTGCTTTTGATTAATGAGCAACTTGTTAACCAAACAATTCCCTAATTGTGAGAGTCTATATAAATGGGTATTTCGAATGATTTTGAAAATGTAAAATCTTAATGGTACATTATTACAACTTCCTAGCACTAAACCCATTATATATGTATATAACTATGTGCTTTTGCCATACTATTTTATATAAATAAAATTTATAGTTTTTTTTTTGCGTTAAAAAAATACTAATTTTTTATTTTTTATCTCAATTCCATATATTCATTTTGGTTATGGCTATATTCAAATGCCTATTTTTATATATAAATCTTGATTATAAAAATAATAAAGTGTACTTTTAATTGAATATGGATAATGTAAAGAATTCTGTGAGAGGGTAAATTGACCTTATAATTAATAAATTCTTTTTATTTTTATTTTTTTTAAGTTATTTGAATTTTCAAGAGATTACATTAGGTTTGATTTATGGCTTGAGAAATTATGACCTAGGGGCATCTAAGTTAGGGATCACACCAACTTTTAACATGGTTGAATTTTTGCCTACATAATTTCTAACTGATGACCTTCATATTGCAAAGTGACTTAACAATACACCCCTCCCTGGGCTAAATTCTCTTTTTAATTATAAATTCAATAAAAGATATATGAATTAAAAAGAAGAAAAAGTTAAAATTTTATTATAATATAGACATTAAATATATAATAATATTCTTAAAACTTTTATAATTTTGAATTAATTTTAATTTAAAAAGAAAATAATCAAAATTTAAAATTGATGAAAACTCATTTCCATAATAAAAAAAAATTACTCTTATTAATTTTGTTTAATTAAGCCAACAGGCTTTTTATGTTGAGGTTCTTGCTCACGACACTGTAGCAGATTCGTCAGCTTAATAAGAATATACCATTTCGATGGTGCTTATTGACTCAGCCTTTATCGATGGTGCTTTGCAGTGTGACTGATCATATCACCTTTTCGGACGTGTCAGATATTGAGGATGAGATGGTGATATGACAATTCAAGGTAGCTGCTAACTCATCCATCTGATCCGAAGAAAATTTTCCCTCAGCTTCAATTATTGCTTCAAATTTGGTGTCGACATTGCCTCTGTCATAAATGGGAGTGATGTCCATATCCCCGGCCTCTCCTTTGCAGACAGGGCATTTAATGATATCAGAATGGAGATAGATCTATTAATGAAGACACGACCAACAAAAAGTGTCCGCGGGCTGTAACGATAAGATCGCTAGCCCCTTGCGCTTTTAGCCCCTTCCTGCATTTTTTCGCCATATGACCGATGGTTGTGACCATTGGCTTAGCCTTAAGGTGCTAAGGCTTTTTGTTCGTTGTCGGGGGCTATTTTCCTTTGTTAAATGCTTTAAGCTTGAGGTTTTGTTGATCGGGACAGAAACAATTTCCCCGAAATCCCTCAAAAAATAGAATGATTACAGTATGAATGCAATAGTGGGAAAGATGCGATGGAAGTAGGTCCAACGAATTGGCCAAATCAGTCTGCTGATGAGAATAATCCCGCTGGCTCGAGTTTGTTTGAAACTGAAATAGTCATGGAACGAATTTGACCCCTACTGGATGAATCATATTGGTGGTAGACTAAATTAGTTTAAACATTGGCCTTGATCCGGAGCTCTCTGTTACAACAGACAAAACCAATCAGAGATTTTCCATTTAGAAATGGCGGAAACTATAACAACCAACAGACTTTTATTAAAACAAAACCAATGGTAAAAAAAGTAATCGTATTAACAATTATATACACAGCGGCCCCCTGGAATGGACAGGTGTTAGGAGCTGAGTGGTATTGGAGAAATTGAAATCGAAGCTTTTAACACTGGACACAAACAAAAAACGTTGATATGCGATATGGAGCAGACGCGATATTGCATTGAACTCTTTTTAATAACTGAATCACATCCATTTTATCGGTGATTTCAAATGGTCACACATCACAAAAGTTGCGATATGGGCAGATGCAAAATTCTGATTAGACGAAAATTAATACCATATCAGGTCCGGATCAAATCGGTAATCGGTGAAGTAACACGACAACATATCGCAATATCGGTGCGAAGGCATACCAGAGGTGAATGAAATATCGCAAGAGGTTGGAAGGATATCACAATTGGAGATCGAAGGTTTTGGAGTGGAATACCTTTGAAAAGTTGTGATCCATCCAGACGCGATAATTTATAGACTACAGTTGATTATTATATCGGGTCCGGGAGTGGAGTGACTATATTGCAAAAGTTCTGATGGGGCACTTCGGAGGTGGAATGTGGCAAAAATGTGGGCCATATCAAAACTTTGGGCCTAAAGCCATATCGTAAGTTTTTATAAGAGCGAACCATGAAAAACTTCGATATTCATATTTCCCCGATATATATTATACGCACATTATAAAACATTAGCCCCACTTTGTAATATGAACTTTGGGTTATAATAAGGTCGGGACTTTGAGATATATTAACATATGAATGTGTGCCAAGGACTTTGGGTTATATATTATATGCTCGGACTTTGGATTATGTTATATATGACCCTGATATGTAATCTCAATATGGATTTAAAATATGATTCCGATATGTAATTTCCATATGCCAATGTACCATTATGTAATACTTAAGGCTTAAAGCCTACAGTGTGGTTCTTGGTCTTGGGGGCTATGAAAAATTAAAATATTTACAAAATAACAAAGTTAATATTTACAAATACAAATATTTTTTTACAAAAAGTAAAATATTTATAAAAACAAATAAAAAGATAAATAAATAACACACAAGGATAATGCACAATATAAAAGGACAAAGCAAGTAAACACATCCAATCTTCAAACAAGCGCAATTTGCAAACCATTAATCCAAATGAGGTCAAACAGATTTGGATAGGAATATAAGAACAAGTTGAACTCATTTAGGCAATCCCTACATCTCGAAATCAAATAGTAATAATACCAATCAATCGATAAAAAGGGTCCCCATACTAAGATTTAAGTGAAAAAAAATGGGGGGTTGTGTTTTACCACAACAATGGCGACACACTAGGAAGAACCAGTTATCTCTGCAAAAATGATGATAAAATTCTAAGGAAAAAAGAATAAAGTTAAATTTAATCAAAGTGTTGGGATTCAAACTTTTCATTGAAATCTCTTATAATAGATATCAACATGTTATCATTTTATGTATCTCAGAAATTGATTATAAGAGTTATGTTTGAAAACAACACTTAAATTGGTGACATCTTAAACTTAAAGAACAAAAGCGTGTCATATTGTTTAGTAAGAAGGATGAACTCTCATTATCATAGGTAGATCCACTGCTGCCAGCAGGCGTCCATAGCCTCAGCAGGGTTACCTCTTAGCCATCCCATCTTATGTTTAAATATCTCAGAGGAAACTTATTTTATTAAAACTATCAAAACCATTGCCCTGGCTTGGTGACCAGATCATGACAATGCCATTCACAAGATTTGATAGTTATGAACAAGTCGGCTCGTGATGAGACCCCTTGTCTTACAGTGAAAAGTTGTGAACCATTATCCTGGCTTGGTAACCAGATCGATAATGTCATAACCATCAGAACCCATGATCATGGTAGGCTGGCTCTTTACAGAGACCCCCTATCTTTTAGGTTCTTGTAACTTTTAAATGACACTCTGATAATTTGATAATTAGACGGGGAGACAAATATTCTCCTTAAGAGATTTGGGATGACATGGAAGAGTTTAAAAACTAAATTTCTTATGTTGCTTTGTGTCGCTTTTTAGCACAAGTTGTTTATAGGATAAGTTGTCGCAAAAATTACCTCTTATATTATAGAGTGAGATTATCAAAATGATAAGAAAACACACAATCAGAGTTTCAAATCTAAATATGAAAGATAACAATCTTGATATTCTTCCTTTTACCCATGAATTTTATTAACTAAGAGTAAAAATTTCCCATGTATCAGACCAAAGATGGATTGAAAGAAGCCTTTCAACTAAAAGATTTGGTAATATCACCAAAAGAACACAAGGGGATTTCCAAAGGGATAGAAAATGAAATGTCGTGAAATCAAACCCATGAGAAGGAACAAATAGAAATGTAAACAAATGAAAAATATAAAAGCAAACCACTGCAAGCAAAATCATGAAATAGAAACTACTCAAACAAGATAGAGGTAATATCTTGACATAAGACATTAAGATTGTTTATGTGTTTGTCAAGTAAAATGTTGTCTTGTTTACATGTGTTTCTTATTCACAAGTTTATTAAAACCTAACTAATGAAGAGTTGTGATTAACAATTGAATTAAAAAGATTTAACAGGGATGAGTTTCCTTAATCATGATTTGCTTTTTAAAATATAACATAAAAGTGATAAGAAAATTTCAAGTTAAAGAAAAACTCTTTGAATGAGTCTTGGGTTTGATCGGCCGAGACATTTATGCTAAATTATGCTTGTCAGGACTGACCTGTCAAGAGAAACACAAGAGTGGGGAGTAACTAACATTCAAAGTGAATAACTTAGCAAATAACCGATTACGCAATAATCCAAGACTTTTATGAGCGGAATCTCAGGAAATCGTTAGTAATAATGAAGGCATTTATTGTATCGAAAACCATTAATTCCCCACATTTGGAAATTTCTTGATAAAGCGTGAATTCACATGGGTCACATTACGTGTTAGCATATCGGAAGACTTTATTGGCCAGAATTCATTGTCGCACCATTAAATCTTGCAATATCGTTTACCTCTGATAGGCTTATAACACATAGAATTTTAGAATTATAGGCGAGAAGAATTATCAGAGGTTTTGCATCAACGTTTTCATATCGGGGATTTGAAAGGATAACTTTCGATTAGAAAACCCTGATATAACAATTGTGATATAGAGGTGGGTAGTATATCGTAGATCGGAGGTTGGAGGTGAGACAAATATCAGAGGATCGGAGGATTGGCAAGGTCATGTATCGAAGAATATAGTGAGGAGGTATATCGAAGGATCAAAGGATTTGACATCGTGATCAATATAAAAACACTGATATGGAAACCCTGATATGCTACGTGGCAGTCTTGCAATATCAGACCTTTATTTCTATACATAAAATAAAGAGATTTATTATGTTAAGGCTTTAGGACTTAGGAAACCTGATCAATACACATTTTAATCAGATCTTTTTGTTAACGGTACATGTTGGAAAGCTCTGATATTATACTTCCAAAGAGAGTTTTTTACAGTAAAAGCCAATGTTTAACGCTTAAGCTCTGATATTTTAGTTCTGATAAGGGGAATCTCTTGATTTAATTAAGATTTTAAGACAATAAAGCGAAGATTACCTTGTTTTATTAGATTTTTTGGGTTTTATCCTATTTTTTTTTAAAAGGGTCCCCATTATTTATTAGTTCTACCATTAACTATAATAGGGTTTGTTGATTAGTACAACATGATGTAACTTTGGTGCACCACATTTCACTTTCACTGATCACCTTCTGTGCTTAGCCCTTGGTCCTTTGGTTCTTCTTGTGATCGCAGGCCAACCCTCATATTGGAGTTGCTCAATTAGAGGTTTTCAATCGAAGGTTTCACTTTGCTGCACAACATGTCTCAACCTACGATCGTCAATCTCTGATATGTGACGTCATCATTTCCACATGTCACCTTTTGAGTGGTGACACATGTCACCCTTTTCTGGCCTCTTATGACCCCTGAAAATGCTGAAACTTCCTCCCACGTGTCCATCGTGCTGCCACGTCATGATGACATCAGCTGACACGTGGAATTTATCAGAACCAAACACAACCGACCATGTGTACCTTATTGGATCCAATCAATGTTCAGCACATGTAATTTATCAGATCCAGTTTTTCACTGCCATGTGTTTTTTATCGGATTCAATATTTGTTTGCCACGCGTCTCTTATTAGATCCAATCTTTATTGACCATGTGTCCCTGTGAGGAGAGAAGAAAGACCTCATCGTTCTCTGGTTTTGCCGAGAAATTATTTGTTAATGTGTAATCGGCCCTCCCTGACACTTTAACACTACTTGCATATTTGTATCATAATATTGCATATCGGAATTTTGTTAAGGTTGACACTTTGAAACCGTCGATCGTCGAACGCTGATATGATTGGACCAGACGACTGTCGATATAAAGATGCACATTCGATCTCCGATCTCTGATATTGCTCACCAATGTGCCTAATCGACAATCACAGTTTGCTGATATTATAACTGTTGTGAAGTGTTTTGGAACCTTCGATCATCGATCTCCGATATGTGATTTACTCCAACTTCTGATATGCGGACCCGATGTGATCTAATAACGAGTTTAATTGTTCAATTGCATCCACCCTTTATTGAATCTTTTGGAATAGGACCTCTGATAAGATCCTCCGATGAGGCCTAATATCTGATTGCGATATGTTTTGTAGACCCGACTACCCTTATTATAATGTTTTAAAATGTAATATTGTGTCTGTGCATCAGAACTTTCCTATCTCAAGTTTTGCAGACATGTCATGTTAAGACCTCCAATAAGATCTTACGATAAGACCAAAGCTCTGATTGAAATATGTTGCAGACCCAATTGGTTTATCAAAATGGTTTTATTTCAATATCGCATATGTTTCATCGGAGGTCAGAGTAAGTAAGAGTGATATGTGATATCGCAATATCAACAGTGTTGACATATTAGAACTTTGGTTTATGAACAACTTTAAAAATCTCTGAGATCCATGTGGTTGCAATGTGTAGGAGTACGGTGAGTATGTGGCGTGTGGGACCTCTCAACATCCATTGTTATATGGTTTCACATTGTTTAAAAGCTATAGTCCCTCCTATGTTTCTATTATAATATAGTTTCTGTAAACAATGAAACTATGCTATAGAAACCATCGAAAGTCAAGAACAAGAGCGACAAGCCAAGGAGGAGCAGATCCAAAGAGAAGCCCGCATATGCCCAAGAGAAAGAACCAAAGGGTAGAAACATTGTTATCATAGGAGCAAAGAGAAATGATATCGACTAAATATATAGAACCAAATCAGAGAAATCATATCGACATTTTGTTATGTGTCTCCACCCAAAAACTCTGATCTCCGATATGCGATTTGCTCCAACTTCTGATATGCGGACATGATGTGATCTAATAACGAATTTAATTGTTCAATTGCATCCGCACTTTATCAGAGATTTTGGAATAGGACCTTCGAATCTGTCCTCCGATTAGGCCTAATCTCTGATTGTGATATGCTTTGCGGACTCGACTTGTTTTAATAACAAATTAATTACTAAATCACATCTGCCCTTTATCATAGCTTTTGGAATGTGACCTCCCATAAGATACTCCGATGAGTCCTAATCTCCGACTATGATATGCTCTACGGACCTAGCTACCCTTATTATAACGTTTTAAAATCTAATATCGCGTCTGTGCATCAGAACTTTCTTATCGCAAGTTTTGCAA
Organism: Pinus tabuliformis; assembly: GCA_031772625.1. Lineage (NCBI taxonomy): Eukaryota > Viridiplantae > Streptophyta > Pinopsida > Pinales > Pinaceae > Pinus > Pinus tabuliformis. The sequence goes on from CM062812.1 coordinate 503,237,295, forward strand.
GCATGTCATGCTAAAACCTGCGATAAAATCCTCCAATAAGACCAAAGCTCAGATTGTGTTATGTTACTTGATTGGTTTATCAAACTGGTTTTAGTGAAATATCGCATTGGCTGCATCGGAGATCAGAGCAAGTAATAGTGATATGTGATATCGCAATATCAACATTGTTGACATATAAGAACTTTAGCTTGTGCACAACTTCAAAAATCTCCATATCCATGTTGTTGCGATGTGCCGGAATACGGTGATGATGTGGCATGTGGGACCTCCCAACATCCATTTTAATATGGTTTTGCATTGTTTAAAAGATATAGCCCCTCCAATGTTGCTATCATAATATAGTTTCTGTAAACAATGAAACTATGCTATATTTGGTTGATTATTAACAAATACCCCTAAGTTCTGATTAGACAGGCGGACACGATATTTCGATTAATCAACATTAATACAAAACTTGGTCCATATATCCTATCGGCGTTGCTTTGCACCTCTTGGTGCAAATAGTAGTTTCTATAATGGACGATCGAAAATTCATAAAAAGTTATAAATTCAAACTTTGTGTATAAATATTAAAAATATCCATAATATAATCTTAAAGTTAATATTAAATCTTTAAAGATAATTATCAAGAATATTCCTAACATCAATAGTGAATATATGTGAACCATTTGGAATATGGAGTCAACGATCCAACCTCTTGCAGTGGCTAGGGTTTTGCCTTAGCTGGATGCCCACTTTTTTGTGTTATTTTTAGCATATCTTTGTTAGTGGCTAGGGTTTTACCTTAGCTGGATGCCCATTTTTTGGGTGTTATTTTTAGCATATCTCTGTTGTGTGGTTTCCACAACTCATTGATTAATGATGAACTCACATGATTCAGTGAGGAAATTAGTCTCTCTTGAAGGAATGGAAGTCAGTTCTCTAAAATTTTCCTCTCGGGTAGCTCAAGCTATGGTTTCATATATTGCCATATTGAAATCTAGATCTATTCTTATGGTAGTTCAAGAAATTCATACCTTTGATGTTCCTTTAGAGGAGGAAGTATTTAGCTGTGAATTTATTTATTTATTTATTTATTTTTTTTTAAATCAAAGTTTGTTCTGCAGATTTAATGGTTTTTGGCAACAGTTGACTAATCTCCAAAGTTTGGCCTGCATATTTAATGGGTTTTTGCCATAGTTGACTAATCTCCATAAGTGGTTTTAAGATTCATGGAAATATCTCCTAAGTAATGAAGTGCATTATTGTCGTCTAGCTTGGGTTTTTTCGTTGTTGTCTTTGATTTTTCCATAGAAAAAATCGTAATTTTATTAAAGAGAAGTAAAATTACATTTTGCATAGGCATAAAGTGTTCAGAGAAACCAAGATTTAAATCTTGAGGCAAGAAATAAAATTTTTACACAAATACAAAGGGTCAAGATTTATAATAATCATTTGTTTTCTTGCCCTTGTTTTTTTGAACTTTTTTCCAAGTTCCATAGAACGAGTCGACCGGAAAAATTGCCAGATCCGACACTGGGGGTTGTTCTTTATCTGAATCTAAACTCCCTGGTTCATGCCCTTAATTCAAACCCACTATCCCATATTTCATATTTTCTTGAAAACCAATGTTCTAAGAATCCTGAGTCGTTTCTACAACTTGGCCTTTCAGCTCTAGCTAATAAGCTCCTTCATTATTCTGAGTTTTTACGTTGTCCTCATCAAGAGAAAATCCTTTTGCATCTTGGAAATTCTTAATGTTTTCTTCATGTGTGTCTTCCTCATCCTCCTCTTCCAGATCTATAGATTTAGAGGGTTGGCATCCCCTTTTCTTTCAATCTTGTACCTTTTTCTTTCTAGGAATTTTCCTAGCCTGTGGGTAGAAATCCTATAAATAACCTGGTTGAAATAAAGTACGACATATTAAGGTTGTATTATCATAATATAAGTTTTGGATCCATTGGAAGCTTCCACTTTTCAACGTTATGTTGTCTGAGATCCCTTTACTAAGATCTATCTCAACACATATTCACACAATAGTAAAAGAACCTTGTTGAATGCAATCATTATCTATTTTTTTGAGAGTCCCCAATATATTCCATATGTCTTCTAAAACCTTATGGTGCAAGAACGGTAGCAACGAATTTGGAAGCTACACCCATACTAGTATCTTGGAGATGACCATCTAATTAAGATCAAAATATGGATATCATGGAGTGATAAAGAGGCTAGCTCGTCCCAAAAACCACATACCGTCATTCAATATTTTGACTATATTTTTTTCCGCTTCAAAACAAACCATGAAAATGCTTTGGAACAAAGATATATCTCAAGATTTGTTTCCAAAAACGTATAGATCCACTGATGTAATATGTCTAATTTAGGACATAATCCATTAAATTTGCAAATGATCACACTAGAGTAGAGATTTGAAAAAAAAAATTACCTCAGGGTTTTGGATCTCCAAAGGAGGCCTCTCATTTGCCTTCTCCAAAATGTATGGACATGGAATGGATGTGGGTTCATCCAATTGAATAGGCCCTTTCCCACACATCGTTGTATGTGGAATTTGAAGTGGGACCCTTGGAACCAACAACATTTCTATGCAATCACAACACAAGAAGTATAGTGGAGCCCCTTGAAATGCCAAAATGCTACAAAGAAAGGTGATCATGGATTTTTTGCCTCGTGGAGCAGCCATTGAGATGGATCTAGGATTCCTACATGCTTGTCCAGTACCTGCTTCGTAAACCCTACACTTTGGTCTCCTTGCACCCAGATCTAGATAAAGTTTCTAGAAAGGTGCCTCATCAAGGTCTGAAAAACTTTCTTATGATCTAGATCTTGTCCATTACTTCTTCCCTCTATCCAATTTGTCAGGATAGGGACTAAACCAAAGAGTTTTCCTGAAAAATAAAGGGTATCCTCCTAAAAATCCAAGAATGTAGAAAAGCATACTTCCCTCTCATTATCAGGCATGTCCTCTTTAATCTTCTTCTGCTCAAATCGAATAGAAATTCCATGCCCTCTTCCTGATGAGAGTGAGTTTGACATCATTGTTTCAGTGCTCCTGTGTATCTTGAACTTGGTAGGGATTCGAGATTGAGACGTCCTCAAATAAATGATAGTTAGTGTCTTTGATAATATTGAGGATAAGAAGATTATTTGTGAATCTCGGCCCTAGTTCTAGGATATTTGGTCTCTTCATGCAACCTTAGTCTCCTACTTTTAATCAAGTTACGATATCAATCTCCATGGCTCTAGTTTGGGTAAGGCTCCCAAACCTGCCCCTAAAGATTTGGAATTTCCCATCATTAACTTCTAATAGAAATGCAATTGGGAAGTTTTATTGCCATAGTCCAGAAACTTGAAATTTTTATAACACCACTTATGCTTGAATATGCGTGGAGATGGATTTTAATAACGGTTTTCTTGTCGAGATAAATTTGACAACTCCAGACTATGCATGGGTTCATATTCTTCATTATGAAAATGTTTCATTTCGATGTAGAGCGTGTTATGAAACAGGGCATGCAATAAAAAATTGCCCCAAGAATTTGTAGAATAATAGAGCCTAGAAAAATAATTGGAGGACTAAATGGTGGGAAGGAGCTCAAAGCGAAAATTGTATGATATACAAAGAAGAGGAGACTCAGGGTAAGAAAGTACTAAAATACAACTTGGAAGAATCCATGTCAAAGAAGATTCACTGAAAGAGACAACAATAAGTTAGAAATAAATGCATGTTAAGGAAGACCCTCCGGATTCAGTGACAGTGGAAGCCCATACACAACAAACGCTTGTGAAAGCTAGATTCCCTTCTAAATCCTCAAAAAATAAAGCTAGAAAAGCAATTTCTTGGGCAGATTAGGGAGATGAAGAAGAACCTAAAGACAACAACGCTTATTCACCAAAGGGTGACCCATTGAATTTAGTAGAAAACATGGCTTGGATTCAAGTTGGGTAGAAAGGAAAAAGTATTTCGCCAAGGAAAACAAAAGGCTAGTCAAAATCAAATCAAAAGGTAGTGAAAAATGGAATGTAAATATATTTGGATCTTGGGAGTATTTTGAGAAATTTTTAGCTGGAAAGGGAATAATTTTTTTGTATCATGGGGTACTCACTTGAGGGTTTAGATTGAGCCTTTGAGCTCAGTCTCAAACCCACAAGGAATATTTGTAGCTTTGATGAAATGTAATGGTTCTGGGCTTGACTCCTCGCTTTCTTTTTTAATAAAACTCTCATATTTGTTTCATTTTAAAAAAATATTCCTAACATAGCTAAGAATTTTCTCATCTTTACATTGTAAGAATATTCCTTGTGGCTTAGGATTTCCCCGTGTTTACATTTAAGGATCCAATGATGGCCTTAGGTTTGTTAGCAACATTTAGTTAGTCTCTTATTAGATTTAAAATTTTCTTAGTTGTAGTCTAACTAATAGATGAAATGACTTTTTTGGCCAAAATGTGATAATACGATTTTAAACAAGATTATAATTTCTTATTGTTTAGCATATAGTTTTGGATATATAAATGGATTCCACACCTTAAAAAACCTCTTAGACTCTAAAAAGTTGTAGCTCAAACACATTAAATTTATACTTAAAAAATATCTACCATAAAAAAAATATTAAAAAAAATGTATTTCATCTTCGAATACACATTAATTAAAAAATATCTACCATAAAAAATATTAGAAAAGAAATGTAATTTCATCTTCGAATACACATTAATTTAATATTGATATACAATTAAAAAAAAATTATTATAATTAATTTTAAAAATTAATTGTAATAGTTATAAGTTACGAAATATATCTGGCCTGGAGTATGCCGTAAAACTGCTTCTGCTTGGCTAAGAGCTCGTCTTCCTCGGACGTAAGGAAACAGGTTAACGGCCCAAGACCCAGAGGCATCTGGCAGGAGTGAAAGCCTGCTCCCTTACGGACCACCAGCGGGTTATTACAGGTGGCGTGGTTTTCCTTGATAACAGTGATGAGTCAAACCGACATTCGCGGATAGCAGCCAGAGATGGCTGTCCTCACTGTTGGTTTGACACCTGAGTTTGATAGGTTTTGCCACCTTCGAAAAAAAAAAAAAAAAAAAAAGAAAAAAGTTACGAAATATATCATTTATTGCGTTTTTAAAATCAAGGAGATCTCTCTTACTTTCTCTAAAATTAAGTTCTTTAAAAAGTTATAATCAATTTTTTTTCCAATAACTATATATTAATGTAAAAAAATTATAATAAAATAAAAGAAACATTAATTACAAACTTATATCAATTTATGTGAAAGGGTTATAAATAAGATGAATCATCAACTTTAATGGTTAGTTTAATTACTTAAACCAATTTTTTTATTTATGACAAGTTAGTAATAGGTTCAAATTCGGGTATTATGGCCAGGAAAAACGCTATCCATTTATGTTTTTAACCTTTTCCGATTTGTTACCCTGGGAATCCAATTAAGTAATCCTTATCAAAATTGAAAATTTGATACCATGGAATTGTTATTTTTAATAAATAATGAATTTTAATATTTTCAAATATTTATATTTTAACTATAGTTAAATTTCATCAATTTAAAATGTTTTTTCCTAAATTTTAGGTCAAAAGTATGTATTTTCTTTTTTTATTGAGCAGTTAAAAGAAGACCAAGTCGTAGGGAATCTATACTACAGCTTCTAGCTTGCACTTGAGCTATTATACTACAACCTCTAACTTGCAGTTGAGCCACCATTTATCTAGATATTCTTGAAGAGGGAGTGATCTCACAAATATTTATCATCAATTAAATTTTAGCCGAAGTGGGTGTGGGATGGATGTTTTCATCTCCACTAAATTATATTCTTAATGAAATGTTAAACTCTTAATGAATATATTATTGTAATGACTTTGATCTTTATTATTAATCTAGCATTGTACTTTAAAGAATTTAAGGTGTGCCCTTAGAATAAAGAAAAACATCTGAAAATTTTCCCTAAAATATATTGACTAAAGAAGAAAAAGAAAAACTTTAAAAAATTTCATTGAAAAAATTAATACATGATTATTATTTATTTTAAGAGATGGAATAAAAATGGAGTCTTCACTTAATCACATAAAGGATGTAACCCGGATGCGGGTGGCAATTCGACTACCAGCAATGGGCAGCTGGCATGACAATGAAACTTGGCAGGACGGCCATACCAGGTGGCTCTGCCAAGAGTTAATGATATTAAAGGCCGAGGGAACGTCATGGCAGACGCGAGGGAATGTAATTGTTCTGTACGCATTTTGGTTGGGTTTCGGAATGGAGGTTTCCAGAGAATGGCGCTCAGGGAATTACATTAATGTTTCTATGCTCCAGATTGGGTATATGAGCGGTATTATATTGCTCTGCTCTGAGCAAAGAGGAGAAGGTGCGAGTTCTGGAAATGTGAGAAGGGGCAGAGGCCATACCTTTGCTCAGTGGATGCTCCATCGTTTTAAGACGGAGAAATCTGCAGTGAGAATTCATTATCGGGTTCAGCCTTCCATTGGGGTGGTTCAGGGCGTTCAAGTGCGGTTTGGGCAATCTCGGCTTCATACTGTTCATAGCCCTCAAGCATCACAGCTCATGGCGCCGAGACAGCGTGGAGTCCCGCGAAGAGGAGGGGTCTGGGGTATTCGCAGAAGGGAGGAGGTCCAAGCACGGGAAGTTCAACCATTGGCTATGGTAGAGCCTCCGTCTTCTCCTTCTGAGGAATCGGACCCGCAAGATAGTCAAATGCACACTTCCAGCTTCACATTCAGATGTCGGAAAAATCGCTCTAAAGTGTCTCTGCTGATCACTGTCATTGCGACAGAGGAGGATGAGGAAGACTCTGACAGTCAGGAGGAAGATGTTGGGGAGCTGGCTCAGGCTGGGATGACACCAGAGAGGGCGGATTTTGGCAATGCTAATCCTCCTCCAGGCGTTGTCAATCCTGAGGAGCTTGCTCGTGTTCCGGGTCTGCTTCAACCGCCAGAATTCCTTCCGGGTTCCCGCCAGCCAGTGAACGAAGATGCAAATCTTCCAGATTCTAACAACAACGCATAAGGTGAGCCTTCGAAGGCTAAAACTACTGTTTTTGTTGCTGCACTATGATCAAATTTTGGAGTTTTGGAGGGGTCTCTTTCTTTCAGAGATGTCAAGTTTTGCTTTAGGGGTAGTGGAATGCCCAGATTTCGCAGGGTGTCTAGATCTCTGGAATCACCTGTCTTCCTACCCTCTAATGCCACAATGATATCAGCAGCAAGGTGCGAGAGACATGCACAGGCTCTTTGGTTTCATAATTATGTTGCGGTTGTTCTTTTTGGAGGAATTTCTCTTGTAAGTCAGAGGACTATAGGCTGCTGAGTTGTCCATGCTTATCTCTATTGTATCTATCTCTGTAATCAGGCAGCCTTATGCACCTGCAATGCTTTTCAGATGGAGGGTGTCTCTATACATCCTCAGAGGCCAGTTCCTCTATGTAAATATTTTCCTTGTTTCTTAATATATTAGCTTAGTCTTTACGTAGAAAAAAAAAATCACATAAAGGATGTAAACTATAATTATGTTGCATTCATGTGGAGAATTAAGGGTCTGTTAAAATTGGTTTCCAATAAAATGTCATCACACCTCACATAAGAAAAAATGATGTTATGGTTAAAAAGTGTTATGTACCTAGTTATATTCCTTAAGTTTGCAATTTGGTGTTTACTTAATCATTTCTCAAATGCATTTTATTAATTATTCAAGTCTCTACTTAGGTATAGACATGAGGATAAAGGTTAAAAGTTCTATGAACTTCATTTTTAGTTTGTCATCACCAAAATTCAATCAAGCAATCTTCGCTCACCAAAATTCAATCAAGCAATCTTCGCTTAAATATGTGATTGTGAATTGATTAGGTTTTTTTTAATGTATAAATGAATTCAACACCTTCAAATACCCATAATACATCTAGATTGTGCAATTTTAACATGATATATTCCCATTCAAAATATTCTTACCAAAATTTAAGCAAAAAAATTGACTCCCTCTTCAATTATTCTAACAACAAAAAAAAGGTCATTTCATTAAGCATTTACACTTGTAGAAATAAGCATCAAACAATACATAATGTAACAAAAAGTATAGTTATAAGCATTACATCGACATAAAATTTATTTAAACATAGACATTTTTTTTTTTTGTGTAGCATCGAGAGGTATTTGTGCATGTTAAGAGGCCTCATAAGTCGACCTAAAAGAATTATGGAAATTAAAAATAAAATTTTAATATTTGGGTATTATTTAGGCTCCAAATTGTCAAGTTAGCCTCACCATGAAAGGGTGTGACCCTTGGTTAAATTCACCCACTCGACATGTACAAATTCATGATAAGACTCCTCATTTTGAAAAATGAATGATCATCACATTATCTCTACAAGACAGTCACACATGTGAATAGAAGAAAACCAAGTTACATGCAGTTTGACCAAGTTCAAGTTTGATTGAGTTTGACTATTGACTGAGGTTTACCATAGTACATATTTGACCATAGGACTTTTACTGCAGGTCTGAGCTTGACTAGAGGCCAATTTATTTTATTGTTGACCAACATTGACTTCTCTGTTTTTTGGCTAGTTTGACCAATGTTAACTGAATGGAATTTTGACCGGGTTTGACCTATATTTGGTCTTGGATTTTGGCATGGGTTTCTAGAGAATCTTTGGAATTGTAAACCTTACTAAAGAATAATTTTTTCTAGAAGAAAAATTATTGGGTTGACCGTGGTAAATTTGTTGTCTCCATTGTGCATGGATATCTCTTTATGATCTTACTATTTTTACTTCATTATTGTTGATATTTTATGTGTATATTTTCTCAATGATATCAATGGCATAAAGATAAAATTGTTAAATATCACAAGTAATTATTAGATCACAAAATTGGTTTCTATTGTTCATCTTGTAGAAAATTCAACATGGTTTCAGAGCTTTGTTGAAAGAGCAACATTAAATTCATCGTAAGAGACAAGTGTTCAACAACTTTACTATTTCTTTGATCTGTTTCCAAATGTCCCCAAGTATCAGAATGGAAGGTGGAACTTGAAGATAATGACAAGTATTTAGTAAAAGGAGAGTTGAATCAACATTGTTTTAGTTGGAGTCTATAAACCCTCTACACATGAAAGAAGTTTGATTTGTACCAAGATTGAAGAAGAGTTTGTTCTCTATCTTGACATTGGAAGATAGAGGTTATAGAGTTACATTTTTGGATGGATAGGTTCTTATACCGCCTTAGGGCTCAAGCATAGACTCTGCAAAAGTGATTGGTGTTCGAGAGGGAGGACTATACAAACTAAATGGATGACCAACCCAAGCATTGGTCCATGATAGTATCAGTTTATGTGAGGTGTGGCATTGGAGGTTTGTTGAATTACATTAAAGAGATTTTCCAACATTAAGAAATATGGTTACATGTCTTCCAGAGCTTTAGATTGAGCACGATCGTATTTGCAAGGGTTGTGCACTTGGTAAAAATACCAAGGGAATTTTTTTGGGTAGTGATAGTAGATCCAAGGGGATATTGGATCTATTACATTTAGATGTATGTGGACCTATGACAACAACTTCCTTGGGTGGCTACTTGTATTTCATAATGTATTCATTGATGATTTCTCCAGAAAGACTTCGATCTACTTTATGAAGACCAAGGATGAGGTCTTTAGAAAGTTTTGGGAATTCTAGGCAGATGTAGAGAACTTGAAAGGAAGGAAAATCAAAGTCTTGAGGTTAGATAATGGAGGAGAGTATACTTCTAAGGAATTCGTTGGTACAAGGAGGTGGAATTATGAGGGAGTGGATGATTCCTTATAATCCTTAAAAGAATGCAATAAAAGAAAGGAAGACCGGGATTATTTATGAAGCAGTGAATGCGATGATTCATGATTAAGATCTATCCATGTTATTATGGGTAGAGGCAACCAACACAATTTTTTATGTTCAGAACCAGAGTCCTCGTCAAATATTAGAGGACACAGTTCCTAAGGAGGCATTCACATGAGTGAAGCTAGAGGTTAGTCATTTAAGGATCTTTGGTTTTCTAGTGTATGTTCATGTGCCTAAGGAGATGAGGAATAAGTTGGAACCTTATGGGAAGAAGGGTATTTTCATGGGATACAATGAGACTTCAAAGGCATACCGTATTTACGTTCCAGAGCAACGTCAGATCAAGGTCAGTCAAGATGTTAATTTTGATGAGGAGGTAGCCTTTAGGAAGTCCAAAGAGTCCCACATAGAGATTAACAATGAGGAGAAGGAGGCTCTGAAGAATGTAGGTACATGTCCCTCCAAACCAAGTATTTATTCCTTAAATGATTAGGAGTCAGTAAAACTAGCAGAGCCAATATGTCCATCTAGATATGTTTCCATAGCTAAAAAGAGGCCAGCATGACTTTGTGACACCTTACAGGATGTAGAAGGGCATTCAACTCCACATGGTACCTTTAGGGAGAGTAAACGACCATAAAGATACTCGAGATATATGGCATTGATGAGGCACATCATTGACTTGAAGCCTTCTAGTTATGAGGAAGGAGCAGGCCAATAGGTTTAGAATGATGTGTGGGAAATAGTTCTGAGACTAGAGGGGAAGTCAATAGTGACTTCCAAGAGGATCTACAAGATCAAGCGTGCAACAAGTGGCAACATCTAGAAGTAAAAAGCAATATTTGTGGCAAGATGGTTCTCGGAGAAAGAGGGACTAGACTATGATGAGGCATTTTCTCCATTCATCAAGTACACTTTTATTAGAACTATTGTTTCTCTTGCTTTTATAATGGGTTGGAAGATGCATCGGATGGATGTAAAGACGACATTCCTCAATGGTGTAATTGAGTAGGAAGTGTACATAGAACAACATCAGGGCTTTGAGGTACATGGGAAGAAGTCCCATGTTTGTAGATTGAAGAAGGTTTTGTACGAACTCAAGCAAGCACCTAGGGCATGGTATTTCAAAATTAATGGATACTTGATGTGTTTGGGATTCACCAAGAGTAATGTGGATCTTGACGCTACTTCATGGTTGTTGATGGTGATCATTTGATCTTGGTGCTATATGTTGATGATATGTTTTTTACTGGGATAAAGAGACTCATTGTTGGGTACAAGAAGGAGTTCGACTTGAAGTTTGAGATGAAGGATATTGGACTATTGCATTATTTCTTGGGATTAGAGGTGTGGCAACAACTTGATGAGATCTTCCTTGGACAAGGGAAGTACATTGTTCATATCTTGATGATATTCAGTGTGATGGATTTCAAGTCCATGGATACACATCTGAAGATGAGGAGTGATTTTGCTTTAGATTCAGATTTGGTGGATCCCACTATGTACAAGCAGTTGATTGGATCCTTGATGTTCCTAGTTAACACCAAGCCAGATATTTGATTTGTAGTGAACACCCTGATCCAATATTTGGTTAAGATGAGGCAGATACATTGGGTTGCAACAAAGCAAGTATTGAGGTATTTGCATGGCACGGTTAGATATGGCTTGAGATACATCTCAGGTGGTGAAGTGAAATTGTAGAGATATACAAATTTAGATTGGGTTGGGAGTGTAGAAGACAGGAAGAGCACATTAAGGTGTTGCTTCAGCTAAGGATCTACTATAATATCTTGGTTTAGCAAGAAGCAAAATTTAGTCACACTTAGTATAGTAGAGATAGAGTACATCACAGAAAATTCCACAAGTCAGGAAGTAGTGTGGATTCAGAAGCTACTTGTAGGGCTATTTGATCAGGAGCTTGAGCTGATCATGATGTTTTATGATAATCAAAGCTATGTCAAGAGTTTATAGAATCAAGTTTTTCATGACATGTTGAAGCATATTGATATCAAATATCACTTCATCAGAGACATGGTACATAGAGGAGCAATGGAGCTCCAATACATATCCATGGATGAGAAGATTTCAAACATTCTCACCAAGCCTTTGTCTAGAGTGAAGTTTGCATGTTTCAGAGACAAGCTTGGCATGACGCAGAATGTCTCCCTCATTGAGAGGAAGTGATGATGTCTTTACAGGATTGGGTAGACCATCTCCTGAAGCCATGAAGGACTTTGTATGGGTCATATGGATTTGACCAGTGGAGATGGATGCATTAACCTAAAAAACCAGAAGGACTTGGCTAGGCCATTTTTCACAAGAGATGAATGGCTGAGGTCAATTATAGGTTGGATAGATATTCTCCTAAGAAGCCAAAAGGACTTGGTTGGGCCATAAAGGACTTTGACCAGAGGAGATATATGTAATTCACCTAAGAAGCCATAAAGGACTTTGGATGGGTCAGTTGGCCAAAGGTGAATGGTCTAATGACATATTCTCTCCTAAGAAGCTAAAAGGACTTGGTTGGGTCATAATGGACTTTAAACAAAGGAGATTGATACATTTACGTAAGGAGCCATAAAGGACTTTTTCCAAAGGTAAGAGGCCTTAGATACTCATATTGACTACTCCAGGATGGAGTGATCTATAGAAATGCATGTGAGGAGTTACATTGCCCACTCCAGGATGAAGTTATTTATAAGCATATATCAACATGGAAATCTCATAAAATTTTCTTATGGAGGGAAACATTTAGCTAAGGGGAAATTTGTTACAGTCGAGGAGAATACCTCCCTTGCTAAGAGGGTGTGTTGATTTTTGTGTAGCATCAAGAGGTATTAATACATGCCAAGAGGCCTCCTAAGTTGACCTAAAAGAATTATAAAAATTAAAATAAAATTTTAATTTTCGGGCATTATGTAGGATACAAATTGTCAACTCAGCTTCACCATGAAAGTGCATGACCCTTGGTCAAATTCATCCATTGTGCATGTAAAAATTCATGATGAGATTCCTCATTTTGAAAAACAAATGTTCATCACATCATCTCTGCAAGACAACCACACATGTGAACATAAGAAGACCAAGTTATTTGCAGTTTGACCGTTGACTTAGGTTGATGATAGTATGGATTTAAATGTAGATCTTTGATCGCATGATGAGTTGACCAAAGGACTTTGACCAAGGGTATGAGCTTGACTAAATGTCGAATTTTTTACTGTTGATTTCTTTTTTTGTTGGATGGTTTGACTTGCATTGACTACTTAGAATTTTGACAAAGTTTGTCCTATATTTGGCCTTGGATTTTGGCATAGATTTCTAGACAATTTTTAGAATTGTAAACCTTACTGTTGAATATTTTTTCCTAGAATAAAAGTTGTTGGGCTTTATCCAAAGTTTGGATTTCCTAGGGTAAATTTGTTGTCTCCATTATGAATGCGTATCTCTTTATGATCTTTTTGTTTTCGCTGCATTACTATTGATAATATTTGTGTATAATTGTCCAATAATATCAGTGGCATAAAGATGAAGTGTTAAAGATCATTAGGAAGTAATTATTAGATCAGAAATTTGGCTTCTATTGTTCATCTTGTAGAAAAGTCAACAATGTTTACTTATTTATTCATTAAATACTGAGCATTTGTACAAAATATCAACCACAAAAGAGTTTTTTAACTAAACATTTATAAAATTTGCATCATTTTAACATAGGCATCCTATCAACTCATGTTTACATTCATTTTTCGAGGATTCAACTTTCAAATAAAAATTAGAGATTAAATAACATCACTGTAAAATAATCATGATTAGTTATCTTTATAATGTTTATCTAAGAAATTCATTGTGTTGGAGTTATTATCCTTTATTGTAAATGTTGATTATGAATGTCATCCACAACCATGCTAAGAGGGTGCCAAGGAAAATAACTACTTACAAGCTTAGTCTCTCACTTAATGTGTCTCAAGATGCATTATGACTAAACCAAATCTAAATATCCACTAGGAAGACAATCAATTGAGGTTCCTTTACATATCTCAACCAACGTATAATCAACACATGGATATCTTCCTCTTATCCATTCAAAACACAAGGATATCTTCCCCTTATCAATTCAAAACACAATCTCAAGCATTTACTTTTTTGTGGTTTCACTCTATAAAGGAATACATTTTATCAAGTGCAATAGTTCAAGCAAGAAGAGTTTAAGCCATTGAATTTCCTTTTGGAAAACTTAAAATGGCACTCTTAGCCTCATATGCAATCATTATTCATCACATATACATATGATTATATGTTTCTATCTAACCATTAACCTCTCCTTTCCCTATAACAAAAAGACTTTGTTTATCAAATCTAATCACCAAATCATCAAATTCTTTGTACTCTCTACAAGCTCACAAGCACAAGGTTTTTGGGCCTAGTTAGAAGTGGTACAACTATGGAAGATTATTTGACTTTATGGAAGTAGAAGGATGCTCATCATTTTAAAATTCACATTGTATATATTTTCTTAAACATGACATTCATATCTTTCACCGAAACGCCTAAAAGACTATTGTTTAGACAAAGAAGCTAAGGGTTTAATGGTAAGTTTTCTTAATAACACATACTCAAAAAGTAGGGAATTCTTGAGTCAACATATGATAAGGGAATTTTTTTCATATACTCCTTTCCTCTTTCCCTCTAATAAACTCATATACACCTTATTTCCCTTATATCCTTTAAACATTTTTCAATATATTTTTTATTAATTTTACACATACTTTACATTTTTCAATATATTTTATATTTATTTTACACACTTTACATTTTTCAATATATTTAATGTTTATTTACACATACTTTTATCACTATTATAACATCACTAATACATATTAGTGTATCTTTTCACAATTTCCATTTTTTTCAATGTATTTCATATTTATTTTACACATACTTTACATTTTTTAATAAATTTAATGTTTATTTACACCTACTTTTATTACTATTATAACATTACTAATACCTATTAGTGTATCTTTTCACAATTTCCATTATATCTTAGTTTATGTCTTATCATATTTACGATATCTATATCTTTATTCCATAATGTATATTATATCCAAAAATAATAATCAAAATTTAATTTTAAATTCTCTGTTATCATCTTAAATCCATCTTAACTTCAGATCAAATCTCTTTTTATTATAAAAAAGGTTTGTATCTCAAAAGATTTGATCTCACTTGAAAGTTGGTAGATCCAAAGTTAAGATGGATGGAGTCTGGTTTAACTCCTCCTTTAAGACTATATTCCACGTGCAGACTTTGGCTTCTTAATACCATGGGTCATTTTTATTTTTGTTATTCTTTTATTTTTATAAGGTTGTTTTTATTTTGTTTTTCATTTTTTTTTAACCCGGTTAAAATGTTTACATTATTTTACATTAAATTTTGTATTTAAATTAATTTATTTTTATGTGATTTGATTTAGTCAAAATATTAAAAAAAAAATTAAATTACAACATTTCTATCATATTATATTAAAAACGTCTCTAAAAATAAATTTAAAAATAAATACATTTATTTAAAAATATTTTTCTATATATAATTCAATAATTTTATATATACACATGTTAAATTTTATTTTATATATATTCTCTTATAAAAGAATAATTTTATATATACACATGTTAAATTTTATTTTATATATATTCTCTTATAAAAGGAGACTAGGAAAACTAGAATAACACGTTTAAAAATATATGCATTTTTAAAAATTAAATTATATGATTCAATAATTTTATATACGAAGATTGATTTAGTTTATTATAAATTTAAATAAAAATAAATCTATTTATTATAAATTTAAATCAAATATTTGGTAATCATTTTTTTTTTTGGGGAAATCTTCCCATATTTTCTTAAAATTCTTTCCTTTCACATGACGAACTAAGTTTCTTTCACAAAATATAATATGCATTATTTGATTCTAATAAAATATAATATGTATTATTTGATTCTAATAAAATATAATATTATTTGATTCTAACAAATGATTGTTCATGTTCCTCCTTGTCGCCTCTGTCTCACTCCTTAAAATCCAAATCAAATAGGGAAATCCAAAGTCAAACGGGTGTGTGAAGGAATATTGTTGGAAAGAGTTAAGGTGTGTTCTTGATGGGTAAATTATAGAAGTCTTAATATATGTATAAATATTTGAAATTAATATTTGGTTTTTTATATTATATATTTTAAATAACAAGTGTAGATTGTATTTGTGGTTTATTTAATATAGTTAATTAGAGTTTAAATTATTAATAGGTTATGAGTTAATTAATTAAAGTTTTTATAAAAAATAGAAATGTAAATGAAAATGTTGTGCTAAAATAATGCATTTTGGTGAGCATCTTACCTCATAGTTGTAATGAAGATTTATAACTTTATTTTTTTGGTAGTGTTTAGTTCAAGTTGATATGGGAAGAAATTTAATTTCCACTGAATGAGATGTCAATTTCAAGAAACTTGTTTTGCACAACCAATTGTCCCCTACAAAGTTCATGGGCATTGTACATGATTGATATAGAGTTAAATGCATTTGTGTTTGTGCCTGTGAAGAGAGGGGAATATGGAACAAAACTTTATTGTTGTCTCTAAAATGACTTCCTATTTTAAACAACACTGCTTTCTTTTGTAGAGCAAAATGGAGTTGGGACGATCTATAATTTGTGATTTAGCATTAAATTAATTTTTAAATTAAATTGTAAAGACAAGTTAATTAATATTAATAACAATTGTTTTACTATTAATTTAACAAATAAATTATAACTAGCACAATCATATAAATTAAATCATGAGTGACTATAGATAGATATCAAAACACTTAGTTTCTAATCAAAATACTTAGTTCCTAAAACATTTCATATCATCAAAATTTTAAAAATCATTAAAAAAATTAAATATTAAAATAAATAAAATATATCATTAGCAATTTTTAAATATTTTCCAAATATTATAAGTTTGTCTATGATTTGTGCTTTAGTATTAAATTGGCTGAATTTGACACATTCAATAAAACTAGGAATACACTTGCATTTTGAATAAAACCAAGAATAAAGTTGCAGTGGATTAAATCGCTTAAAAAAATTCACACATTAACTTTTTGCATGGTAACTGAGACCAATCTTTGTGTTTGGTTCAAGAAAATAAGGTAAAAAAACTTTAACAAATCAGCTGAAATACATGATGAGAAATTGAAGACTAACCTCCCAATAAATGTCAAGCAACCTCTGGTTCTCTAGCGACTTGAAGCGGAATCTGGAATTTCAAAGTGGGATCCTAGGCACGATTAGAATTGGTTTGGATCCCATACCCCAACCTCTGCACCATAGAATTTGAATCCTCTAAAATGAAATAAGGAGCTCCAACCCATTCCATCGGATTCGTTGCATGTCTTCTCGGCTGGAGTTCAAATCCTTTGACATGTGAGCATGAAATCCTTTGACATGCAAGAACAGATACACACAAACGTCAAATCCTTTGACCTGAGAAAACAAATACACACAAAAGTTCAAATCCTTTGACTCGCGAGAACGAACACACATAGACATTAATCACAGACACATGAAAGGAGAAAAAAAAATGAAACTTCTTATAAGATCAATTTCTATT
This sequence comes from Pinus tabuliformis, assembly GCA_031772625.1. NCBI lineage: Eukaryota > Viridiplantae > Streptophyta > Pinopsida > Pinales > Pinaceae > Pinus > Pinus tabuliformis. The sequence goes on from CM062812.1 coordinate 503,254,780, forward strand.
TTTGAATTCAATTTCATGTAATAAGATCAATTTCTTGAACTCTGAATATATCTTGGAGACATGAATTATAAAACTATGCTTAAATAAAGCAAATTCAACAAAGTTAGAAAATAAATGTTCGCTAGATCCTAAAAATTAGTAACTATATATCAATAAAACTTTCTTAATAAAATTAGGAAAGAAATGCTCACGAGATTCTAAAAACTTTTTTTTTTTACTAATTTAATTATATTCATTGAAATAAAAAGAAAATAATAGAAAGGTGGGGAAAAATTAAAGCCAAATTTTAAATTAAGAAGAAAAAAAACCTATGAGTAATGGTATTGGAATTGAAAAAAAAACCACAAAAAATTACAAGTCAAATTAAAAAGTAATAAAATTAAAAAAAATTAGAAAAAAATGATTGGAAAAAGTTTTTAATTATTTTTTCCTCTTTAAAATTTGTAATCTTAAATTGAAAATATGGAGAGAAAACTATAATTCATGAAAATGGAAATAATAAAAAAATAAAAATAGTTCAATAAAAAGGAAATAAAATTAAAAGCAAAAAAATTAGTAACTAATAAAAAATCGAAGTTACTAAACAACACCACCTCAACCAATCATCTTACAAATAAATAAATTTAAATAATAATAAAAATTGAATTCCAATGTTAAACTGTGGATAATGGACAATTTTTTTGGTCAAAGACAAATTAATAGGCAGTGAAAAGGAAAACTTAATGGGTAATATCATGCTAAAGTTATTTATATTATTTTATTTAGTTGTAACACTCAATGATGCACCAACATTTTTTTTTTTACAAAGTTTTACTTATTATTGTCAATTTTACTTTCATATTAACCTGGAGTGGTGTTGAAACTATCAGGCTACAAAGCCAGAACATATGTTGTTAATTATTAATTTAAAGAATTTGATCAATTTTAAAAGAACTAGAGAATCAGTTAAAATAACTCCTGAAATAGTTACAAGCATTTTTCCCATCTTTCTGTTGAAAAAGAGGAAGGACAGACCCCTAGGGGGTTGGAAAAGAAAAAAACAAAACTGTTAGTGAGAGGATGCTGCTGTGAATGGTTTCTTCCTAGAGCTGGGAAAATTAGCCAGTGGGAACAAGACCTTGGATAACAACCAAAAGGTATGAGACTTGAGGTTGGACGTAGTTCGGATGCCCAAGGTACCAAGCTGTTTCAGACACTGTCAAGAGCTGGAAGAGCTCAGAGGGGGATTCTGGATGTAATCGCCAGATCCATGGTTGGGTGGTGAGACTTTCGAGGCAGAGAAAATACATGCATGCTTACAAGTAAAGCAAGGAAACAAATAAGTATCAATTCTGTGTTTATTAAATATCAGTAGGAAAAAGGTTCGCTGCTTTATTTTATGAAATGAACAGGTTGACATGCTAACGAATGAATAGTATGACTCTGTCAGTAATAAATTTTAGACTGTCATCCTTTACAATCTTAGTATAGTGATTTAGTTATACATATCATTGCATTAAGAAAATAAGGTAATGAAATTTATTCCCATTTACTGAAATGAAAGACAACAGTTGTTTCAAGCCTTAAACAAAAGAACAAGAACAATTTCCGTAGAAAAATAGTAACTCATATTATGTCCTAACTACCATTTATTACACAGAAGACTTTAATAGCCTTTAGAATTGTTTTGACCTGTAACCGTACTTTGGTCAATCCATGAACAATAATATGCATTCCTTCAACCATCATTAATCAAAATAAACACACGAAAATGGCAAGCTGTGGGGTTCACATCCATCGATATCCATTACAAAGTACCTATTGATTTATGACAGGAACTGTTCAATACCTAAGTTAAAAGAAATAACCCATTACAATAAAGATTAATAACCTGGAATTATAACCGTGGAAACAGAAATAAGAGTCAATTCTTTTAAGAATTACCCCAACTGAACAACTATGTGTTATATGAATGCTTGGTGGCCAGACCCATATTGGGAAAACCCTGACGACGAGCTGTTCAAAGAATAAAAGAACAGAGTAATCATATTTGAAAAGTATAAAATTACAACGAAGTATTCAAACCCTCTATTAAGCTATATGCATAAATTTCATACAATCAAAACAACAGTATAATTATCGGGCTCAAGATTGGGTGCAGCCGTTCCCCATCGTTTTAGTCTACAATAACCCTAAGATCTATGTATCTTTTGGACAACCATAATACTTCGGTCGTCGAACCACCTAATGCATTAATATAAAAAAAACCTAACAATCTATCAATCCTCCATCTAAAACTGAGATTGCCTTCGGGAACTCGCCTGACAACCGGAGAGGAACCAACCTGTATGTGAAGGCAGAAACCATGGTCAAGACGTAGATTTTCTCCAAAGGAACGTCCTCTGAGTATACATGCTTAAACCCCTCAATAGAGCATACCTGCAGATGGTTAACATGCTAAAGTAAGCCTGAGAAGTAATCGAAAGAAGTATTAAGGAAGAAACACGAATGCGGAAAAACGAGCTTACCTGAAGATGAAGTTGTCGAACAACAAGCATCAAATTGCACCTAAAATCGACATTTCATTATATCAAGCTCTCATAAAACCAACAAAGAACCCTGTATGAAACATGCAGGCTTGCTTATGTTACCTCTGGTTGTAGAGTGAACCCATGACGCATTCCTCCGACACCAAGAACCAGCTATCAACAAACCCACCTATGCAGGAGCCGAATAAAGGGTTTCAGGGAATGAACGTAAGTGCCAAATGAAAGAAGAGAAACAGTTAGACAAGATTGAAAGTAGGCTTGTTTATGTGTTACTTGTGTGTATGATGAGGGCATTTCCGCCATTCCGCCTTCAGGGCACCTGCAGTTGTAGAGCCATTGCTCACCACCTCGATACAACCAAATGACCCCGACTTCGGCGAGAATGGCATTAACCTATTGTCTACAACCAAAAATCACTGAGACCGTAGATCTGCTCAGATCCAACGATGGATTTTTTTCCAGATGCAAGGGTTCGAGATTATGCTGAACAACTGGACTCAACAACATTAATGCAGGACTGCAATGCTAATGAAGGAAGGATTGCAGTGACAGGAAACAACCTTGGGGCTCTCCCACCTTAATGGAGGGCCACCTTCCGAGGGATGCCAGCTTGGGAGGCGTTAATTCAAGCTACATGGAAACATTACCCAATGTTTGAATTAGCATAAAGTGCAAACAAAAGTGTAACAAACCATAATGAACATATGGTATGCACTGGGGATTTGACATATAGTTAATTCATATAGTTGATAAGGTCTATTCCACCTAATATAGATATTTTAATTAAAAAAAATAACTTATAGTCTTTGTAAAAAATTCTTTGGGTTAGGATGTTACAAATGGTATCAGAGCGACAGGTTCGCACACTGAGACTTATGGGCTCAATATATACACCTACATATATGAACAACAAAAGAAATCTCTCTCTCTCTCTCTCTCTCTCTCTCTCTATATATATATATATATATATATATAAATAAAATGTGCTTGTGTATAATCGGTAATACTAACCAAGTAAGTGTAAATGTGTACACAGAGATAGAGGACAACACCAAAGAACATAAATGCAGGGAATCCATAGAATACCACACCAACCGAAAGTGCCTTATGTGGAGGCCAACTAGATATATGGATACAACTGGGAGAAGAATCACGGTAAGAAAACGCTGCCCTGCTAGAAACAATGCAACAACTACATGCATAAATGATGAATTTAAGGACAAACAACGAATGATGGAGACAAGAATAGGAAAAGATCCTTAAAATCCTGTCTGACCGACAGAATCAATGAGGACCAAATCTCAATACGGAGAATAGGGAGAAGACCCCAACAACCCATCATGGTGACGATAATGCCGAGTTAGTAGAGGGACATAAGGAGGATGAAGAAGGGTGTTCAGATAATGTTTCCGACCAAAGAAAGTCCAAAAGACAGAAAGTGGAACTACAAGGTGAGTTCAAAAAAATAAAACTGTCACTATTTGAAGGAGAATCTGAAGAAGCAGCTGAAGCATGGCTGATCGACATGGGTAAATATTTTCAGATTTATGAATATACTGACAAACTTAAGGCACGGCTGGCAGTCTACCAGTTAAGGGGAAAAGCTACTCTCTGGTGGGAAGAGATTAAAACTGTAAGAAAAATCGACGAAGAACAAGTGACGTGGCAAGAATTCCAGAAACATTTTAAGGACAAATATTTAACTGAACGTTATTACGATGAAAAAGCAAAGGAGTTCCATGAGTTAAGATTGGGAACCTTGACCATGGATGAGTATGTGAAGTAGTTTACCTCCCTGTTACGATATGTCCCGTACATGCAGGAGGAAAAAGCTAAAATTCAGTGGTTTATTAGCAGTTTACCCAACTTCATGAAGGAAAAATTAGAATTCGATTATCCTAGAACAATGGATGATGTAGTGCAAAATGATCGTATTTGTTATCAGCAAATGAAACAGAAGAACTAGGGTACCAAAGGAACCATTGGAAGGAAAATGAGGAACTTACCCCCAAACAGACAACCGAAAGTCACAAATAGTAGAAATAATCAGCAAAGAACTTTTGGAAAATTTGCAAGGAACCCGCCCAAAATCCCAGCTTACACTGAGAATAGACAGACATATGGAGTTAGTAAACCTACTACTGATCAACCGCCAAAACAACCTCTGCAATGCTGGGGATGTGGGGAATCTCATTACTACAAGAATTGTCTGCATAGGGCTAGAACAAAACAACTCTCAAATATGCAAGAGGCCTCCACAGTTGGAGACGTAGCAAGGAGCATGCCCAGAATTAACACTGCTCTGGATGATCACCAAGCGGAATACCAGCCCACCATGATCTAGTGTGAAGGTATGATTGTTGATCAACCTGTTGTCGTTTTATTTGATCCATGCACTAGCTTAAGCTACATTAGTCCTAAAGTGGTAAAGAAATGTCAGTTGCAACTGGAACAAAGAGAAGGGTGTCGGGTAAAACAGAAAAATACCCTATAACAGTTTTAGGACAACCCATCCATGTTGATCTAAATATACTCCCCTTATGTTCGTATGATGTATTAATCGGGATGGACTGGTTGGAAGGGCATTGGTCCCTAGCCGACTGTAAAGAAAAATCTGTAAGTTATCTCACAGAGTTAGGACAACGAAAAGAAATTTAAGGGATTAAGAAAAACCTTAAATTATGTCCTATTACGGCTAACCAGCTCGGAAGATGCATTAGAAAGGGATGCTAGATTTATGCTGTCCAAGTAGGATACACAAATTACCGAAACAAGATGAATTCATTGGAGAATATTCCAGTGATTCAGGATTTCGTGGGTGTGTTCCCTGAATCCATCCCGGGGTTACCAGCTAGATGTGATATTGATTTTACCATTGAGTTAATACATGGAGTAGCTCCTGTTTCAAAAGCCCCTTACCGCGTGAGTATTCCTGAGTTAACAAAACTCAAAATACAGCTTCAGAAACTTTTGGATAAAGGATACATCTGCTCTAGTGTGTCTCCTTAGGGAGACCCTGTGCCGTTTGTGTGAAAGAAGGATATGACCTTAAGACTATACATTGATTATCATCAGATAAATAAACTAACGGTCAAACATAAGTACCCTTTGCCCCATATTGACAATTTATTTGATCAAGTGCAGGGGGCTAGCATATTTTCAAAAATCGACTTAAGGTGCGGTTACCACCAAATCAGAATAAAGGATGAATACATTTGCAAAACTGCCTTCCGAACTCGTTATGGCCACTACGAGTTCGTGGTACTGCCTTTCGGCCTTACCAATGCTCCATCCACTTTCATGAGCCTGATGCATGGCATTTTCCAGCCATTTCTAGATAAGTTTGTACTAATTTTTATTGATGATATACTGATTTATTCAAAAAATCAAGAGGAGCATGAGAAACACTTAAGGACAATATTGCAGATTTTGTGAGATAATCAGTTGTACGCAAAGTATAGTAAGTGCGATTTTTACAAAATTCAAATTCAATACTTAGGCCATGTTATATCAGCTGAGGGAATAGCAATGGATCCAGAAAAGATCAAAACTATTATGGAATGGACCACTCCGAAAAACGTTGTTGACATAAGATCCTTTTTGGGCCTGGCAGGTTATTACCACCGATTCATTAAAGGCTTTTCAAAAATAGCTTTTCCTCTGACCTCATTACAGAAAAAGGGGCGTGCCTTCCTCTAGACAATGGAATGTCAGCAAAGTTTTGAGCAGTTGAAACAATTACTTACTATCGCACCGGTGCTAAAGGTAGCAGATCCGGAAAAATCATTTGTGGTATGCACAGACGCGAGTAAGGAAGGTGTCGGTGGTGTATTAACACAAGAAGGAAAGGTCATAGCCTATGAATCGCACAAACTAAAGGATTATGAACAACGATACTCGGCATATGATCTAGAATTGACCGCAGTAGTACACGCGCTCAAAATGTGGCAACACTATCTCCTAGGAAAGAAATTTCTGTTATTAACCGATCATAGCAGTCTTACAAACTTCTTTAACCAGTCTAGTTTAAATGCTCGGCAGGCTAGATGGACCACGTTCTTGAGTGAATTCGACTTTGACATGAAGCACCTCAAGGGGAAGGAAAACCGAGTAGCAGATGCATTAAGCAGAAAAGTACATTGCATTTATGAAGTGCAATATAGCCAAGTACAATCTAACCTGCTGGAGGTCATTTGAGAAGCATCCCTCAAAGACCCAGAGTATGCATTCCTTTGGCAACAAGCCTCGAAAGCACAGGCGAAGGGGAAACAGTCTGATTATGGTATTAATCTTGACAAAATTCTAACATTTAGAAACAAAATATATATTCCTAACTAGAATTCTGTCAAGCAATTATTATTGGATGAATTCCATAGAAAGCCTTACGCCGCTCACCCAAGATACTAGAAACTATTTTCTGCCATCAGAAAAAGTTATTTCTGGCCAGGTTTAAGGAAAGATGTGGCTGAATATTTATCCAAATTCTTAGAGTGCCAATTGGTGAAAGTGGAACATCAACATCCTGCTGGTCTGTTACAGCCATTACCCAATCCTGAGTGGAAATGGGAGACGATCACCCTAGACTTTATTACCAGGTTACCTCGTACTAAGAAGCAGCATGACTCAATCATGGTTGTGGTGGATAAGCTGAGCAAGACCGCTCATTTCATACCCATAAAGTCCACCTACAAGACAGTGGAGATTGCAGACATATTTATGAGGGAAATCTTCTGACTACACGAAATACCCCGAGTAGTAATTTCTGACAGGGATGTCAAATTCACATCCACATTTTGGAAAACCCTCTTTGCTGGGTTAGGTACTCAGATTCAATTCAGTACTACCTACCATCCACAGACAGATGGCCAGACAGAGCAAGTGAATCAAGTCCTGGAAGACATGTTGAGGATGTTCGTAATGCAACAACCACACAAGTGGGAGGACTACCTCCACTTGGTAGAGTTCGCCTACAATAATGGACATCACGAATCATTGGGGATGAGCCCTTTTGAGGTGTTGTATGGAAGAAAGTGTCAAGTACCCACTGATTGGAATAGTCTAGTTAATAAGTTAGCATTGGGTCCCGATATGTTAGCTGAAATGGAGGCCACAGTTAAAAAAGTTCGCCAAAACTTGAAAGCTGCTCAGGATAGGCAAAAGGTGTATGCATATAAGAAAAGAACTCATAAAGAATTCTAGTTGGGGGATCATGTGTATTTGAAAGTTAAACCCTGAAAAAGTACTTTATAGTGGAAGGGTTGTACTAAATTGGCACCTCGGTACTGTGGACCCTTTCAAATATTGGAATAGATTGGGCCCGTGGCATACAAGCTAGCACTCCCAGGCCATATCCGAGTCCATAATGTTTTTCATGTGTCTTTGTTAAAGAAATATGTGTACGACCCTCGACATATTATTAACTGGGAAAATATACAGGTATTAAAAGAATAAAGTCAATAATTTATGAATTGTTGTTTTAGAAAAACTTCTAACAACAGATTACATTTGTGCAGGTCAAACCTGAGGGAGAGTTTCTGGCAGAGCCTCTTCGTATCCTCGATCGGAGAGAAACCATCTTGCGGAAACGAGCCATCACCCAGGTTAAAGTGCAATGGAAGCACTTTGGCCCGAATGAGGCTACTTGGGAAGAGGAGGAAGCTATGCAGGATGCATATCCAACACTGTTAACTTGAAAAGAACACTAGGGATGGTGTTCCTCTCAAGGGGAGGGAGATGTAACACCCAATGATGCACCAACATTTATTTTTTTTACAAAGTTTTACTTATTACTGTCAATTTTACTTTCGTATTAACCTGGAGTGTTAAAACTATTAGGTTGCAAAGCCAGAACATATGTTGTTAATTATTAATTTAAAGAATTTGATCAGTTTTAAAAGAACTGAAGAATCAATTAAAATAACTCCTGAAACAGTTACAAGAAGTTTTCCCATCTTTCCCTTGAAAAAGAGGAAGGATAGAACCCTGGGTGGTTGGAAAAGAAAAAAACAAAACTATTAGTGAGAGGATGCTGCTATGAATGGTTTCTTCCTAGAGCTGAGCAAATTAGCTAGTGGGAACAAGACCTTGGATAACAACCGAAAGGTACGAGACTTGAGGCTGGACGTAGTCTGGACACCCAAGGTACCAAGTTGTTTCAGTCACTGTCAGTAGCTAGAAGAGCTCAGAGGGGGATTCTGGACATAATTTCCAGATCCATGGTTGGGTGGTGAGACTTTCCAGGTAGAGAAAATACATGCATGCTTAGAAGTAAAGAAGGGAAACAAATAAGTAGCAATTCTGTGTTTGTTAATTATGAGTAGGAAAAAGGTTCGCCGCTTTATTTTACGCAATGAACAAGTTGACATGCTAACGAATGAATAGTATGACTCTATCAGCAATACATTTTGGACTGTCATCCTTTACAATATTGGTACAATCATTTAGTTATACATATCATTGCATCAAGAAAATAAGGTAATGAAATTTATTCCCATTTACTGAAATGAAAGACAACAGTTGTTTCAAGCCTTAAGCAAAAGAACAAGAACAATTTTCGTAGAAGAATAGTAACTCATATTATGTCCTAACTACCATTTATTACACTGAAGATTTTAATAGCCTTTAGAATTGTTTCGACCTGTAACCGTAATTCGGTCAATCCATGAACAATAATATGCATTCCTTCAACCATCATTAATCAAAAGAAACACATGAAAATGGCAAGTTGTGGGGTTCACATGCATCAGTCTCCATTTCAAAGTACTTATTGATTTCTGACAGGAACTATTCAATACCTAAGTTAAAAGAAATAACCCATTACAGTAAAGATTAATAACCCAGAATTATAACCGTGGAAACAGAAATAAGAGTCAATTCTTTTAAGAATTACCCCAACTGAACAGTTATGCGTTATATGAATGCTTGGTGGCCAAACCCATATTGGGAAAAACCTGACGGTGAGTCGTTCAAAGAATATAAGAATAGAGTAATCATATTTGAAAAGAAAAAAAATACAGCGAATTATTCAAACCCTCTGTTAAGCTATATGCATAAATTTCATAAATCAAAACAACAGTATAATTATCGGGCTCAAGATTGAGCGTAGCCATTTCCCATCGTTTTAGTCTACAATAACCCTAAGATCTATGTATCTTCTGGACAGACATAATACTTCGGCCATCGAACCACCTAAGGCATTAATATAAAGAAACCTAACAATCTATCAATCCTCCATCTAAAACTAATATTTCCTTCGGGAACTCGCCCGAAAACGGAGATGAACCAACCTGTACGCGAAGGCAAAAACCATGGTCAGGATGCAACTTTACTCTAAAGGAACATCCTCTATGTATACATGCTTAAACCCCTCAATAGAGCATACCTGTAGATGGTTAACATGGTAAAGTAAGCCTAAGAAATAATCGAAAGAAGTATTAAGAAAAAAATACGAATGTGGAAGAACGAGCTTACCTGAAGATGAAGTTTCCGAACAACAAGCGTCAAATTGCACCTGAAATCGACATTTTATTATATCAAGCTCTCATAAAACCAACAAAGAACCCTATATGAAACACACAGGCCTACTTATGTTACCTCTTTTGTAGAGCGAACCCATGATGCATTCCTCCGGCACAAAGAACCAGCTATCAACAAACCCAACTGTGCAGGAGCCAAATAAAGGGTTTCAGGGAATGAACGTAAGTGCCAAACGAAAGAAGAGAAACAATTAGATGAGATTGAACGTAGGCTTGTTTACGTGTTACCTGTGTGTATGATGAGGGCATTTCCTCCATTCCGCCTTCAAGGCACCTGTAGTTGCAGAGCCATTGCTCGCCACCTCGGCACAACCAAATGAACTAGACTTCGCTGATAATGGCATTAACCTACCGTCTACAACCCCAAATCACTGAGACCGTAGATCCGTTTAGATCCAACGGTGGAATGTTTGCCAGATGCAAGGGTTCGAGATTATTTCAAACAACTAGACTCAACAACAATAATGCAAGACTGTAATTCCAGTGAAGGAGGGACCACAGAGACAGGAAACAACCTTGGGGCTCTCCCACCTTAATGGAGGGGCGCCTTCCGAGGGATGCCAGCTTGGGAGGTGTTAATGCAAGCTACGGGGCAGCATTACCTAATATCTGAATTAGCATAAAGTGCAAACAAAAGTGTAACAAACCATAATGAGCATATGGTATGCACTAGGGATTTGACATATAGTTAATTCATATAGTTGGTAAGGTCTATTCCACCTAATATAGATATTTTAATTAAAAAAAACTTATAATCTTCGTAAAAAATTCTTTGGATTAGGGTGTTACATTAGTATTTGTTATTAGAGATTTATATAATAATATAATATATTTTGAGTAGATTTAAAAATTAAAAATATGTATTTTTAAAAAAAAATTATAAATAAACTTAAAAAAAATTGAAAAAGAAAAGCCACACTGGAACCTCCAATTAATAAAAAAAAATAAATGAATGTTGTAATATATGCAAGAGTATGAAACATACAATGTTTGAATCACATTGTTTATATCTAGAAATAACACAAGAAACGTGATAAATAACTATGGAAATTTACATTTTCATATAAATGCATTTCATAATAATAAAAAATAAAAAAGATAATTTACCATGGTAAAACTTTGAAGTGTTGTGTAACATATTTGGTCAAAAGCACAAAACTAGAAGGAAGTTAAAAAAAAAACTTATTATTGCCATATCTGTAGATAATAATAAATATAATAATATAATATAATACAATCTAACAAAATTAGAATTCTATATTTTTAGTCTACGTCATAAAACAATCACTCTATATATTTTATATATGCAACTTAAATATAATGAAATATTTTTATTTATTACCAACTTAGATTCAATTTAACCCTTGCTTTATCTCGGAGATATTAGATCTCTCCTCTTATTTTTTAAGATGGGGAACTAGCAGGTTTTTTAAGATATAACCTCCCTAGTTTATATATATATATAGCAAATCCATGGGTTGTCAAAAACTTGAGGCCAAAAACTACTAATGGTAAATTGACTATTTTACCTCAAATTTATTTTAATTATTAATTTTATTTTTTGATTTTATTTTTATTTTTATGTAATTTGACTGAGTCAAATAACCCCCAAGAGGCAGCTCAAATGGTGATGTCAATGTAAATAATGTATTAGTGTGAGGAGGTCTCGTGTTCAAATCCCCCTGATTTGCCTTGTGCACTCAGAATGCGGCCTACATACTCACTTAGAGTTTCTGATGGTAGCAGTTGGAATCAACCCTGTCACGCCCCTATCTTGGTGGTGGTCTTTCAACCGCACATACGCAGGTGCAGCAACACTACCCACTTTATTTTCATCAATACTAATGAGTACGAGCTACACCAACATTCAACACTTAGTTCTTTTTCTTTAATTCTACTAAGCATTCATCATTTACATAGCAGAATAACATTTACATCATCTTCATTTATCAATATGCATAGCAGAAATACTTTCTTTTAATGGGAGGGCCAACTCCTAGATTAGAGTCTACCCAATAATATTAAATCAGTTTTTTACAAAGTATTTTTACATGTACAATCTTTTCCAAGAAACCCCAAAATTCACCTTAGAAAATCTGCCAAATTTCAGCAGCTCGGCCTGCTCGTGTCGGGTCGCCCTTCCGTTCAGCAACGCCTACGTTCTGTTGTTCAGGGTGGCCCACGCCCGTGTCGTTTCGTTCAGCTCGCCCTCGAGCAGAGGCACCTACCCCAGGTTGTCCTTCGCAGTTCCTTGCAATGGAAGCTCTTCGCACCAACACCCTGTTGCACCGACGCTCTTTGCAACTCGTCCGCAGCTCGTCGCCGGGTAGGAGTGCCCACCCCACTGGGTCTAGTCGCCCTCCGCAACTCATCACTGGGCAGGAGTGCCCACCTACGGCTCGTCCATTGGGTAGGAGCGTCCACCTGTAACTCGCCCAAAATTCGTTCGCATGAAACCTGCGTTTCTTTCTCCCTCAGCTCGCTACTGTGGCCCTCGGTCTACCTTCACCTTGCCCTTCTTCTTTCACCCTTTCTCTTGCTCGTCCAAGCTTCTTTCTCAATGCTTTATGCTTGAACTTTGCTTTATTCCTTTCTCCACCGAGTCACCATCAATATATACGAACTCGTCATGTGTCAAGGTGGGTTGGCCTGCCCAGGCCGACCACACGATCGCCCATGAAACTACCAAATGATGTGTCAGCCCACCAACTCGTCTGCTCCGCACGTCGGCTCACCAACTCATCCACTCTGCATGTTGGCCCACCAACACATCGGTTTTTCAACACCTCATAGAACTGGTCACTTGCGCCCATACTTAGCTGATTTTCCCAATCTCGGTTTTTTGACTCTCCATGTAACTCGTCACACCGTCGCAACTCTTCGTCACACAACTCTTCGTCGCACACTTGCCAGGGTGCGTTTAATCGAACGCACCCACTCGTCGTCACAAACTCGTCTTGTCACATTTAACCGAAGTTCGTTTCCCTCCGTTGCTCGTCGCACATGAGCGCGCACAGCTCATGGTCGTGACAAACCCCATTGTACGCCTACATACTCACCTAGAGTTTCTGGCGGTAGCAGTTGTAATCAACTCCATGTCACACAGGTATGACATTCGCCTAGTTATTGATTCCTCTAGTCACAAAAAAAATAAAAATACAAAATACAAAATAACTAAGTCAAGACAAAACAAGACAATACAACATCTCTTCCATACTAGACTAGAGAACACCTCTTGATGTAATAATTTTTTGAGAAAAGAAATGACATACAAATATATGTATTAAAAAAGGGCAAGTATGATGAGTTTTTTTTTACTTTAAATGGTTTTTTTGGGAATATATATATATATATATATATAGAAAGGTAGGTAGCCATGAAGGTTGTCTCAAGTAAATGCTTTATCTTGCCTAAAAATAGAGGGACAATTTCTAATCTTCTAAAGTATGGTATGGTTAGTTGGTCAATCACTAGGGAGACATCCATACACAAAACTTTAGTTTCTTCAAAAATTCGGAATAAAAATACTATCCATAGTTTATGCTTCCAAACTATCTATACTAATTGATAGGCCTCTTGGGCAATATTTAAACTGAAGATTACAGTACCGAAACATTACAAAGTTTTAAAACAAAGGGACTAGAAGATAATTAAGTAGAATTATTTGAATTAATGGATTCAACAAGAATAGGCTCCTTGCTACTACCTGAGGAGAAACTTGGTTTAGGAGGGATGCATATTTTCTTCTTAATGCGATCCATCCTATGATCCATAGCTACCATTTTCCTTTGTATTTGATTTAGGGAAAGCAATAGGTCCTCCCTGCTCTCATCTCTATCCACTAAAAATCTGTTAAGAAGGAATTTGATATGCCAATAAACATCCATTGTGTACATCTATAGATTATAATGCCCTCTAGTGTGCCCAACATATGGAACCCAATCAAACACTTCCACTAGCACTTCCACATCCATGAGGGTGTGTATTTTCTCAACAGTTCCCTTTCTATCTAAGCAATTCGTCTTGTATTGACTACAAAGTGATCTCTCTCAATCAAGTATCTAAATTTTCTACTCTCATTTGGGCTCAAGAGTGCCCCCTTTCTTGATAATGTTGCTCCTCAACACACCTGAACCCTTTGTCATGACACAATGTTCTCCCTGAGAGCGCATTGGGCCAAATACTAAACCAAATTCCCCCTGGCTCGGAACTGAGCTTTGAAGGAGTGTTTTTCATGTGAGTGTGACTGCAGACAAGGAGGTCCTCTTCCATTAGAGGAAATCTAAAGCTCTTTCTCTGAAATAATTTGTCGATGCCCTCGTGAGAGTGGGGAATCCCTCTCGCAAAGGTGAAACAATATCCTTCACCTTTTGGTAAAGTAGAAAACATCACCAAACTTGTGTTAGTGAGAATTTGGAAAAAAAATTGTAGAGGGGGTGGAGTCGAACCTGAGTGACTAGTTGCTAAAGCCTCTTATAGCCTAAAAGTTTGGGAAATACTATGAGTTTTTTGGTTCGCTAGGTTATTTCCAATTCAAGCTTGATCAGTACACTGGAAAGACTCTCATAAATCTAAAGAATAAAAGGATACATAGGGGGTAAGTGAAATAACACCTTGACACTTGTTTTCCCTGCACTCCCCATAGGAGAAATGCCTGTGAAGGCGGAAAACCAAATTAGAAACCAAATAGAGAATTGGAAAGGCATTGTCATTACCCATGACTAAAGGTTAAATAAAACACATTTTTCATGGGTGAGTTATAGAGACCCCTTCCCCATGCAAAAAGCCTTGCAACTTTACTTTGCACATTAATCCGTTATGGAAATGATGTAAGCCAATTCCACAAAGTCGAGAGTTAAGACATCCCCACGCCATATGAAAATCATTGAATGTGAGTGTGATAAACTAAGGCTGGGTGACCATTGTTATGGGTGAGGTAAAAATCTTCATGGGATTCACTTCTTATGTGAATTATATGAAAGGCCATCAATCCATGGTTGCAAAGTCTGCCAAAATGTGTCATGCAAATCATTGGGAGGTCATTTGAAGGATCCCTTATGTCATTGAATGTGTAACATAAACCCTCATGTGGGATGCTTCCATGTCCCATTGTCATGTGGCATGGTGGGACAACAATAACCCATCCCCCACCATTTCACAAATCAAGCAACCCATTTGGGGATGAAGGGATTTTTATTTTAGGTGGATATTTATAGTTTTTTTTGGGAATATCACAAAATATATAACTATATAATTTTTTTTACTATAATATAATTACAACAATTTTACTTAGAAAAAAAGTATCTTATTTTTATTTTTCAATTCACACACACACATATCATTGTCATCATCAAAATTATTATTAAGATCACGACCAAGCCAAACACCAAATTAGTGTATCAGACCTTCTTGTTTATGGGACAACGTGCTAAGTTAAACACAAAATAGTGTATGAGATCTCCTTGTTTGTGGGACCAGGGTCATACCAAATACCAAATTGGTGTATGAGACCTTGTTTGTGGGACAATGGACCTGCCTCCTTGCAGTTATTTGACTACTAAAGTCTACCAAGGTGTGCATACTCTACTCCCTTTGGATTTGAACGTGTGACCTCTTACAAGCACATGTTCTTAACCATTAGGCCTACTCAAGATACAGATAAAGTGATCAATACAAACCAAAGCTTTGTAAGATATTTGTGGATGACACTTGCGTCATCTGGCCTCATGGTCGGGATAAGTTGGATCTCTTTCTTCATCATCTTAATAATCAGTCTAGCTCCATAAAGTTTACTATGGAATGTGAAATCAATGGGAGCCTACCTTTTCTTGACATCCTTATTTCAAATAAGGATGATGGATCATTCTCACACCAGGTCTTTCGGAAGAAAACTCACACGAAGCAGTATCTTCATGCTAAGTCTCATCATTTCCCTGCTCAAAAGTTGGGTGTTCTCAACACTTTAGCCACTCGTGCATTTAGAGTTTCTAATGAAAGTCATCTTGAAGATGAGAAAACCCATCTCCTCAAGGTTTTAAAAAATAATGGTTATAATAAGCTCCAATGTCTTAGGGCTTTCCTTAAAGTTGGCAAGGGTTCCAAGATTAAAAAAGAACCCAATGATCGGTTTTTTGGGGTACACCTTCCTTTTATACAAGGGACCACTGACAAGATTGCAAGGATCCTAAGAAAGCACAAGGTTCCCTCAACCTTTAGGCCCCTTAACACTATTCAAAGTTCCCTAAGATCTGTAAAAGACCCGATGGACCCTAAGAATATGAAAGGTGTTTATGTAATCCCTTGTTCATGTGGAACACCCTATGTTGGTGAAACTGGTCGCTCAATAAATTAGAGGATTCAGGAACATGCAACAGACATCAAACATGGGAGGACCCGCTCCTCAGCATTAGCAGAACATGCGAAAAAGACAAAACACCACATCTGCATTGAAGACCCCGAGTCATTGCTAAGATAGATCATTTCCATCACCGTAAGTTTAGGGAAGCTATAGAGATTGAAATGAGGCCAAGCAATCTGAATAGAGACGATGGTTAAAAATAGTTTACTTTGAAGAAAAATGACAAAGAAATGTTAATTTACTTAAAAAAATCTGGAAATTGAGATGTAATGTATACATATATATAATGTTTTAAAAGATAGCATTTTTCATCCTTCACCTTTTTAATATCACAAAGATAATAAACTTTGTCAACCCACAATAAGTAATGCTTTGTTTCACTTTGGAGCTAGTGACAATTTATTCTTATTTTAGCAATTTTGATTTTTTTCTTTAAAATATATGTAGCAAAAGGATACTTTTGAGATTCCCAATTGATGTCAATAACCTCTTTATAATATCCTAGTATTTGTTTCCTTTATTTCTTCATGGTACCACAATTTCTCCTTAAATTTAGATGTAATACTATTTTATGTTATTAATCTTTTGAAAGTAACATCTACTTCTATTCCCTAATCATTTAGCCTAAACTTTACATCTTTATGTCATCCCCTTTTAAGTTGTAGGTGAGTTTTAGCAGAATGTAAAACAATCTAAGAAAGTATCTTTTTCTTCATGTTACTTGTGTTGTGTTTATACATTAGGTCTAGTCATAACCATAATTTCAATATAGGAAAGACAAGCTTTTATGAGGAGGATAGGATAGTGCTTATTGCTTTATGTTTTATGATTATAAATTAGGAAAAACTTCTAGATTTGGTAGAGCTTACTCCAAACTTTTCCATAAGTTCATATCCATATATGATAACAAGAGTGACGAGAGTCTTAAAGATAAGTATAATTTTTCCCATAGCCACCATTGATTTACAATTATTTTCAAAACTAGAATAAACTTTCACCCCTCCATTATTCATTTTCTTGAATGCTATAATTCTAGTTAAGTGTTGTCTGAAATAACTTCCTCTAGGTTGTTATTGACATAAGCAAACTTAGTGTAATTGGTATTTATGGATTTCGTTGTCATAAGTTTTGTTTTGATAGTGTTCATTAGCATACCTTTGCTAAAACTAAATTCTTTGAGAATTTTGTAATGATTCTCCATGAGGTCAAACAAGGAAATTGCATCTATCATCCAACACTGTTTGAGCCTTAAGCGACTTTTATTGATGTTCGAAGCATTGATAGGAAGCCTCAAAATCTTCATGCTAATTTAGCTTCTAGCATAAATCACAACCTTAAAGTTAATGGGTAGAGACCCCACATCTAGAAAAAGGATTAGATAATACATATTATATTTGATTTTAAGTTTGTTTTGAATTTAAATGAGAAAAATAACAACCATTTCTCTCAATCACATGAAATAAAACCAATTAATATAAAAATAATAATTATTTTAATAACCAGAATATTATATATGTAAAATTATTTTTAAAAATAATATAAACTTCCAAAAAACACTTTTATAATAATAATTATAAAAATAAAATAATATTAAAAAATTAATGTAATTAAAAATAAAATTAATATTAAATAAATGGATATAATTTAGTTTTTATTGAGAGTACATTAGTTATATAGAATTATATAAAAAATAAATTAAACAATGACGAAGAAAATGAAATTATTATTAAATAAAATAACTGGGTAATAAGAAAAAATTATTTCCATGGATTTTTATAAGTTAATCCGTAATATATAAATAAATTTAAAATTTAAAATTATATTATTTTTAAATATTTATAAAATGAAAAATATAAATTTAAAATTATATTGTTTTTAAATATTTATAAAATGAAAAATAATTTCTAAATACAAATTGATATTTATATAAGTTATTATATATATATATATATATATATATTTATTTATTTATTTATTCATTTTTATTTTTTTAAGTGAATTTCATACGAAGAAGCCAATGCTTTGTCAAAAGAAGTTTTATGGTTGGAGTGGGTTTGTGGACATTTATGAATTCACTGAAGGATTTGAAATAGGGGTTATGGAGGCCAGAGTATTTTTTGAATTTTTGTTAGATGTTTTCTGAGTATTTTAGATTTTTTTGTTCTATGTTTTTAGGGAAGAACATAAAGGTAAATAAACAAAGGTAAATAAACAATGTAAGAAAGTTTTGTTAAGTGATGATTAATTATAATGTTTGTTTATATATATATATGGTTTTTTTATTAGAAACAAATTATTATTATTATTTTATAATTTTATATACGCTTGAAATAAAAAGTATGGAAGTGAGATTGTTTTTTGAATTTTTATTAGATTTTTTTTTAGTATTTTATATTTTTTTTGTTTTGTGTTTTTAGAAAAAAATATAAAGATAAATAAATAATGTAAAAAAGTTTTGTGAGATGATGATTAACTATATATATATGTATATGGGTCAATTTTAATCATTATTTTTCTAACGGTTATATTTTATCGTCATTTTGTTTTTATTTGGTTCTAGCACTCTTCACATTATCAAATAAATTTCTGGTCCTTGAAGATGGGTGAAAGGCTCACCTCGAAGGAGAAATCCATGAATATATCACACAATTCTCAATAAATCTTTAGCAACAACAATTTATTGATTGGAAAAATAAATTATAAATTTTTTAAAAATATAATTAACTAAAATATTTAGTCTATTAAATTAATATATATTAATATTTTAAATAAAAATACATTATTTAAATATGGTGTTTAAAGTATTTGATTTAAGGCTTTTGTGATCCTTAATAATTTTTGTAAAATCTTTCAGATAAAAAAGCATACTAATGAGATACGTTTCGAACATACTAATGAGATTCATCTTCAGGACCAAGATGAAAAAAATTGATCTATCAATAGAATAAAATAGCAGGAAGATGCATAAGTTCCAAAACTAATAAAAAAGAATTTAAGACAAAGGGAGAATTAATTAAATAACAATGAATTATTATGAATTCAGGCTTCTGTGATCCATAATGAATTACGAAAAGTCTTTCTATAGAAATCACATAACAAATTTTTTTGGCTGCTTTTAGAACCAACCAGTGTGATTCATCATGATGCCACGCGTCTGCCAAAAAAATTTTATTATGTAATTTTTACCAAAAAAACTTTTATTCATAAATTTTTAATTTATTACAAAATCCTAATCTAACAATAAAATAACTTACTAAATAAAAAATTAAAACAAATTTTGAATAACAGACATATAAAAACTCGAAAATGTGAAGGTCCTACCTAAACTTACAAAAAAAATTATTTATATTAATTATTAGAAATAATTATTTTATTTTATTTTTTATATATATTTTTATTCTAATCAATAAAATTCCTAGTAAATAAAAGATTAAAACAAATTTTGAATAAAAATATTTATATTAATTATTAGAACTATATATTTTGTTTTATTTTATTTATATTTTTATTTCAATCAATAATTTTTTTAATAAGTAGAAGGAAATAAAATTATTAAAAAAAATAAAATATAATTGAAAAGAACCGAAATCTAATTCTTACTCAATTTCCAACCAAATAAATTATAAATTCAAAACTATGTAAATGATGAGATATTTTGTTCAAATCAATGTGCATAAATCGGTACAAGGTAATTACATCTAACAGCTGTAGTGATATACTCAAAATCGACCTTTATTAATCCGATCAAATTACTATTTCTTATGATAATAAAATAATATTTAAATAAAAACATATATCATTCAAATATTCAAAAACCCTAATAAAAACCTATATTATTCAAATATTCAAAAACCCTATATTGTTTGTCGAGGAAACGTGGGAGGGACAATTAATGGACACATGAGTGGGCGTTATTCCCAAGACCGGGGAGCCGCGTGACGAAAAAGGCACCCACGTTCATTCAATTACAATATGCGTGTGTTTTACTCCGTCTACAGCCAAAGCTGTAATCGCGACCAGGGGGGATGAATCTGACTGGTATGGCTGTTACGTGTGATCCCCACACCCATCACCTCCATGGCACCAGCATGGATGGATAAGATGCAACTTATCATTCACATGGGCATGCATGCCATCTATGTATGAACACACCTAACTACTTTAACGGCCGTTAAATGTATCTTCTTAGTTTCCACATGTGTGGTGCACAACTTTAATGCTCACAAAAGCATTGTTGTCAAAATAATGTTCACACCTATTTTAAGATTGGTTGATGGGTGTGAGGTGGGGAAGATATTTTTAAGTATATATTAAATATTTTTTAATATTTTAGTGGTGACAACTATATATGAATTTATGTAGATGTGTAATTTACATAGTGGTCTTTTTAGATATCTATATCTTCTTAGAGGATAAAATGTTCACTCAATTTCATTCTATATGTAGATGTGTCACTGACATAGTGGTCTTTTTAGATATCCATATCTTTTTAGAGCACAAAATGTCCAGTCAATTCCATTCTATCTCTTTCCAAAGCACACTCTTGCTAAAGAAGATGTGCTTGCACCCTTCTTGTATTATAGTGATGTATGTATTTTTACATTTTTGTTTTGTTTTGTTTTTTTTAGAAAAATGAGATGTATGTTCTTTATGGGATGTGACAACATAACCCAACTCCCAACTTTTGAGACGAAGACAAAGCAAGTCCTTCATAAAATGCAACAACATAACCTAACCCCCAATTTTAAGACAGTATACAACAAGTCCTTTATGGAATGTGATAGCATAATCCAACTCCTAACTTATAGTGTGTGACAACATAACCCTAACTCCCAAATTTTGAGATAAAACAAAGCAAGTCCTTCCAGGGATGTGACAACATAACCTAACTCCCAACTTTTGAGACAAGACAAAAGCATAAATGTGACATCCAGAGCAAGGGATCATTCTTGTGAATCTTAGGGTATAATACTTTTTCCACTAAGGTATTGAAACTTTACAGATTCAAAGTTAAAATGTATTTATCACAATATCAACACAATGAATTAGAAGGAATGCAATTCATTATTTTTAATGTATTTCATATCCATTTGTCATCATCTTACTTATTTATGATGTAACATGATTATTTAATAGTTTGAATGTTGGCTAGGATAATAATCAACAATCAAATCCATTGAAGTGGTATAATGTTAACATACTCTTTGATTAGATCACCCAAAAGGAATTAGAGGACATGTTGAAGAACTAACATCCCATGAAAGTGTGTAGACAAATTCAGGAAACAAAAATGCGTCAATCAATAGAAATAGGAAAACACTCTCTTTATCAATTGCAAGAATAATTGCATTAAAATATTTGTCCAAGAGCATCCTAAATAGGAATACACTAACTCAATACTCCAAAATCATCTAACCACTATGAGCCCTTATCCTATCAAATTTATAATGAAAAGGTCAATTACAAATGGGAAAAATATGAATTGATTCATTTGATATCTAATTGGTTAGTGCATTGAAAACCTAAACATTCCTTTACCTAACATGTGTTTTGGTTGGCTAATGTAACAAAAACCAAACAGCAACAAAAACAATTGTCTGAAAGTTGTTGCATAACAATTATGCACCGATGGTTTGTTCACCCTCGGAAAACAATGTACCCCATTATTTCGAGCTACAATTGAGTAAACTAAACTCTCACTTGTTAAAGGATGAACCATTTAACTCGGCGTGAACACCACTTGGCTCAAAGAACTCTGAGCAAAGGAATGTCTTCATGGCAAGTAGTCTTGAGTTGTTGAATGATGATTCAATTAGTCTAAATCAATGCTAAGTGTTTTAGATTTAAATTTGTTAGCACTAAAACATTGGGTTTTGATTCAAGCAATGGTGAATAATAAAACTTTAGTGGATCGATGTGAAGATTGGATACATTCCCAAAGAAAGTTGTAGATCAAGTTGGAAATTAATACAACCTACTTCTTTGACAAAGAAGTGAGAATCATATAAAAAGGGTTGATTTTTCAATATTGGCCCTTAAACCTTTGCATTTGCAATTATAACCAAATATGGGCACCTAATTGGAAAGAGTGAGAAACTTGATGTACATCGTGTCTCTGTAGAAAATCCACAAAATTCAGATCTACTAATAACAACAATCTGAAATATAATTTATTCTCACATAAACATATAATTTCTCTAGTAGATGCAGCGGAATATGAACAAAAATAAAAGCACAACCACATAATTCAACAACACAGAGCCCAAAGGGTTAGCTCAGTTGGTCAAAAACCGTGCCTCGCCATCGAGAGGTCACAGGGTCGAATCTGCCCGAAGCCCTTGGGGTCAGGTCTTGCCAGTAGGCCGAGGGGCGATTAGCCTAGATTTTTTCGTGGACATAGCGACCACTCACTGACCAGGGTGTTCATGAACCACACTAAAAAAATAAAAATAAAAAAATTCAACAACACAGAATTATTTAGGGAACCCAACTAGGAAAACCATGTCTTTGTTATTGAGAATTTTATTGAAGAAGGTTGAACAATGCATATTTTACAATACAATAAAGTTTCATTAGAGAACAACCATGTTTTCTCTATTGACACTACACCCTTGCTTGCACCTTGGGTTTTGATTCAAGCAATGGTAAATAATAAAACTTTAGTGGATCGATGTGAAGATTGGATACATTCCCAAAGAAAGTGGTAGATCAATTTGGAAATTAATACAACCTACTTCTTTGACAAAGAAGTGAGAATCATATAAAAAGGGTTGATTTTTCATTATTGGCCCTTAAACCTTTGCATTTGCAATTATAACCTAATATGGGCACCTAATTGGAAAGAGTGAGAAACTTGATGTACATCGTGTCTCTGTAGAAAATCCACAAAATTCAGATCTACTAATAACAACAATCTGAAATATAATTTATTCTCACATAAACATATAATTTCTCTAGTAGATGCAGCGGAATATGAACAAAAATAAAAGCACAACCACATAATTCAACAACACAGAGCCCCAAGGGTTAGCTCAGTTGGTCAAAAACCGTGCCTCGCCATCGAGAGGTCACAGGGTCGAATCCACCCGAAGCCCTTGGGGTCAGGTCTTGCCAGTAGGCCGAGGGGCGATTAGCCTAGATTTTTTCGTGGACATAGCGACCACTCACTGACCAAGGTGTTCGTGAACCACACTAAAAAAAATAAAATAAAAAAAATTCAACAACACAGAATTATTTAGGGAACCTAACTAGGAAAGCCATGTCTTTGTTATTAAGAATTTTATTGAAGAAGGTTGAACAATGCATATTTTACAATACAATAAAGTTTCATTAGAGAACAACCATGTTTTTTCTATTTACACTACACCCTTGCTTGCACCTTGATCCCTTCTTCCTAACCCAAGGAACTTGTCCTTCTTCAAACTCCCACAAACCTCACCCAGGATCATTCTCTTTCTCTCACAAGATCCATGCAAAAACTCATGCTTCCTATTTCTTGGTCTCACCAACTCGTGCTCACCAAAACAATAATTAAACTTGTGCCTTTGTTCCTCCTTTTAAAGGCAATTCAAATGGCTAAAATTAGTGAGTTCTATATTAGATAAGTTCAAATGGAAATTCACAAGTTAACAAAGGCTCACTGCGAGTGTTAACTCATCCTTCCTAAATTTTAGGAGCCTAACTTAAACTCTGTCTTGTTCCCAATACAACTCACATTAGAAAACAAATAACTCGTTTGTCTATTTTAGCACATTGGTTAACTGCTTCATAACTCGTCATGGACTCCTATTTTTTAGGAGCTCGAGCATGCCAAAGAAGAAACTCATTGTGGATCCTATGATTAAGGCACAAATCAAGGAACCCTTTCCTTGCTAATCATTTTTAAACAATATTTGCTTATAATTTTAGTATTGGTAGTGTAAGATAAACTACACTTGTTCATGACTTTGTTGAATATGGTTGATGAATGAGGTTATTCAATCTTATTCTTTAGCAATATGAGGAGCAAGGGATGTTGAAGGCTATAGGATTAACACATCATCTAGCCTTAATGGTTGGTAAACAAAATAAGTTTGGAAATGACTATGTTTGGTGGAACTATGCAAGAATTTGTTATGAACATGTTGAATAGAATGTGTTTCAATCCCAAGTGCAAGAATGTGCATGATTATACATACACAACATATGAAATAAGGTTTCATTTTGTTTCAATTTGAAAATGGAAAGTAGTAGAACACTTGATTTTGATGTTGAGAATTAACCACAATGCCTTTTACAAATCACTAATAAATATAGAATCATAATAATACACAATAGAAAGTTGTAAACCTAAATGACACCAAACAAGGATAAAGCACAAACAAACTACATGAAGAGTTGTGGTAGGCTTCTTACAATGGATCATTATAGTCATTTTAGAGACACAATCAATAATTTTTAAAACATAGTCATGTTAGTGCTTGGTCATGCGTAAGCCCTTGAGATAAAATCTACTAATATATTCCCCCGGGCTCATTAATAATATGCAAAGGTGTATACATACCTAGAAGGTGATTGGTACGTTTAGTAATGGAACATGAAACACAATATTTAAGATAGTGTTCAACATCTTATCTCATGTGAATGCCCAATAAATGGTAAAAGAGATACAAAATAGGATCATTTTTAATGAGGTGGTAAATTTTTTTAGCTAGTCACTGGCTTGTGAATTTTTGAAGCAACATATTTTGAAGACCATTTTTCAATAGACTAATAAACCAATAGTTTTCTTATTTAAACTATTGTTTCTTCAAATCATTGATACACAATTTAAGGACAACATACCAAGTTTCAAATAACGAAAGATACTTTTTACAAAGTTTTGACAACACATTTCAAATTTAGAAACAATTTATTTTGCAGATATAGATGAAAGATAACACCATTAGTGATTATAATTACCTAGCCTCAAGTATAAGACTTACGTATAGAATATTTTTTGTTCATTGAGTTAGACCAATAACTAACATTGACATAAATGAATCTTAAATGCAAGAAAGTTGTCTATTGTTACTTTAGATAATTTTTTTCCTTCAAAAATATGTTTACATGTTTCAGTCCTCGAGGAATTCTTAAACAAACATTTTAAGTTTAGAAACTTTTTTTGTTGTGTGCATTGAGCAAGACCAATGAGTAAAATTGACAAAAATTAATCTTAAATGCAAGAATGTTGTCTTAGATGTTACTTTACATATTTTTTTTCCTTCAAAAAATATTTTTACATGTTTCAAATCCTCGAGGAATTCATAGACAACAAGACTCAAAGTCATTACAATGATATATACATTATGAGCTCAATGTGTTACATGTGGGAATTGACCTTAGGTAGGGAGGATAACAACATTTCTCCCAACCGCAAAAATTACATCTAATTGACATGTTACTCTAAATATTTTATTTTGCTAATGCAAGAGTCGGACCTTCCAATTCATTAATCATAAAATAAAGTACATATATTACATCAATACTTTCATGGTCGTTGACTATGGAGATGTCCCAAGAAAACTATTCGTAACCCCCTACCTCCAAACTTTACCTATCTCAAAAGAAAAAACCATAAGATTGGACTTGGATCTAAAAAGAACAGGACACATGGTTGTCTGCAAATAAAGGTAGCACGACCACCCGGATTCACAAAATTGGGAACAATCCCTCAGAAAGAACTTTCCCGCCAAACCTAGCCTTCCGCATTAAACTCATCCCTTGAGCCTTACCATTTGATCCACCGGCTGTAGATCAAGTCGGACTGAAGAGCAGCTCACCAATTACCTCGAGTGTTCGCATGAGCAATCTGATCCGTTGAATCTCCATGTGCCATCCGACAGTGGAGATTGAAATCGCGCCAGCCCACATGCACGGGAGATAGCATGCGATGAGGGCGGAAATCCCTCCGGCCCCACCACCACGTGGAGCTCAAAGAGTGACCAAACCCTTGGGCCCCATCAAACTGCTCGAAGTATCCAGAGCGTTGATTTACCTTGCGCCATCGAACGGCTGAGCAGAAAATCGCGCACTCGAAGTCATCGACCTTTAGGGCGTGGGAAAAGTGGTTTTTGGACCAGGCCCTCCACCACATGTCATGCTTTCTATGGCATCGCTACCGAAAATCCGAAACCACTTTTAACATGAAAGTTGTGCGATTGCTTCGAAACTGCCCAAAGGCGGTTTTGACTTTCGTCACTGAAAAATTAGGATGATGCGAAAGTTTTAGTTGTTGCTTTCTTCGAGCAATCTGATCCGTTGAATCTCCATGTGCCATCCGACGGTGGAGATTGAAATCACGCCTGCCCACATGCACGGGTGATAGCGTGCGATTAGGGCGAGAATCCCTTCGGCCCCACCGCCACGTGGAGCTCAAAGAGTGACCAAACCCATAGGCCCCACCAAACTGCTCGATGAATCCAGAGCGTTGATTTACCTTGCGCCATCGAACAACTCAGTAGAAAATCGCGCGCCTGAAGTCATTGACCTTTAAGGCGCGGGGAGAGTGGTTTTTGGACTGGGCCCTCCACCACGTGTCATGCTTTCTATGGCATCAATGCCAAAAATCTAAAACCACTTTTAACATGAAAGTTGTGTGATCGCCTCGAAACCGCTCAAAGGCGGTTTTGCCTTCTGTCACTGAAAAATTAGGATGATGTGGAAGTTTTAGTTGCTGCTTTCTTCGGTCTGGGAAACTCTGTCGCCTAACACTGAGAATAGTCCTGATCGTGGTCCACTTTACCTCTAACCTTGGCTTACCTTCCATTGTACACCTTTTTGTCCCACTTGGAGTAGCCCTCTGACCGCTGACCATTACTTGTTTGGTTCTATCATTATGCTTCTGTACTCTTCTTTGTCCTCCTCCGCCTAGTTATGGAAGAGTTTTTTCAGGTTGCTCTGCGCCATTGTATTCCATCTCCTTAAGATTGCATTGTCCTTGCAGCTGACACCTTGGTTGGCTAGAATGTCTGCCATTTTGTTGGCCTTTCTCTTCACATGAATGAATCTGAGAGTACGAAGTTCCTGTAGATGCACTTGAATTCTCTGAAGAACCCTAGTTAACCTCTAGTGTTTCGTGACCTTTTCCGGCTCTGTTCCATTACTAATTCTTTTGGCTGCATTTATGACTAACTCTGAATCCGCTTCTATTATGACATTTTGGCAATTTCTCTGTATAAAAAATTCTAAGCATTTTTCCAAAGCCATTATTTTTGCCATGTTGTTAGTGGCTTTTCCTAAGTGACCATGGAAGAGGGAGATTATGCTACCTGTATCATCCCTTAGAACTCCCCCAAAACCAGCCTCCCCTGGGTTTCCTTTGGAAGCTCCATCAATGTTGTACTTTAAAAAACCTTCAGGGGGGGATGCCAGAATTCCTCCACCTTATCTCTCATGCTTGCTTTCCTATCTAGACCTTGAGGAGTAAGCCCCTGCATGTCTAACAGCTAGAGGATTTTTAACTCTTCTACTGAGGGAGGATTTTTGGGGAGATTCCTAACCGTGGTGCCCACTGTCTCCTTAAGTTGTTTTACGATCAACTCCACCAGGCTAAGTGAGGCGGAATTTACCTCTTTGAATATTCTTTTGTTCCTTCCTTTCCACACATTCCAAATAATGAAACCTGGCAGGAGATCCCAGGCAGAGTTGAGAATTTCATTATCTGAAAAACTATTCCTCCAGTTGTTAGAGTGTTGGCAATACTTTCTTTGTCTCTATCACACTGTTTGAAGATGTTGGTAAAAAATTCCCATATCCTGTCGGTGAAAATATAGCTGTTGAGAAGATGCTATGTAGTCTTCTCTTGGGTCTCACAAAGATGACATCTGGAGGATCCCAACATGCCCCTTTTTTTAAGGTTGTCCCAGGTTAAAATTTTCCTATGGTGAACTAACCACATGAATATTTTGATTTTCAGCTAGCCTTTGTGCCTCCAAAGCTTCTGCCAAGTTTTATTAGGAGCTTGGGGTTCCAGATCAAGAAGAAAACCTTTAGCTTCCTTGATATTAAAGTTGCCCTCTTTGTTGTTACCCCATCTCAGTTGGTCCTGCCCTTCCGTTACTAAAATTATTCTCTGATCCAATAATCTCTTAAGGGACTCTGCTTTACTGTTGAGGGTTCTATCCTCTCTGCCCTCAATTTTTCTCCAGATTCTCCACTTTCCTACATTATGTGGGTTCTCCCAAAAGTCTTTCACCTTTACTAGTCCTTGATTGTCAGTCTCTTGCTTGAGGCCTAAAAATTCTTCCTTCAGTAGATTAGGTTCCTGTTGCCATTTGTCCTCCCAGAAAAGTGCCAGATCTCCCTCTCTGATTTCCCAGAAACTATTTTTTTGAACCACTTCTCTGTTCTCCCAGGCCTTGTTCCATATGGGGGAGCCTTTCACTGTTCCTGTCATACGTATGATATCAGAATCCGGCTAGGCATTGGCATATTTTTCCTTCTAGATGCTTGCCCATTGAGCTATAGGATCCTTAACCCACCTCCACCAAAGTTTGGCTCCCAGAGCCTTGTTGAGAATCTCTAGGTTGTCCAAACCCAGTTCTCCTTGGTTGTTGGGTTTGCAGATCTTTTCCCATGAGACTAAAGCCCATTTTTTCCTTGTTTCCTCTTTGCCCCACAGAAAATCTCGTTGAATACTCCCAAATTGCTGCAAGACTCCTATTGGAGCTGGGAGGGCTGATAGCATGAAGATTGGGATAGCTTGGAGAACTGCTTTAGTAAGAACCAGTCTACCAGCTAAATTTAAAGATTTGTTTGTCCATTTCCTGACCTTGTCTTGCATTTTAGTTATTAATGGATCCCATATACTCTTGTGTCAGGGTTTAGCTGTAAGTGGAACTCCCAAATATTTAGAGGGAAGAGATTCTCTTTGAAAGCCTAAAATCCTAGAGACATTTCTCTGGATGGCAATATGAGTGTTAAAGAAAAAGACTTTTGATTTGGTAAGGTTAACTTCCATACCTGTGGCCTTCGCGAAGTCATCCAAAATCTGTTTGTAAGCAACTGCTTCTTTGACTGTGGGAATTCCTTGTAACGTGGTATCATCTACAAACTGTTGATGAGTGAGAACTTGCCCATTCTCTGTAAGTTGGAGTCCTTGAATTCTTCCCGTTACTCTTGCATGCTTGATGGACCACCCCAGCCCTTCCATCATGAGGATGAAGAGAAAAGGAGAGAGTGGATCTCCCTATCTTAGACCCCTGGAAGGGAGAAAAAGCTCAGAAGGAGAGCCATTCACTAAAATTGAAAAGCTGGATGAAGTTACAAGGGCCATGAACCATCTGACCCAATTATGATCAAAACCAAATGCTGTGAACACTTTTTTGATGTATGTCCAATTCACTTTGTCATATGCTTTGGCTATGTCCAGTTGCATGATCATTCCCGCTCTCTTGTTGCAAGTTAACGAATGAACCACCTCGTGAGCTTGAATTATGTTGTCCAGAATTTGTCTTCCTTCTACATACACTGTTTATTCCTCGGAGATAAGCGTGGGCAGCAGGGGTTTGAGTCTGTTGGCCACCACCTTGGAGATTATTTTGTAGACAACATTGCATAAGGTGATGGGCCTATATCTCTTAGGTGTTTGAGCATTATCCTGTTTTGGAATAAGGGCAATAAAGGATGTATTGAGAGCTTTCAAAATGGTCTTGTTTTGCCTGGAGTCTTCTACTATCTCTACAATATCCCTTTTAACAATATTCTAGCAGGCTTTGAAGAAATCCACATTAAATCCATCTGGACCTGGTGCCTTGCCATTTTGCATTTCCTTGAGGACCTCACTGATCTCCTTTTCAGTTACAGGTCTGTTGAGATTACAATTGTCCTCTCTGGATACTAGTTTAGGTATGTGTTTAATTAAATTCTTAATGAAAGGTTCTCTTCCTGGAAAGTTTTCCTTGGCTATGTCTCGAAAATGCTTTACTAACGCTTCTTCTATCTACTCATGGGCTTGATGAGTTTGGCCATTCTCATCCTTGATCAAAGAGATTCTGTTGTGAGTTCTATTCGCAATGGTAGATCTGTGGAAAAATTTAGTATTGCGTTCTCCTTCTTTTAGCCATAGAACTCTAGATTTTTGTTTCCAAAAAATTTCTTCTTATTTACTTAGCCTTTCCCATTCTTGGTGATATTTCTCTGCTTGATCATTTTTGTCTTTGTCAAAGCCATTCTTGATCAAAGCTTGATTGAGCTCTAGGATTTTGATTTCCATGATTTTTTTACTTGTGAAAATATTGCCAAATTCCTTCTGGTTCCATTCCTTTAGCTTCTGCTTGATGTGTTTTAATCTTTTATGTAGCAGGAACATAGATGATCCCTGAATCTGCAGGTCTTCAGCCCACCATTTTCCATTGTTGCTGATGAAATCCAGGTGTGAAAGCCACATATTTTCAAATCTGAACAGTTTGTTTCTTGGGGTGCCAATGCCCTTGATCTCTATTTGAATCGGCTAGTGATCTGAGCCTCCAAAAGGAAGAATATCTGCTATTATTTCCTTGTCTAGAAGCATAAGCTCTTCAAAGATCATGAATCTATCTAGCTTGGAAGCTACCTGGGAATCCCCTCCTCTTTTGTTGTTCCATGTGCAAAGACCATTGTTTGTCTCAATGTCCACCAGCTTCATGTTTTCTGAAAAACATTGGAAAGCTGAGGAATCTTTGTTTAGAGCTCTTGTACTCCCTTTTTTTTCCGAGAGAGATTTGATCATGCTGAAATCTCCTCCTATAACCCACGGTAACCCTGCAAATCTTCTCCGAAGGTCCACTAAGGAATCAATAAACTTGATTTTGTCATCTAACCTTTGAGGGCCATACACATTCGTTACAAGATATGTGTCCCTATCTCCTACAGGCTGTATAACAACTAATAAATAATTCCTTGATGCCTCCGCATCAATAATACCTATTTTTTGGGGATTCTAGAGGATGAGGATACCCCCTGCAGTATTTTCTGCTTTGACTTCTATAAACTCATATCGGTTGAGCCACCTACTATGGATTTTTCTTATCTTTTGAACAAAGAGTTTCATTTCTTGGACAAAAATTATATCCGGAGCTACCTGTTTCATTCTATTATTCAGCATTCTCTGTTTTCTTTTGCTTCCTAAACCTCTTACGTTCCAAGTTGTAAACTTCATAATTACAGATTGGTAAAGGAGTAATTGGTTAGATCTTTCATCTTACTTGAGTCTATCATGAGCTTTCCACATTCCATTAAAAGCTCGTTCTGCTTTTTTCTGCCCCTTTTTTTCCTTAGGTTTCTTGGAGCTAATTCTGGAGTTGATTTTACTGCTTTCATTCCATGATTGCTCGGTCTTTCAATGCTGTTATCTTCTACCAAGCTCTTTGCCTGTGTTTTCCATAAGAATAATTGCTTTATTCGAATGCATTCTTCTTGTGGTAGAGATTCTACCCCACCAGTTGTTCCCTTACTCAAGAACCCTTCTAGATCTAGGTTTTCTCTGTCAAGAATCTCTTGTAACTCATTGTCTTCCATTTCCATCTCGCTCTGGGTCATTTCTTGATCCATATCCATCTCTGATTCACTCATCATGATCCCTTTCTGTTTTTCCTTTACCTGCTCCTGATCCTGTTCTTCCTCCTTTTCCTGCTTATCATATCCATCCTTCATTACTTGATTTTCAACTGCTGAATCTTCCTCCTCTTCAAGAACATGGAACTGATTTGGCCTCCCTTTTTGGTCTTCTCTTGGGTGTTGATTTGGCCCTTTTTTGCCATTTTTTCCTTTGTGAGCTACCTTGTGAAATCCATCTGTTTCTTTCATTGTGTTAGGTTTTCTTTTGTTCTCTGCCTTGCTGAGTGGGCAGTCTCTAAGCAGGTGCCTGTGTTCATGACATTTTCAGCATCTAAATGGAATGTGCTCGTAGTCGACAGTCTGCACCCATTCCTCATCATGAACCTCCAGTATGACCTCGTCCGGAAGTGCTTCAGATAGGTCCCCCTCTACATAAATCCTGGCAAAGGAGGTATATTTACCCCTTCTTGTGGCTTCCGAAGTTTTGACATACCTCCCTAATTTATTGCCTATGGCTATTAGTGATTCTATTTTCCAATAATCCAGAGGTAGCGAATAGAGTCTTACCTAGACCGGGACTGAGGTAAAGGTTTCCTGCTCCAACATGAAGTTCATCATCCACGGCCGCATATAGAGCCCTACTGCTACATAGAAGTAGGGCCCACCTTCAAACACTTTGTCTTTGTCCTCAATGTTTGCAAACACCACAGTGAAAAAACCATTGGATCCTAGATGAAGATCGATGCTTCCTTTAGGCTTCCAGTGGTATCTGATCCATGCTTGTAAAGCCTTTTCGGTGGGCCATAGTCCCATGAATTTGCATATGATTGCATAAGTCTGCATGTGCTCCCTGTGGGCCTGCAGCTCTGGATTATTTAAGATTACTCTGGGAGTGATTTCAGCTTTGGGTTTGCATGGTCCCTTTTGTTTCCTGTCTTTTGTTCCCTGTTTTTTGTCATTTTCCTCCTTGTCTTTTGTGCCATCATTCTCCTTCTTCTTGTTACTTTCTGTTTCCTCTTCCCTATTTTTTTCCCCTTCCATCTTGTTACCTCTGCCTAGTTTTGGGGGAGTCTTGCCCTTGTTAACCACTGCCTCTCTAAAGGAGGGAGTGGAGCTCCCTCCTCTGCCACCGTCCATGGAGAAAATCGCGCGCAGAAACCCTCAACCACGGTCTTCCGTTCTTCCGCTCTTTCCCGTTTGCCCTCGCCAATCTATTCATGTTACTCTAAATATTATCAACTATGGGATATCAAATAAAAAAGAAACATTTTTAAATAACCATTAAGAAGTTCAAATATAAATTGCATAATTTTATGTTAATGGAGATAAACATTGACAAGTTTTAATCACATGAACACTGGCTAGGATTTTCATTTTAAATTTGTCTTTTTAAAAGACATGCTATTATAAATTTCTATGAATTTAATGGACCATGTTATTTATTTTAGAGAATATGCATTTAGTACATAGTAGATTGATGTATAAGTTAAAACCAACCTGGATCCATCATAAATTCAGATCTACCAAGCATAGAGAGGGATCAAGTCTGGAGTTAATATGGATATAAATTGGTACTCTTGCATTCCATAATGGATTTGCTCAAGCCTTTAAATAGACTTCATCATAACAAATATCGTGGGCTATGCAATACCATGGAATTGTAAACCACCATCGGTAAACCCATCAAATGCCTATCTCAAACTTTCTTTCTTTCTTTTTTACGTAGAAAAATATGCTTAATTTATATTCATCGGGAAGGAAGAAAAAATACATTTTGTATATGCATAAGTGCATTTCAAGAAGCATATGTCGGCTGGCAGCCATGGAAGAAAACATTATATTCAAACTAAAACCATAGGGTCTGAAAACCTTAGGCTAAATAACTATTAAAATCAAAATTATGGGCACACAGGCCTTCGAGTGAAAACCTTGAAGGGGACATCTATCAGGGCCCAAAAAATAGACCAAAAAAATTTACAAAATGAGTTGAAAACCCCATCATAAAGCTTGAAAAACACAGGGGCCAAAACCCCACATAGGTAAGAAAGGCAAGGCACAAGCTGCCCGTGAAGCCTAGAAAATTGTAGCCCGGAAATGGGCACCCAAAGGAAAAAAATAGGGCAACAGAGCCCATATCAAAACATGTTGTGACAATATCAAGCAAGCAGACATGACCAACTAATGACAAGGGAAAAAGGGTGGTGTAATGTAGAAGGGTGATGACACCAGTGGAGCGACAACACCACGGAATCAACAACAAAAAACCTCGAACATCACGTAGTAGAGCAGTGAACAAGCCACACACATGCATGATGACGGTAGAAAAACTTGAGAAAAGGAATCTTGGCTTCGAGATCAAGCGGAAACAAACCTTCAATGGCATGAACTACGGAGGAGGCATCTAGGGTTCCAACCACCTCTCCCCATCCCTCAACTCCTCCAGTGTGACCGCCCCCCAAATCAAATGACTAACTCAAACTTATATATATTATTAATTTTTAATTATAAAGTTGATTGAGTCAATATTGGAAAACTAGTTAGACATTCCACAAGAAATATCATTTAACTCTCGCAAACTTAACCTTGTGTCAGTCTCAAGGTAGAATGGATTGGATGCAAAAATCATATGGGAATATGGATATAGAGTATGCAGGCTATAATGACATCTTCTTGAGGCCCTCATGTGACACCAAGAAGAAAGACAAATGGCAATCAATTGGGTCTTGCAAAGTGCAACTAGGGAAATTCCATTTAAATATGCTCGGTTATTCAAGTAGGCATTCAAGTCCCAGACATTCCAAAGTAAATGTAAAAATCCTCTACATAGTGGATCACTTCATCGGTGGCATGGATCGAGTTTCCCTTGTATTAAATTCCCACAGTTGGCGTCAACATCCCACAAGAGGAGCTCCATTTATTTATATAGCTCCATATGTAGTGTGTCTTCAACACTTTTTAATCAATAGTGAAGCAAGCTTGCTTCTTGCTGATAGAATTGTTGGAGTGCCATTTTGCAAGACAGGCTCAATGGCATCCCTGGGCCACCTTACCCTTGAGCAAGCTAGCCTAAATGAATCAAATGATTGATAAGTTGTTAGAAATGGTTGTTTCCTTGTTGGTTCTCATGAACAGGAAAAGCGACCTGGAAGATAAGGAAAGGGTTTTACAACTAGCTCTATTGAACAAGAAAAGTGAGTTGCTCCTGAAACAATTTGAAAAAATGCAGGCTTTCATGTAGGAGGAGGTAGCAGTGTTAACATTAGAGTGGGTAGATTGGAAGTCGCTCTTCAACTAGGGATTGAAGAAAAATCAAGAGGATACGAAGACAAGCGCAGTCCAACTGTCTACGCAAAACAGACCCAAAAGTGAGACCATCTGGTTCAAGTCACTCTTAAAGTCTTATCTAATGTATTGCAAGTATATTTTGTTGTTAAATGTCTTCTTTAGAGTGTATGGTAGATACCAATGTTGGAATGTAAATAAAATATCTTCTAGGTGTAAGGAAATTCCTTTCTAAAAGGGTTTGATCAATGAAATTTCTTAGATGTTTGAAAACGTAAGGTAATGGCCTAGAATCTAGTTGTTGTTGTTGTTTTTTTTTTTAATATAAAATCCCTACTCGTTTCATTTATTTTTTTAATGATTTTGCTATGTTATTATATTGTAATTTTATATGCTATTAAATTGAATTATATTATTTAGATCCACTTGGGCTAGCTCAATTGGCAATGGTCGTGGAAATGAAGTCTCACCAAAGAGAACTCTGGGGTTCAAAAATTGTTTTATCCCCGACCGGGGTGAGAAGTTAAACATGATGAAGATGTAGTCCTACCAAACTTACAATTTTTTTTTTGAATTAGATTATTTAGATATAAAATGTGTTAAAAAAAGAAAAAGAAAAATTCATAAAAATGTATGAATAATAGGTGGAAACGGCCATTTCAAAAGTAGTTTTTAGAACGAATAGCTTACTGTGTTGGATATAGTTTATTTTTTTAAGGTATCAAAGAATTTCAAAAATGTGATTTTAATTTTTTCATATGCATAAAATTTTATTAAAATTTAAGGAGGGATTTTAAATTTTATTATTGTTTAAAGAGGGATTTTTCATTATAGTTTTGTCATGTTGTTTGATCAAATTTAGTTATTTAGCATTTTAAAATTGTGATTTTATTAGTATTATTAGTGTGAATAAAATTATATTTTCATTTAAAAGAGTTATAGAGATTTTCATTGTTGTTTTGTCATGTTATTAGATTAAATTCAATTATTCTGGTATTTGATATTTTATGTGATAAAGAATTAAAAAAAATATGGATGATGGATTATAATTTTGTAATGTTGATAGGTTGAATTAGATTATTTAGACATGAAATGTGCGGAAGGAAAAGCTAAAAATAAAGATTCATAAAAATATATGGATGATGGATTGCAATTTTGTCATGTTATTAAATTCAAGTAGATTATTATAATTTTGTCATGTTATTAGATTAAATTCAATTATTTTTAAAATTGTGATTTTATTATTATTATTATAAATGAAATTGTATTTTCATTTAAAAGATTTTTGTTCTAGTTTTGTCATGTTATTAGATTAAATTCAGTTATCCAGGTATTTGATATTTTATGTGATAAATAATTGAAAGGGAAAAAATATGGATGATGGATTGTGATTTTGTAATATTGATGGATTGAATTTATTTAGATATGAAATGTGTGAAAAAAAAGCTAAAAAGAAAAATTTATAAAAATATATGAAGGATGGATTCTAATTTTGTCATGTTGTTAATTTCAAGAAGATTATTTAGATATAAAATGTGTGGTTAAAAAATTAAAAATTAAAATGTATATATTTTATGTGGATGATAAAAGGGAATTGTCATTTTTAAAAGTAGTTTTTTTTAGAACAATTCAAGGATTGTGGATAGTTTATGGATAGTGTGTTACTCTATATATATATGAGAATAAGATAAAATTAAAATAACAATAATATTATTTATTTATTTTTTAATGATATTATTTTTCTCTAATTAAGGTGGTTTTGGATGGTAATTTTGAGTAGACAATTAGAAGTGACATTGATTTAAATTATCTTTTGCCTCCACATGTCATTGCCTCAACATAACATTAATGATATTCATTGAACATGGTGCTATATTTAGTGCAATATGGTTGTCTTTATTCCTGCATGTGTTGGATGTTCCAGTGACTTCATGGGTAGGAATTTCCCTTAGTATGAGGTTCTATGTCTTATCTTAGTACAAATTCTATCCTTCTTGACGTTCCTCCCTCCCGTAATGACTTTCATTTGTTTCCATTGTTCTAGCGTGTTTATGAATGGTTTCCTCCCCTTGGATTTTGTCCCACCTTTGTTGGCTCTATCAAATGAGGAAGGATTTTCCCCGGATTTCTCTTACTCCACCTTGTCCTCGTGGGATGGTTTCTCCTTTTTCTAGGGCCTTTGCTTCCTCTTATTGAATATCTTAATCCCTCTCAACATTATTCTTCATTTATTGTGAATCTCTTGAGCCTGATGAGCTTTCTCCTTCCTCCTGCTACCATGACCAGACGACGAGCTCATTGTCGCTAAGGAGGGGGAGGTCATGGCCCGGTTGGTGGTTCTCAGGTCTTATTTTGTGCAAAATCTTTTGCTCATAACTACCAAGTTGTAACGTGCCCCTCCCACATTTACCCAATTTCACTGGCCTACCAAGGTAAACGTGAGATGAAGAGTTACTATGACATGACCCAACCTCCATGTTCTAGTTAAGGAAGTGGGGCCTATAAACCGACCACAAACTGACAACTCACAATATCCCTCAGGGCTACCAGACACTCAGGGGCCAAATGATCACCCTAGGTGACCAAACCCTAAGTTGGTGTTGCATTTCTCATAAGTTAACCCCTAACTGCATGAATGAAAAGGCCTCCATGCAATTATAGGCCTCCAACCGCATGCACAACACTGCCTGAGTGCGTTTACACCACAACTTGCTTAGTTCAGAGTGTTTTATCCCAATATCTGAGCCACAATTCCAGGCCAACCTCCAAATCACTTCCCATAACTTCCTGATACTTCTCATAATGACAAATGACATAAGGACAAAGTTAATCATTTAAACTTGAATAAAGTACTTGACATAACCAGACATAACCATGACAGTCATTTCGTCAAACATATGGTGAGCATGTAATCTACAGGTCATGAATATATATCTAACAATAGGACTCTGAAACTTCTATGAGAATCACCAAGAAGGCTTTATTCTCTCTCCACATGGCTGCAATAACACTTGTTAGTCCATGCATTCATCAATCATTTAATAGCTTATCAAAACATGTAAAGAGCCATAGCTATAACACATCATATAACTGGCATATAACCAACTTATAAATAGAATAGAAACCATGGCAAGGAAGCCATACGATTACCATTGTAATCAACACATATTGCCGTAGATCACAATAGGAAAATACCTCATATTAACATATGAAAATTCCAACCAATTCAGGGGCTTCTACATACCACCCGACCATAGATCGGGCTGAACCAAATCTCTCTTTCAGCCAATCACCCCTGCGCCATATTTCAAGCATGAATGTGGTATCTCATGGAATAAACCAAGAAAAAACCAAGTGTTTCCAAAGGAAAAACCACCTACACCTTTAACCAGTGATTCCTCCTCACGGTCAGACATCACTAACACCAACTAGATTAGTCTCTACCCAAGTTTTCCAGGGCTCCAGGAACTAGTTGCTCAACCAGCAGACTTCCAGGGTTCTAAAGCGTTTGTCCAATCTGACTCCAGGGATTAGTAACTCAACCCAACAAGGGCTTCAGAGTGTTTTTCGCAACCTAGGATCCAAGACTAGTAACTCAACCCAAGTTGTTTCAGGGCTTCCAGAGCATTTGTTCCAACCCACAATCATAAGGAATTATGAGCACCAACCAGAAAACAATTAAGTAGAAAAGCCACAACACCATGGTTATCCAATAAATTAAAAGGAAAGGTTAAAAATACTATCAATCTAGGCAAATATCCATGACAATGATAACACATCACCAAATAATCACATGCATATACCATGCATCCATAAACCAACAAGGAAATCACACATGCAACTTGTTACCTGTAAAGCAATCCATTTGTAGTCGTTGATCCACCTATTCCCTTGCAATTTCCTACCTTCCTTTGCCTTCTTTCTCAAAATCCAAGTGAATGGTAAAGTTTTCCAAGCATGCTCCAATATTTCTCTAAGTATGCAAGAGTATGAGAGAATTAGAGAATAGAAGAGAGATCTACCCAAAAATTGTCAAAAGGCTATGAATTGGTCCTCACAAGCCTCTTTATCATTGAGGCCTCTATTTTGTTCATTATCCTTCATTTTTCATTCAATTTCCCTCGCATGCAAATATGTGACTCTTCACCTTATTTTTCTCTTATTTTCCTTTATTTTCATAAATAAATGCGAATTAATGCTTCTTTGCCTTTTCCAATGCCTTTGCCAATTTCCTTTAGCCATAAATAAACTGAAAGTGACACCCACTAGGATGTTTTACCCACCATTCATCTTGGAATATGTGTCCCATGACCTTGGTATTATATTTTTTACATGGAAAATCAACCAAGGGTTGTTACAAACCCCTCCTTG
The DNA here is from genome assembly GCA_031772625.1 of Pinus tabuliformis. Taxonomy (NCBI): domain Eukaryota; kingdom Viridiplantae; phylum Streptophyta; class Pinopsida; order Pinales; family Pinaceae; genus Pinus; species Pinus tabuliformis. Next base: position 503,294,409 of record CM062812.1, read on the forward strand.
GTGTTCTATGACACCTTCAACCAACAAATAATCATATTTTCTATGGAGCTTTATAAATCCAGGTCGATACAATATTCACAATATGATCCATATTGGATCATTATATTGTTTATCATCCATCTCGATGCATTAAAAGTGGAAAACAATGGAGGAATTAGCTCATGGGACCGTTTTTACTAGCGGGACCCAATTTGGCAAAACAGGTCTAAAATGTTCTGGGAGCATTTTGATGTATCAAATGACGTTTTTTGGGGGTAAAATTTTGTCACTTCAAAGAGACACGTTTTCATATTACTCTACACACAAAGATCTTTCGAACGATGTAAGAAGCGTGTTAATTAGAGTCCGTATGCAAAAGTTATGCCACTCAAAAGTTGACCTTCCTATTTTCACACCTATAGTTCATGAGGATGTCGCGTTAGCCCCCGTTATTCATGGAAAAATGGTATAGCCACATGTTTTTTATGTAAAAGACTCTAGAAGAGTCTATATTGTAGCTCTAGGTAAGAGTTGATGTAGTCAAACTTAACCACTGGTAGGCTATCGGGCTATGTTATAGTCGGGCCACTAGGAGGAAGAGGCATTCCATTCTTTCGAGAGAATTTTGTTCCATATCTGAATAAAGATAGCTATGAGAGATATGAGGTAGATCACACAGAGAGGATATTGCAATGTAGCAGCTTACGAACCATAGGCATTACTTCTTTGTACCTGCAGCCTTATTTTCCAGACAGAGAAAGAGAGCGAAGCGATCTTACCTTCCAGCTGGGTTTTCTTCCGAAAGGGTTTCTCAGAGTGTATCTTGTGTCTTATGTGTGTGTGAGATTATTTTTTTTGTTCTCTACTTTTCTGTATAATTTCCATTTGCATGCATGCACTAATTACAGTTAAATTTACAGTTCTAGAAGTTTAATAAATCTGTAATAGTGTAGAAATTATGCATTTTAATATTTTATTATCAGATCAGTTATGATGAACTGTCTAGTGGAATATCCATGAAAATTTATAGATCACAATAATATACACATATATGCACATGTACATTTTCTCTAACCAACAAATAAAAGGATACAATGCCTGCATCAGTCAACAAGGGAATCCAGAGGCTCACACCTCCACCCTCAAAAGTAGTACCAGGATTCACCTCCTTCCCAGCAAGTCTAGAATCCATTGCCAAAGTCAAACCTGCATCCCATGTCCAGTGCAATGATCCTTATGCTACATGTCCCCTCAGTGAACAACTACCATCTCATTGTTCTAGGGCACACTCCTAATGTGCTTCTGATTCCATTTGGCAATGCTAATGACAAAAAAAATGTACTCCCCAACATTCTCTTCTATGCTACAAAGTCCCTCAGGAAATCTGATCACCCCCTTCCATGCATCCACACACCTTCCAAGTTCTGCTAGCATCCCCTTCTCTGCTACACATTTCCTTGGGGGATTCATCCCTTGGCAAGGTTTCCTCGATTTGGAAGGTCCATAAACCAAGTCATATCCCTGCCTCAAACCATCATACCAGTCATAGAATTCTCATTGAAATCAATGGGAACTATTGGGTACTAATGTCCCACAATGGCCCTACTCTTGAAGTGCTTTAACAACATACTACTCCTTGTTCCAATTCCTTTGCTACTCCTGCTAATATTCTTGCAGCCAATACCAACCACCCAAACTGGGAAATTTCCATGCTTTCCTATACCAAGAAAATAATTTCTATTAGATTCAAAAGGAACTGAAATAAATTCAATCATACCTCACTGGTAACTCGTCAATAAGGTACACCTGCAATTTTGTTTACTTCCTGCCACAACAAGTCAAACTAGCTCTTCAATCAAATCATCATGTGTAAACATATCACATTTGATTAGCCCAAAACTCAACCATCATAAATCAAAATCATAGATCACATGTAACCATCATAAATCAGAGTCATAGATCACATGCATAATTAAAACTAAAATTAAATATTGATACTTATATTTCAATCGATTCTTTGTTTCTAACTTTGTTCTCTATCATTTCCATACACACACTGAATCATTTGCCACATCTGGAAAGCACCCAGTGCCTTTTCTTCTCTTTAATTACATACACATATACACAGTGTACGTCACATGCATACACCCACACACGTGTACAACACCACACAATACATGCACCTACACCCGACATATAACACAACACAGACACCTACACCAGGTGTACAACACCACACTTACACCTACACTCGATGTACAACATCACACATACAACTGCACCCTATGTAAAACACAACACATATACATACACATAGTACAACACAACAAATACACATGTCACAGTACAATGAGTACACACTACCACATGTGCACAACACAATGTGTATGACATGTACACAATACCACATGTACACCACACCTGTTGCACAACATGTACACAATACCACATGTACACAACACCACCTGCACAATGTGTACACAGTATCACGTGTACACAACACCACCTGTACAATGTGTACATAGTATTACACAACATGTACAGAATACCACATTTACACAACACCACCTACATAATGTGTACACAATAACACATGTACATAGTATTACATGTACACAACACCACCTGCACAATGTGTACACAATACCACATGCACAACATGTACACAACATCACATGTACCACAAGTACACAACAATAGTATTGCACATCCAGCGACCATACTATCTCTACCAAGCAACCTTTGCTTCTAGTGTCTTTCCACTATCCATGCTTGTCCTAGCATGCTGTATATCGCACTGTTTTCATTCCACTGATGTATCCCTCAGCATTACCTGCCATGGCATAAACATATGCATATTTATAAGCACATAATATCAAATCATATCCACATGATACTAACCTCATAGATCTGTCAAGGCTACTCTGCCCACTCGATTCTTCATCGAACTAGGAACCTCTTCATGCCATTCACTTGCATAAGCAATCATTCCTCCACAAGAACGATCCCTGGTGACCCTGTCAAACAATGGCATACATACACATATATACATGTAAACATTAGCATAAAATAATTATGATCCCTGATGAACTCGTTACACAATGACTTACATACATATATATACATATATAGACATCAACATAATCATAATCATAATCATAATCACAACACAATTACCAAATGTCATAAGGTCAAGGTTAAAAGAACCCCCTTTATTCGTGCTCAACATGCACAATATTGAGAACAACAATTCCCAACATAGCCAAGGCATTTAACACCTCAAGTCCATTCACTTTACCTTTCATGTTACCTTTCTCATGACTATCTGGCCACCATCCATTTATCCCAATGGACCCAACCAATCTAAATAGCTATCATATTCTTGTCTTCAACTACCTTTTATTGATGCACCAAGCTTCATTCGAGTCGTACATTACCTGTTGGGTTTCATTCAGCTTCCTCCAAGCTCCATTAAATTTCCTCTTTCCCCATCCAATTCCCAAGACCCTCAAAACATAAAAAGTAAGAAAACCATGAAAGCCAATAACAATATGACACCACAAACAAAGTGGCATGGCCATGCACTAGATGTAAACAAAACTGCAAATCAAGCGCAAACAAGTCACAAAGCATTGAAGGCTCAAAAAATTCACAGACACCTTGAATCAATCCCCATTGGTTCCCAATGCTTCCAAGGGAAAGCTCAACCTAATCCTTCTTCAAGATTTCATGGCAGTCTTTTTTTCCATGCAATCCCTTGTATCATACCACCATAAACACATAATTTTCAGTGGATAAATAAACACAACAATATACCAGCTACCTTACCTTGTTGTACCCATCACACTGCCTATAATTGAACATGTACGTATATCATCTCTCAAGGGACTCCAATTCCTTGACGAATCCAGCCATAAATGGAAACCAATTGTTATATATGTCAAATACATGTTCATGAATATAGCACATATCCACATAATTTCAAATAAAATCAAGGTTATTCAGACTTCCTATATTCATGCAAAGAACTCATTCGTTTGGAATTGTGGTTTCCAAACATAGCCAAAGGAATTCTCACCCAATTCCTTTCCTTTTCCTTTTTCCATGCTGCAATTGAGTCTTATTATGTGTTATCACATCACCCAACTATTGGTTATATAAACAAATTAAATGTTACCTTGTCATGCTAATACCAAGCATGTTGCCCTGCATTTTTTCACACATGTCAGTCACATGTTCCAAAAGACCAAGACTTTGTGTCTATTAATTTTAAATCAGCATTTACCAAGACTAACATCCATGTCATAATTTGGAATCAACTCACATTAATTAGTCATAATACTACAACTAGCACCCTCCTTCACTCAAGCGGATATCAACTATCTCAGCACATACTATGTTAGTGCAACCATCTTAAAACATGATCATTCCTTCATGCAATATTATGGGCATATACTCCTATCATGCCACTTTTCCATTCAATAGATTTCATGTCAGACATGTAAGGGAAGATGTGAACCATAGTCCACTACTTTGATCTTCATCCCTAATCTTCTATTTCTTGCAAAGATACCATGTTAGATAAACCAAATAAACGATGTAATAAAACTCATACCTAAATGTATCTCAAGGGAGGCTATCACATCTGCACAAGTCAGTCAATGTTAGTACGGCATAAAATCACAAGTATATATTGAATCACACATTAATATCATAACCATAACCATCTGCACAAACTAACTCATATTAGCTCGATACGTACTAACCTCAAGATCTTAGTTGTAATGACCATAATCATCATGCATATGACTTGATCCAGGAGACTCCAGAGAGACACACAAGACAAAGATGGCTCAAAAATCAAAGTGTTTGGATTATGCTTGAAACAGGTTCATGTTAATTATCTCATCGTCGTGATCATGGAGGTGCGAATGGCTCGTCAAACCGAGCTCATATGTGAAAGATAGAGCTCTTCAAAGTTTGATATGGCAGGGGAAAAGAGGGGCCCATAGTGTGCCACATGGCATCCCAGTAAGCAGGTGGGACCCACATGGTAGCCCATCAAGCATTGACACTTGGGCTTTTTTTTCATTGGTCTCCTAAACCTGCATAAGAGACAAAAATCATTTTTATGGAAAATGGTTAGTAAATAACCATAAACAAAATTTGTTTTAAAATATAGTTATTAATATAACTATATGAAAACAATAATTATTATAAGGCCGACAGGCCACAACCTCCTGCCGGCCCAAATCGCAATCACAACCAAAAAACAAGTCAAATATGGTTTCAGGATCAGTGGCCATAACCCCCGCCGAACCCTTCTCCACAACCTTGGTAGCCCATCAAGCATTGACACTTGGGCTTTTTTTTCATTGGTCTCCTAAACCTGCATAAGAGACAAAAATCATTTTTATGGAAAATGGTTAGTAAATAACCATAAACAAAATTTGTTTTAAAATATAGTTATTAATATAACTATATGAAAACAATAATTATTATAAGGCCGACAGGCCACAACCTCCTGCCGGCCCAAATCGCAATCACAACCAAAAAACAAGTCAAATATGGTTTCAGGATCAGTGGCCATAACCCCCGCCGAACCCTTCTCCACAACCTTCGTGTATATATATATATATATATATATATATATATATATATATATTGTATACTGGGGCAGGCGGGCCACCAACATTGGACCTGGCCTTATCACCCCAACCCGATATCTCTGCCGCCGATTGCAATGTGCTGACATCGCTCCTTGTTTTTTGCTGACATTGTGTCGATTATTACGCCAACTGCTATGTTGATCGCTGATTAGGAATGCAACTGATATAGATATCGGTGAAACCACGTAAATTGCGTCGATAACTTCGCCAGCGCCCATGTTAAGCGCCAATTTCCAAGGCCGATCGCCGATTTTAATGCGTCGATAATGTAGTAATGGCGAGGTTTAAGGGGTGAGCCACCCAATGCAGACCCGACCCCATTAATGTATCATTTCGGGTTTTAAAAGAAACTGTGATATATTATTTCGGGATGGGCGGGGTTTGACCGCCCGACCTCCTCCCAATTAACCAAAGATTTTTACCAATCCTCCTAACCTTGGTAAATCCGCCAAAGTCCTTCTTTATAAACGCAGAGTTTTTACCTCTGCACAGAGTTCAAGGAGGAAGAATATGGGCACACTTTTCGAGGTAGTTAATTAATATTTTAATGTATGAACCGTGAATTTTACAGGAGGGAAAAATTTTCACTTTGTCAGAAATTGACAATTTTTATATGGATTTTACACCTCTCGTCGCCATGAACACAATGGTGTTGTTCGTTTCTTCATTAGAGTTCTGCATTTTTCAGTCATTTCCAGAATGCACGTGGAACCATGATGTGAGCAAAAACAAGGAGCGGAACCATGAGCCATGAAATTTTCCCAATGAGGTAAAATTTTGACATTTCAGAATATAGTCAAGTTTATACTTGTTTTTCATGGTTTTCTGCAGGGATTGCAATTGCGAGATCAGATTCTCCATCTGAGTTGCAGATTTGTAGTCCATCCATGGAGTAGAATCTTTGGGGAATCCCGAGAGAATCTAAAAGATTCCTTGAGCCCAAAATTCTCAACTTCTTAGAATTTGGATTTTGGACAGTTGATTCAACACTACTCGACGCCACAAATCTGATGGTGTCTTCAGATTTCTTATTCTCTCATTTCTTCTTCTAGCCACTTTTCTAAGTGCCAGCGCAGATGTCCACATTCATGTGTGAGCAATGATCTTCATACGATCGATGCCTTGAGATCGACGGTCTTAGTAGCTTCAATAGTGTGACATCCAATTCTTCAGATGGCCCTTGGTTGTGAGGTATATGATGTGTTCATGTACTTATTCTTTCTGCATTATACTGCACAGATCCTTGATTGATGTTGATGCAGGATCTTGTTTATTACATGTTGTCATGATTCCTTGCTTTATTTGATGCGGAATCTTCTATGTGATGTACTTGCTGTCATAAATCTTCATGTTATGTTTTGAGATCCCTTGTTGTATGTTGTTGGGATACTCTTGTTGTTGTCATGCATGTTTTGTTTTGACATCCCTTTTGTGCCATGTTGGCGGGATGTTCATCATGCATGTTTTTGTATCATACTGATAGGAGTCTTTTGATTGAGAGTTCTAGTTGTGGAACATCTCTTAGAGCCACTCCCATGTGAGGGCATTTTTCCTTGTATGATCGCGACATCATCTCTTGTGTACATCACCATTATTGACAACACTTAATGTAGCGACCTACACCATTTTGACACCGGGGCCTGGAGACGTAGTCCCTCCTGGACGAACTCCGTTATCAACGCTTATGTTTTCATGTGTTGATGATTGTTATGTTCCTCTTATTTTTCGCATGCAGATGTATTCGTTAATGTTCTTTTAAAAATCAATTTTAACACATCATGAAAGTAAAAGGTCTTGGAAGGGTCATTCTTCACACCCGGACTTGGATCATGACCTAATGCATATAACAACAATTTACTATCATTCATGACTAGCTGACACATGTGCATATGACCACGCTGATTAACTAACATCTCTCATGCATGTAACCACAACAACGATAGAATGACAAGCATGCATATAACAACCATTAACCACCATACCTGCATGCCTAACATTCAAACCTATATGACGATCTTCTCTTACCTCGAGGTCCAGTACTACAACCTCACTATGATGCTTCCCACTTCATCTCAACCAACATATCAACCTCATAACATACCAACAACATCATGATGAAACAAAATACATAATGACCACTATGATGCATGTCTCAAATACTATTATATGCATAACCATATACATTTATCTCACCACTTTGATACCACCCTGTGGTATCATATATCACCCAAAGAGAATGGAAACCCACTTTGATACCACCCTGTAATGCGCCCCTCCCACATTTACCCAATTTCATTAGCCTGACAGGTTAAACGTGAGATGAAGAGTTACTATGACATGACCCGACCTCCATGTTCCAATTAAGGAAGTGGGGCCTATAAATTAACCACAAACTGACAACTCGCAACATCCATCGGGGCTACAGGACACTCATGGGCCAAAGGACTACCCCAGGTGACAAACCTTGAGTTGGGGCTGGATTTCTCACAAATTAACCCCCAACCACATGCATGACAAGGCCTCCATGTAGTTACAGGCCTCCATCCACATGCACAACAATGCCTGAGTGTGATTATGACCCAAATTACTCAGTTTAGAGGGTGCAGTCTCAAGATCAAGGCCACAATTCCAGGCCAACCTCCAGATAACTTTTGAGACTTCCCAGAATGACAAAAGACATAAGGAAAAATATAATCATGCAAACTCAAATCAAGGACTTAACCTAACTAGGCCTAACCATGACAATCATTTCGTCAAACATATGGTGAACATGTAAGCTACAAGTCATGAATGTATATCTGACCATAGTAGTCTGAAACTTATATGAGAATCACCAAGAAGCCTCTATGCCATCTCCACATAACTACAATAACACTTGTTAGTCCATGCATTCATCAACCATTCAATAGCTTATAAAAACATGTAAAGAGCCATAGATATAACACATTATATAACCGACTTGTAAACAGAATAGAAACCATGACAAGGAATCCATAAGGTAACAATCACAATCAACACATATGCTCATAGATCACAATAGGAAAATACCTCACATTAACATATGAAAATGCCAACCAAGTCAGGGACTTCCATGTACCCCAAACCA